>LR738715.1:788795383-788811393 GCA_902687465.1 Secale cereale | reverse complement strand
GGGGGGGGGAGGGGTTACGGGAACCCCCCGGGAAAGTATTGGGCCCTAGTGGGCTTTAGGGGAGAGAGAGGGCAGAAGCCCAGGAGGTGGCGCGCCCCCTCCCATGAGGAGTCCGAATTGGACTAGGGTAGGGGTGCGCGGCCCCTCTTTCCCTCTCCCTCTCCCTCTCCTTCCTTCCCCCTCTTGGTGGACTCCTACTAGGAATAGGATTGGAATCCTATTCCTAGTAGGAGTGGCCCTCTAGGGCGCGCCATAGGGGCTGGCCGCGCCTCCCCCTTCCTCCTTTATATACGGGGGCAGGGGGCACCCAAAGACACACAAGTTGATTAGTTGATCTCTCCCAACCGTGTGCGGTGCCCCCCTCCACAGAAACACACCTCAGTCTTATTGTTGCAGCGCTTAGGCGAAGCCATGCGACGGTAACTTCATCATCTCCGTCACCACGCCGTCGTGCTGACGAAACTCTCCCGCAAGGTTCTACTGGATCAAGAGCTCGTGCGACATCATCAAGCTGAACGTGTGCTGAACGCGGAGGCTCCGTACGTTCGGTGCTTGATCGGTTGGATCGCGAAGAAGGTCGACTACATCAACCGCGTCACTAGACGCTTCCGCTTCCGGTCTACGAGGGTACGTAGACACACTCTCCCCTCTCGTTGCTATGCATCTAGTAGATAGATCTTGCGTGATCGTAGGATTTTTTTTTAAATTCTATGTTACCCAACAGTGGCATCATGAGCCAGGTATATGCGTAGATGATATGCACGAGTAGAACACAATGAGTTGTGGGCGATAATAGTCATACTGCTTACCAGCATGTCATACTTTGGTTCGGCGGTATTGTGAGATGAAGCGGCCTGGACCGACATTACGCGTATGCTTACGCGAGACTGGTTTCACCGTTATGAGCACTCGTTTCTTAAAGGAGACTGGCGGGTGTCTGTCTCTCTCACTTTAGCTGAATCGAGTGTGGCTATGCCCGGTCCTTGTGAAGGTTAAAACAACACATACTTGACGAAAAATCGTTGTGGTTTTTGTATGCGTAGGTAAGAACGGTTCTTGCTAAGCCCGTAGCAGCCACGTAAAACTTGCAACAACTAAGTAGATGACGTCTAACTTGTTTTTGCAGGGCATGTTGTGATGTGATATGGTCAATACATGATGAGTTATACGTTATTGTATGAGATGATCATGTTTTGTAAAGTTATCGGCAACTGGCATGAGCCATATGGTTGTCGCTTTATTGTATGAAATACAGTCGCCATGTAATTGCTTTACTTTATCACTAAGCGGTAGCGATAGTCGTGGAAGCAATAGTTGGCGAGACGACAACGATGCTACGATGGAGATCAAGGTATCACGCCGGTGACGATGGTGATCATGACGGTGCCTTGGAGATGGAGATCAAAAGCACACGATGATGATGGCCATATCATGTCACATATTTTGATTGCATGTGATGTTTATCTTATTATGCTTCTTATTTTGCTTAGTACGGTGGTAGCATTATAAGATGATCCCTTACAAAATTTCAAGGTATAAGTGTTCTCCCTGAGTATGCACCGTTGCGAAAGTTCGTCGTGCCGAGACACCACATGATGATCGGGTGTGATAAGCTCTACATTCACATACAACAGGTGTAAGGCAGTTTTGCACACGCAGAATACTCGGGTTAAACTTGACGAGCCTAGCATATGCAGATATGGCCTCAGAACACTTGAGACCGAAAGGTCGAGCGTGAATCATAAAGTAGATATGATCAACATAAGATGTTCACCATTGAAAACTACTCTATCTCATGTGATGATCGGACATGGTTTAGTTGATTTGGATCACGTGACCATTTAGATGACCAGAGGGATGTCTATCTAAGTGCGAGTTCTGTAAGTAATATGATTAATTGAACTTTAATTTATCATGAACTTAGTCCTGATAGTTTTTGCATATCTATGTTGTTGTAGATCAATGGCCCGTGCTACCGTTCCTTTGAATTTTAATGCATTCCTAGAGAATGCTAAGTTGAAAGATGATGGTTGCAATTACACGAACTAGGTCCGTAACTTGAGGTTTATCCTCATTGCTGCACAGAAGAATTATGTCCTTCAAGCACCGCTAGGTGACAAGACCCCTCCCACTAATGTAGACGCTTTGAACGTCTGGCAGACACGGTCTGATGACTACACGATAGTTCAGTGTGCCATGCTTTACGGCTTAGAACCGGGACTTTAACGACATTTTGAACATCATGGAACATATGAGATGTTCCAGGAGTTGAAGTTAGTATTTCAAGCAAATGCCTGGATTGAGAAATATGAGATTTCCAATAAGTTCTATAGCTGCAAGATGGAGGAGAATACTTCTCTCAGTGAACACTTGCTCAGAATGTCTGGGTACTACAATCATATGACTCAACTTGGTTGCAAAGTTGACGAAGATAGTGTTATTGATAGAGTTCTTCAATTACTGCCACGAAGCTATAAAGGCTTTGTGATGAACTATAACATGCAAGGGATGCAAAAGACAATGAACAAGCTTTTCGCTATGCTCAAGGCTACGGAGGTAGAAATCAAAAAGGAACATCAAGTGTTAAAGGTTAACAAGAGCACTAGTTTCAAGAAAAAGGACAAGGGAAAGAAGGGGAACTTCAAGAAGAATAGCAAGACAGTTGCTACTCCCACGAAGAAACCCAAGTCTGGAGACAAGCCTAAAACTGAGTGCTTCTACTGCAAAGGGACTGGACAGTGGAAGCGGTACTGCCCCAAGTATTTGGCGGATAAGAAGGATGGCAAGGTGAACAAAGGTATATGTGATATACATGTTATTGATGTGTACCTTACTAATGCTCATAGTAGCACCTGGGTATTTGATACCGGTTCGGTTGCTAATATTTGTAACTCGAAACAGGGGCTACGGATTAAACGAAGATTGGCTAAGGACGAGGTGATGATGCACGTGGGAAATGGTTCCAAAGTCGATGTGATCGCCGTCGGCATGCTACCTCTACATCTACCTTCGGGATTAGTTTTAGACCTGAATAATTATTATTTGGTGCCAGCGTTAAGCATGAACATTATATCTGGATCTTGTTTATTGTGAGACGGTTATTCATTTAAATCTAAGAATAATGGTTGTTCTATTTATATGAATAATATCTTTTATGGTCATGCACCCTTGAAGAGTGGTCCATTCTTGTTGGATCTCGATCATAGTGATACACATATTCATAATATTGAAGCCAAAAGATGCAAGGTTAATAATGATAGTGCAACTTATTTGTGGCACTGTCGTTTAGGTCATATTGGTGTAAAGCGCATGAAGAAACTCCATAGCGATGGACTTTTGGAATCACTTGATTATGAATCACTTGGTGCTTGCGAACCATGCCTCATGGGCAAGATGACTAAAACTCCGTTCTCCGGAACAATGGAGCGAGCAACATATTTGTTGGAAATCATACATAATGATGTATGTGGACCAATGAGTGTTGAAGCTCGCGGCGGGTATCGTTATTTTCTGACCTTCACTGATGATTTGAGCAGATATGGGTATATCTACTTGATGAAGCCCAAGTCTGAAACATTTGAAAAGTTCAAAGAATTTCAAAGTGAAGTCGAGAATCATTGTAACAAGAAAATAAAGTTTCCACGATTTGATCGTGGAGGTGAATATTTGAGTTATGAGTTTGGTCTTCATTTGAAACAATGTGGAATAGTTTCACAACTCACGCCACCCGGAACACCATAGCGTAATGGTGTGTCGGAACGTTGTAATCGTACTTTATTTGACATGGTGCGGTCTATGATGTCTCTTACCGATTTATAACTATCGTTCTGGGGTTATGCTTTAGAGACAACTGCATTCACGTTAAATAGGGCACCATCTAAATCCGTTGAGACGACACCTTATGAACTATGGTTTGGCAAGAAACCAAAGTTGTCGTTTCTTAAAGTTTGGGGCTGCGATGCTTATGTGAAAAAGCTTCAACCTGATAAGCTCAAACCCAAGTCGGATAAATGTGTCTTCATAGGTTACCCAAAGGAGACTGTTGGGTACACCTTCTATCACAGATCCGAAGGCAAGATATTTGTTGCTAAGAATGGATCCTTTCTAGAGAAGGAGTTTCTCTCGAAATAAGTGAGTGGGAGGAAAGTGGAACTTGATGAGGTAATTGTACCTTCTCCCGAATTGGAAAGTAGTACATCACAGAAACTAGTTCCAGTGATTCCTAGACCAATTAGTGAGGAAACTAATGATGATGATCATGAATCTTCAGATCAAGTTTCTGCTGAACTTCGTAGATCAACCGTAGTGTGTTCCGCGCTAGAGTGGTACGGTAACTGTCAGGGATATTACTAACAGGTATAAACCGGCTAGGGAGATCCGGATTACTCTTACATAGTTGTGTTATCATAAGCCCAGTAGAATATGAACCGGAGGTTACGGCCCATAGAGGCTTAGGGCCCATGTGTAAAGTTTACGGTTTATGAACCGTCATATCATGTAACTTGAGGTATAAGATAGAAAGAGTAGAGACCGAGGCGGACACGATTATGAGCCGGCCTCGGGACTCTGTAAACCGGACCGGGCGTCGCCTCCTATATAAAGGGACGACCCGGCGACGGTTCAAGGACAGGCAACAACCCGTCGAGACACAGGCAAGCAATCTGCTCCCTGTTCATCGATGCCCAAGCAATACCAAACCAAACTAGACGTAGGCTTTTACCTTCATCGAAGGGGCCGAACTAGTATAAACCCTCTGTGTTCTTTGTGTGCTTTAACCTCTTCAAGCTAACCCGCGTGATGGCTCCACACCTAAGTCCTCTAAACCGGACATCTGCCGTGCTAATTCCACGACAGTTGGCGCCCACCGTGGGGCTATCGCACGATGGTTTCGAGTTCTTGAAGGGCAGCTTGGAAGGACTCAAGGGTTACGCGGTTGGCCGGATGACCAAGAGTCGCCGCGGCCGGATCCACATTGACGATGCAGACTGGGGCCCCGAGGCCGATTCAATCGAATACGGGTACCGGGTCCCCTTCGGCGGTATCCACGTCTTCATAGGCAAGATTGGTGAACCAGGACCTGAGCCGGACATCTTCCCCAACATCATCGAGCCGGCTCAGCGTGCGAGATCGGCCCGGATTCAGCCCGCCGTGAAGCGTGTTTTTATTGGAGCGGTACATGGAGTCCAAGCCGAGGACGGATCGGATTCTGGTGGCGAGACAGTTGTCTATTCTGACGATGAATCTTCATCCGAGGAGACCGAATCTTTGTATCTGTTGCAGGACGGCCGATCCGGGGGTGTATCCGATGGTGACAGTATTCCGGGCCCCTTTGATCCGCCAAACCGGGTGGCTGTCTTCATGGCCGGATCACAGTCTATGCAGCAGCCCATGGTGACTAGGGCGTTCACAGCAGAGGTAGCTGGTGCAGGGGCGAGCAGCCAAGCCCTCTCACCCTCTGACGCTCTATCCACCTTGGTCGAGGAGTTGACAGCACGCGCAATAGCAGAAGTAGCTCCTGCCAACAAGGCGCAGCATGATGCGGAGATCCTTCAGCTGAAGGGCCGGATTGAGCAAGCTAAACGGGATCTGGACGCAGAGAAAGCCATGATGGTTACAAGGCAAGCAGAGCTGGACTCCCAAGATTTCCGACTCAGGATTGATCAGACTTTTGCGCAAGAGGTAAGGAACAGAAGGCAACAAACTCGTCTACCGCTGGTCTATGAGGCGATGAATCTTTTCGGCACCCCAGGAGAGGGAGCCAGCAATAACCTAGAAGTAAACCGGAGAGGAGCCCCAGGAGCAGGCGCGCCGGTTCAACAGTCGGCCGCAGAGCGAAATCGTCAAGTTGTGCCCACGCCGCACATCCCCACTCCTCCTGGCCATTATTCAAACCCGTTGGACAATATTGTCGCCACCGCTTCACGACTGGCTGCTTTGCCTACTGAGGGATCATCCCCCGTGGCAATGGAAGCGCGCTGGGCTAAGGACTTGCTGGACACGGCACTGACACAGCAGCAGGCATACTCTTACAGCAGGGAGAGGATTCACTCGACCCCTCGCCACAGCCGGAGCTACACTAGGCATTGGAATGAACCGGAAGTGTCTAGCAGCGAGCGGAGATGTCACCGTCACAGGCAGGATAATTCGGCAGGAGCAAAAGCGCACACCCAGGAGGCGATGAACCGGGCCAGACCTACCGCCCGTGAGGATACCCGTCAAATGACGCCGGTTCACCCAACCACAGCAGAGACAGGGGTCATGGCGAGTTCCTTTGGAGTACAATGTCTCGTCCCCGCTTTACGATGCGTAAAGTTACCCAAAGACTTCAAGGGTCCGCGCAAGGTGCCCAACTACACGGTAGACCTGGCTCCAGAGGCGTGGGTTGAGAGTTATGAGATGGCTATGGAGATGCTAGATGTGGATGAAGCGGCATGCGCCAAGTATTTTACCATGATGCTTGAGGGTACAGCCCGGACATGGTTAAAGGGCTTACCACCTAACTCCATCAGATCATGGGGTGAGCTGCGTCACCAGTTTATCAAAAATTTCAAAGACACGTGCAAGAAGCCAATGTCAGTAGTAGACTTAGCGGCATGTGTTCAAGGAGAGCAGGAGACTACGAGCACCTGGGTGCGGCGAGTATCAGAAATCCTGCACTCTTCCAATAGCATCAATCCCAGTACGGTGATAGTGACACTGGAGAACAATTGCCGGTTTGAGTCTCTGAAGCTGAAGTTGGGACGGCTCAAGCGGGATTGTAATGACATGGGGACACTCATGAGCGCTCTGGTGAAGTATGGGGACTCTGATAACACTAAGTACCCAGAGGCAGATGGAGACAAGTCCGGGAAAGCAAACAAGGCTGGTAGACCGGCTCAAGCTAATCCGGCAGGGACAAGTTTTAATGGTAAGCGAAAGGCAGAGGGCGGCTCTGATATTGTGGCCAATACCAGTGTTCAAGGAAACTTTCAGCGTTGCAAGGGTAGGCCACCTCCACGGAACGGAGGAGGATCCGTCAATCTGGATCAACAGTTGAATGAGCCTTGCCCGAAACATAGCACGCCGGAACATCCAGCTAAACATACATGGAGGGAATGCCGGATCATGATAGAGGCCATGAGACAAGCCAAATACAACAACGGACCACCGAGCGGCGGCTCGAGTTCCCGTTTTCAAGGTCCGGGTCACCAGGTTAATGTGTCCGGATCAGGATATCATGGTGGCAACAATAACTACAACCAAGGCAACCACCAGCATGGTCAGGGCGGTTACAATAACCAAGGCAATCAGCAACGTCAACAGCAGCAGCAATCCGGATATCAGAGTAATCCGAAGGAGCTAAGTAGTGGACAGTACCATGTCTTTACTACGAGTTTGTGCAAACGAGATAAAAAAATCCTGAAGCGGGCGGTACACGCAGTTGAACCGGCAACACCACGTTTTCTGTGTTGGTCGGAACAACCTATTGTGTGGAGCAGAGAGGATCACCCGCCACGGATTGATAATCCGGGCCAGTTGGCCTTAGTGGTGGCACCACAGGTGGGTGGCTACAAATTCACAAAGGTACTCATGGATGGCGGCAGCAGTATCAACATCTTGTATTACGAGACTTCCCGTCGTATGGGGTTGACAGACAAGAAGTTGAGACAATCCAACACGGTGTTTCATGGAGTGGTGCCAGGTAAATCGGCTTACCCAGTTGGGAAAATTGATCTGGAGGTCACCTTTGGGGACGAGCATGATTCTAGGTCAGAGACAGTGACCTTCGAGGTCGTAAAGATCCGGAGCCCATATCATGCTCTGTTTGGGAGGCCGGTTTACGCCATGTTCATGGCTAGACCGTGCTATGTTTATCTACAACTCAAGATGCCGGGTCACAAGGGAACCATCACGGTTCACGGAAGTCGCAAGATTGCATTGGAGTGCGAGGAAGGAGACACATCTTATGCAGAGGCAGTGTGTGCTACATAAGAGTTGAAGTTCTACAAAGACAACGTTGATCCGGCATATATGTCCCCGTTAAAAAAGCCAACTACTGAGCATGATCCGGCGTTGAAGTTTAAATCGGCAGAGGAAACCAAGCAGGTTGACTTTGTGCCAGGCGATTCATCCAAGCAGTTCACTATCAGTGCTAACCTAGACCCCAAATAGGAAAGCGCGCTCATCGAGTTCATCCGTGAGAATCGGGATATCTTTGCATGGAAACCTTCTGACATGCCAGGTATACCGAGGGAATTCGCTGAGCACAGTCTTAATATTGATCCAAAGTTCAAACCGGTCAAGCAGTACCTGCGCCGCTTCAACGAAGAAAGGCGCAAGGCTATAGGTGAAGAAGTGGCCAGGCTTTTGGCCGCAGGATTCATAGTTGAGGTGTTCCATCCGGAGTGGTTGGCTAATCCGGTTCTGGTGTTAAAGAAAAATGGAACGTGGAGGATGTGTGTAGATTACACAGACTTAAACAAAGCTTGTGCAACTGATCCTTTTGCTCTCCCCTGTATTGATCAGATAATTGATGCTACGGCGTGAGCGGTTAAGTTTTTTGGATGCATATTCAGGGTATCATCAGATCAAGATGGCAGTTAAGGAACAGGAGAAGACATCCTTCATAACTCCCTTTGGAGCCTTCTGCTATGTATCTATTCCTTTTGGGCTCAAGAGTGCCCAAGCAACTTACCAGCGTTGCGTACAAAACTGTCTTAAGGGGCAGATCGGAAAAAATGTCCATGCCTATGTGGATGACATCGTCGTAAAATCAAGGAAGGAGGAGACGCTGGTAGAAGACCTAAAGAAAACCTTTGACAACCTCCGGGTTTATAAGATGATGCTTAATCCGGAGAAGTGCGTTTTTGGTGTTCCGGCAGGCAAGCTCCTTGGGTTCTTAGTATCGAACAGAGGAATAGAGGCCAATCCGGAGAAGATCAAGGCGATCACATCCTTGACTAAACCGGCTTTTATCAATGATGTCCAACGCATAGCTGGCCGGATTACATCGTTAAGTCGATTCATCAGCCGTCTGGGAGAGAAGGCAATTCCGCTTTATCAGATGCTGAAAAAGACAAATCGGTTCATATGGAGCGATGCTGCAAACGCTGCGTTCGAGGACTTGAAGCAGCAATTAGCAGAACCGCCGGTTCTTGCTGCCCCTGTGGACAACGAGCCGCTGCTGTTATACGTGGCCGCCAATGCCCGTGCAGTTAGCGTGGCAATTGCGGTGGAGCGCAAAGAGGCAGGTATGGAATATCCGGTTCAGCGCCCGGTTTATTACGTCAGTGAGGTTCTCATTGAATCAAAGCAAAGGTATCCACAATGGCAGAAACTGGTGTATGGCGTGTTCATGGCAAACCGGAAATTGAAGCACTACTTCCAGGGGCACCCAATCACTGTTGTTAGCTCAGCTCCGTTGGGGGATATAATCCAAAACAGAGAAGCCACTGGCAGAGTAGCAAAGTGGGCCATTGAGCTTAGCCCACACGGATTGAAGTATGTACCTCGTACTGCTATCAAATCCCAAGCATTGGTGTAACGCCCGGGTAATCACGCTACAGTAATTCCCTGCTAATAATGCCACGTCATCACAATTACCCGTTGTTAATCTCACGATGATTCAAACCGATTCAAAATTCAAATTTAAAACAAGTCAAGTAATTAAAGTTCTCAAAAGTCCAAAATAAAAATGAACAATATAAGTTTCCAAAAGTTTAAATAAAAATGTTCGGGCGATGATAAATATTGCAAGATCAATTATGGTGAAGTTATTACAATTTCTAAAAGGGCCTAAGTATTTTAAATAAAATAAAACAGGAAAGAATAATTAAAGAAAAGAAAAAGAAATACAAACAGAAAAAAGGGCCAAGGCCCGTGGCCAACTGGGCCAGACGGCCCAGCCGGCCAGCCCACTCCCTGGCCTACATAGCCCCCCCTGTCCTAAAACTAACCCAACCCACCGACAGAACCCCCCCACGAAAATATCCCCTCCCCCCTCTCCCCCGATTGGATCGGGATCGAGAGGAGGAGGCCGCTGCTCGAAGCTCGTCGCTGCTCGGACCCCACCGGCGCTGCCACCACACCGGTCTGCCCCTCCATCATCTCCTCCCCGCCGGCTCCATCGAGCCTCGCCGACCCCCTCCTCACGACGTCCGTGAGCCTCTCCCCTTCCTCCTCTCCTCCTCTGTCGCATGTCGTCGCCTCGCTCGAGCTACTCGCCGTCGACCGCCCCTGCCTAGCTGCTGTCGGCCGACGCACGCTGCCGCCCCGACCCGCTCCCCCCGCGGCCACCGCACGCTGCCGCCCCGGCCTGCTCCTCCGCACCGACCCGCCCACCGGTGCCTGGCCGCACCAGCAGTGCTGCGGCCCTGCAGCTGGCTGCCTCCGGCGCCCCGCCGACGCCCTACTGTGGCTGCCGCCGCCCAACTGCTCCGTCGCCTCCAGCTCTACCCCCGCCGGCCGCAGCGCCGAGCCGCACCGCCCGCGGCCCCTCCCGTACGCCGCATCCGCCCTCGCTCCGTCGGAGCGCCGTCTCTGCTCCCCTGCCCTCCATCGCGAGCCCGCCTCCCGCTGTCCCCTCGCCGCGCGCCCCCCCGCACGCCCTGGCGCCGCACCGGCCCGCCCCTGGCCCCTCGCGGCATCGCCGCCGCCACTCCGGTGTCTCACCGGAGCCCCGCCCGCCGGTGGCGCCTGACGGCCTAGCTCCGCTCGGGCACTTCAGCGCCCGTCGCCCACGCCCGCTAGCCCGTGCGCCCGTAGCGCCTAGCACCCGTATGGCCCTCTGGGCCAATGACAAGGGGGGCCCGCCCCCCAGAACATAAAAAAGATTAAAAAAAACAATAATGAAATTAAATAAATAAACATATTAATTAATTAACAAATTAATTAAGTTAATTAATCACATTTAGATTAATCTAATCATTAATTAAACTAATCTACAATTAACTAAAACATAATTAACCTGACTAAACTATTAGTTAGTTTACAGTCAATGACACGCGGGTCCCATACGTCAATTTGACCAGTCAATGTTCTGTTGACTGCTGACGTCATGCTGACGTCATGCTGACGTCAGCATGCACTATTCTGGATAATGTTCCTTTATTTAATAATTAATAAATTAGAAAATGATTTAAAAACTTTAAAAATTAATATAAAAATAAACCGTAACTCGGATGAAAATACTTTATATATGAAAGTTGCTCAGAATTTCGAGACGCATCCAAATACGCAGACCGTTCGTCCACCACACATCCCTAGCATACCGAACCCGCAACTTTCCCCCTCCGTTTCATCCGCCCGAAAACACGGAACACCGGGAATACTTTCCCGGATGATTCCCCCCTTCGTCAGTATCACCCAATACTGCGTTAGGGCACACTTAGCACCGTTACATGTCATGTCATGCATCGTCATGCATCTGTTTGCATTGTATTCACTGTTTCTTCCCCCTCTTCTCTCCGGTAGACTACGAGACCGATGCTGCTGCTGCCCCGATCGACTACGGTGTTGACGACCCCACTTTGGCTGCCGAGCTTCCAGGCAAGCCCCCCCTTTGATCACCAGATATCGCCTACTCTTCTCTCTACTGCTTGCATTAGAGTAGTGTAGCATGTTACTGCTTTCGATAATCCTATTCTGCTGCATAGCCTGTCATTGTTGCTACCACTGTTGATACTTTACCTGCAATCCTAAATGCTTAGTATAGGATGCTAGTATTCCATCAGTGGCCCTACACCCTTGTCCATCTGCCCTGCTATTTTATCGGGCCGTGATCACTTGGGGGTGATCATGGGTATATATTACATACACATATACATGATACTTGTTGTGACTAAAGTCGGGTCGGCTCGGTGAGTACCCGCGGTTGATTCACGGATTGGGGGCTGAAAGGACATACTTTTCCGACGGCCCTCTGTGTGGATATTTGTGGCGGAGCGACAGGGCAGGTTGAGACACCTAGGAGACGGGTGGCCTGGCCCTGGTTGTTGTCCGCGGTTATTTCATAATAACACGATTAACGAGTTTGGATATTTGATCTGAGTCTGGCCGTTGGCCTATACGCACTAACCAGCTACGTGGGAATAGTTATGGGTACTCGACGTCGTGGTATCAGCCGAAGCCTTCTTGACATCAGCGACTTAGCGGCGCGCGCCGGATTGGACTGGAAAGCCTACTCTGGTATTAGGAGAGGCTAGGTCTGCTTACCGGCCGCCCTCGCAATGCGCAGGTGTGCATTGGGCGATGGGCCCAGACCCCCGTGCGCTTAGGGTTTAGACCGGCGTGCTGACCTCTCTGCTGTGCTTAGGTAGGGCTGCGACGTGTTGATCTTCCGAGGCCGGGCATGACCCTGGAAAGTGTGTCCAGCCAAATGGGATCAAGCGTGCTAGGTTATGTGGTGCACCCCTGCAGGGAAGTTAATCTATTCGAATAGCCGTGTCCCTCGGTAAAAGGACGACCCGGAGTTGTATTCCGACCTCATGATAACTAGAACCGGACACTTGATAAAACACACCCAGATGAGTTCCAGATATAACTCGGTGGTTGCTCTCTCATAGGGTGATGTGCGGGAGGATCGCCGAGTAGGATTATGCTATTCGATGTTACTTGGTGAACTTACCATCTATTCTCTTCTACTGCTGCAAGATGGAGGCTGCCAGAAGCGTAGTCTTCGTTTGGATTAGCTATC
This sequence comes from Secale cereale, assembly GCA_902687465.1. Lineage (NCBI taxonomy): Eukaryota > Viridiplantae > Streptophyta > Magnoliopsida > Poales > Poaceae > Secale > Secale cereale. The sequence continues at coordinate 788,798,720 of LR738715.1, read as the reverse complement.
CCCCTCTTATTCCCGCTTGCTGCAGTTCAGTCCACCGATACTACCCATGTCATTATTACCATTGCATATGTAGTATAGATCCTTGCTTGCGAGCACTTTGGATGAGTACTCACGGTTGCATTGCTCCCCCCTTTCCCCCTTCCGTTCCTTCTTCTCGGATGATGCAACCAGATGGTGGAGTCCAGGAGCCAGACGCCACCTACGACGACTCCTACGACACCGGAGGCGCCTACTACTACGTGCAGTCTGCCGACGACGACCAGGAGTAGTTAGGAGGATCCCAGGCAGGAGGTCTGCTCCTCTTTCGATCTGTATCCCAGTTTGTGCTAGCCATATTATGGCACCTTGTTTAACTTTATGTCTGTACTCAGATATTTGTTGCTTCCGCTGACTTGTCTATGATCGAGCACTTGTATTCGAGCCCTCGAGGCCCCTGGCTTGTAATATGAAGCTTGTATGACTTATTTTACTTTTAGAGTTGTGTTGTGATATCTACCAGTGAGTCCCTGATCTTGGCCGTACACAAAACATGCTGAACATCTTCGCCTTGTACTGGAAAAGCTTCGAGAGCATCAGCTTATGCTAAGTTTTCCAAGTGCGAGTTCTGGCTTCCTGAAGTAACCTACCTTGGGCATGTCATCTCCAAGGATGGTATTGCCGTCAGCCCTGAACGAGTTCAGGCCATTCTCGATTGGACTCCTCCAAAGAATGTCAAGCAAGTCAGAAGTTTTCTCGGTCTCGCCAGCTATTGCCGTCGATTCGTCGAGAACTTCTCCAAGATTGAGAAGCCTCTGACAGGTCTACTTCACAAGGGCGTCAAGTTCGAGTGGACAGACAAATGCCAGGAAAGTTTCCAGGCGCTCAAGGACAAGCTGACTTCTGCTCCAGTGCTTGCTCCACCTGATACTAAGAAGGACTTCGTCATTTACTGCGACGCTTCTCGTCAAGGATTAGGCTGTGTCCTAATGCAAGAGCGCAGAGTAATTGCTTATGCCTCTCGTCAATTGTGTCCTCATGAAGAGAACTACCCAGTACACGACCTTGAGCTTGCTGCTGTCATATATGCGCTAAAACAGTGGCGACATTACCTTCTCGGTAATCGTTGCGAGATATTCGCCGACCACCAAAGTCTGAAGTACTTGTTTACTCAACCAGACCTGAACCTCCGTCAGCAGAGATGGATGGAGACCGTAGCAGATTTTGACTTGGGTATTTCCTATACCCCGGGCAAGGCTAATGTGATGGCTGATGCCTTGAGCCGCAAGTCATATTGCAACCACCTCGAGGTTCGGAAGGTTCAACCCTCGCTTGTTGAGGAATTCAGAAGGCTGAACCTCCATATTGTTCCTCCTGGTGCACTCGCTCCCCCTCCTGAAGAAATTCCCTAAAATGAACCTCCATGTTGTTCCTCAGGGTTCTCTCAATACCCTGGTTGCTAAACCAGATCTCGTGGACGCCATCAAGTGGATTCAGAAGGCGGACGACGAAGTCGAGAAGATTAAACACTATCTCAAAAGGGGAAAGCCCTCATTTTTCACTATTGCCGATGATGGCGCCTTATACTTCAAAGGCCGCTTAGTGGTACCATGTTCGAGAGAAAACCTGGACAAGACGCCGGGGGTTATGAAAGAAGCTCATGATGCACCTTTGTCTATTCATCCCGGTAGTACCAAAATGTACCAAGACATTCGTCAGAGATTCTGGTGGTCTAATATGAAGCAAGACATTGCTCGTTATGTTGCTGAGTGTGATGTTTGCCGTCGTATCAAAGCAGAACATCAAAGGCCTACTGGAACTTTGCAACCTATCTCTATTCCTGAATGGAAATGGGACCATGTTGAAATGGACTTCGTCACTGGATTTCCCAAATCGCAGAGAGGTAATGATGCAATTCTTGTCGTCATTGACCGGCTTTCTAAAGTGGCACATTTTCTAGCAGTCAAAGAAACAATTACTGCTAGTCAGCTGGCAACTCTTTACATGTCCAGAATTGTTTCACTTCATGGTATTCCACTGGTTATCAGTTCAGACCGTGGCAGTTTATTCACTTCAAGGTTCTGGGCAAGTTTCCAAGAAGCTATGGGAACACATCTGTCATTCAGTACTGCCTTTCATCCTCAGTCGCAAGGGCAAGTTGAACGCGTCAACCAAGTTCTCGAAGACATGCTTCGAGCTTGTGTTATTTCCTTCGGCAAGAAATGGGAGGAATCTCTCCCGTATGCTGAGTTCTCTTATAATAATAGCTATCAAGCTAGTCTGAAGATGGCTCCCTTCGAAGTGTTATATGGACGAAAGTGCCGAACCCCTCTGAACTGGTCAGAAACTGGGGAACGTTCACTCTTCGGTCCGGATATTATTCAACATGCTGAAGAGCAAGTCCGCGTCATTCGCGAGAATCTGAAGTCTGCTCAGTCACGTCAGAAAAGTCAGTATGACCGTCATCATAAAGACATGGTCTATCAACCTGGCGAAAAGGCTTATCTTCGAGTTACACCAATGAAGGGTGCTCACCGCTTCGGGATTAAGGGCAAATTAGCTCCTCGCCATATTGGTCCATTTACTATTCTGGAAAGGCGTGGAAAGGTGGCATATCAACTGGAGCTGCCACCGAACCTTTCTTAGGTTCACGATGTGTTCCACGTGTCTCAACTCCGCCACTGCTTCAAGGACCCAGTCCGCGCAGTGGATCACGAAGTGCTCGAGTTGCAACATGACCTCTCCTATAAAGAGCATCCTGTCCGCATTCTCGACCAAGCTGAACGTCGCACATGTCAGAAGGTGATCAAGTTCCTCAAAGTCCAGTGGTCGCATCACTCTAAAGATGAAGCCACTTGGGAACGCGAGGATCGTCTTCGTGAAGAATACCCCGCACTGTTTCCTTCTAACTCCTAAATCTCGGGACGAGATTTCTTGTAGTGGAGGAGATTTGTAACGCCCGGGTAATCATGCTACAGTAATTCCCTGCTAATGATGCCACGTCATCACAATTACCCGTTGTTAATCTCACGACGATTCAAACCGATTCAAAATTCAAATTTAAAACAAGTCAAGTAATTAAAGTTCTCAAAAGTCCAAAAGAAAAATGAACAATATAAGTTTCCAAAAGTTTAAATAAAAATGTTCGGGCGATGATAAATATTGCAAGATCAATTATGGTGAAGTTATTACAATTTCTAAAAGGGCCTAAGTATTTTAAATAAACTAAAACAGGAAAGAATAATTAAAGAAAAGAAAAAGAAATACAAACAGAAAAAAAGGGCAAAGGCCCATGGCCAACTGGGCCAGACGGCCCAGCCGGCCAGCCCACTCCTTGGCCTACATAGCCCCCCTGTCCTAA
>LR738715.1:788723791-788795319 GCA_902687465.1 Secale cereale | reverse complement strand
AAATATCCCCTCCCCCCTCTCCCCCGATTGGATCGGGATCGAGAGGAGGAGGCCGCTGCTCGAAGCTCGTCGCCGCTCGGACCCCACCGGCGCTGCCACCACACCGGTCTGCCCCTCCAACATCTCCTCCCCGCCGGCTCCATCGAGCCTCGCCGACCCCCTCCTCACGACGTCCGTGAGCCTCTCCCCTTCCTCCTCTCCTCCTCTGTCGCACGCCGTCGCCTCGCTCGAGCTACTCGCCGTCGACCGCCCCTTCATAGCTGCTGCCGGCCGACGCACGCTGCCGCACCGACCCGATCCCCCCGCGGCCACCGCACGCTGCCGCCCCGGCCTGCTCCTCCGCACCGACCCGCCCATCGGTGCCTGGCCGCATCTGCCGCGCCGCGGCCCTGCACCTGGCCGCCTCCCGCGCCCCGCCGACGCCCTACTGTGGCTGCCGCCGCCCAACTGCTCCGTTGCCTCCAGCTCTACCCCCGCCGGCCGCGGCGCCGAGCCGCACCGCCCGCGGCCCCTCCCGTACGCCGCATCCACCCTCGCTCCGCCGGAGCGCCGCCTCTGCTCCCCTGCTCTCCATCGCGAGCCCGCCTCCCGCTGTCCCCTCGCCGCGCGCCCTCCTGCACGCCCTGGCGCCGCACCGGCCCGCCCCTGGCCCCTCGCGGCATCGCCGCCGCCGCTCCGTTGTCTCACCGGAGCCCCGCCCGCCGGTGGCGCCCGACGGCCTAGCTCCGCTCGGGCACTTCAGCGCCCGTCGCCCACGCCCGCTAGCCCGTGCGCCCGTAGCGCCCAGCACCCGTATGGCCCTCTGGGCCAATGACAAGGGGGGCCCGCCCCCCCAGAACAAAAAAAGATAAAAAAACAATAATAAAATAAATAAATATATTAATTAATTAATTAATTAACAAATTAATTAAGTTAATTAATCACATTTAGATTAATCTAATCATTAATTAACCTAATCTACAATTAACTAAAACATAATTAACCTGACTAAACTATTAGTTAGTTTACAGTCAATGACACGCGGGTCCCATACGTCAGTTTGACCAGTCAACGTTCTGTTGACTGCTGACGTCATGCTGACGTCATGCTGACGTCAGCATGCACTATTCTGGATAATGTTGCTTTATTTAATAATTAATAAATTAGAAAGTGATTTAAAAACTTTAAAAATTAATATAAAATAAACCGTAACTCGGATGAAAATACTTTATATATGAAAGTTGCTCAGAATTTCAAGACGCATCCGAATACGCAGACCATTCGTCCACCACACATCCCTAGCATACTGAACCCGCAACTTTCCCCCTCCGTTTCATCCGCCCGAAAACGCGGAACACCGGGAATACTTTCCCGGATGATTCCCCCTTCGTCAGTATCACCCGATACTGCGTTAGGGCACACTTAGCACTGTTACATGTCATGTCATGCATTGTCATGCATCTGTTTGCATTGTATTCACTGTTTCTTCCCCCTCTTTTCTCCGGTAGACTACGAGACCGACGCTGCTGCTGCCCCGATCGACTACGGTGTTGACGACCCCACTTTGGCTGCCGAGCTTCCAGGCAAGCCCCCCCTTTGATCACCAGATATCGCCTACTCTTCTCTCTACTGCTTGCATTAGAGTAGTGTAGCATGTTATTGCTTTCGATAATCCTATTCTGCTGCATAGCCTGTCATTGTTGCTACCACTCTTGATACTTTACCTGCAATCCTAAATGCTTAGTATAGGATGCTAGTATTCCATCAGTGGCCCTACACCCTTGTCCGTCTGCGCTGCTATTCTATCGGGCCGTGATCACTTGGGGGTGATCACGGGTATATATTACATACACATATACATGATACTTGTTGTGACTAAAGTCGGGTCGGCTCGGTGAGTACCCGCGGTTGATTCACGGATTGGGGGCTGAAAGGACATACTTTCCCGATGGCCCTTTGTGTGGATCTTTGTGGCGGAGCGACAGGGCAGGTTGAGACACCTGGGAGACGGGTGGCCTGGCCCTGGTTGTTGTCCGCGGTTATTTCATAATAACACGATTAACGAGTTTGGATATTTGATCTGAGTCTGGCCGTTGGCCTATACGCACTAACCAGCTACGTGGGAATAGTTATGGGTACTCGACGTCGTGGTATCAGCCGAAGCCTTCTTGACGTCAGCGACTTAGCGGCGCGTGCCGGATTGGACTGGAAAGCCTACTCTAGTATTAGGAGAGGCTAGGTCTGCTTACCGGCCGCCCTTGCAACGCGCAGGTGTGCATTGGGCGATGGGCCCAGACCCCCGTGCGCTTAGGGTTTAGACCGGCGTGCTGACCTCTCTGTTGTGCTTAGGTAGGGCTGCGACGTGTTGATCTGCCGAGGCCGGGCATGACCCTGGAAAGTGTGTCCGGCCAAATGGGATCAAGCGTGCTGGGTTATGTGGTGCACCCCTGCAGGGAAGTTAATCTATTCGAATAGCCGTGTCCCTCGGTAAAAGGACGACCCGGAGTTGTATTCCGACCTCATGATAACTAGAACCGGACACTTGATAAAACACACCCAGATGAGTTCCAGATATAACTCGGTGGTTGCTCTCTCACAGGGTGATGTGCGGGAGGATCACCGAGTAGGATTATGCTATTCGATGTTACTTGGTGAACTTACCATCTATTCTCTTCTACTGCTGCAAGATGGAGGCTGCCAGAAGCGTAGTCTTCGTTTGGATTAGCTATCCCGCTCTTATTCCCGCTTGCTGCAGTTCAGTCCACCGATACTACCCATATCATTATTACCATTGCATATGTAGTATAGATCCTTGCTTGCGAGCACTTTGGATGAGTACTCACGGTTGCTTTGCTCCCCCTTTTCCCCCTTCTATTCCTTCTTCTCGGATGATGCAACCAGATGGTGGAGCCTAGGAGCCAGACGCCACCTACGACGACTCCTACGACACCTGAGGCGCCTACTACTACGTGTAGTCTGCCGACGACGACCAGGAGTAGTTAGGAGGATCCCAGGCAGGAGGCCTGCTCCTCTTTCGATCTGTATCCTAGTTTGTGCTAGCCATCTTATGGCACCTTGTTTAACTTTATGTCTGTACTCAGATATTTGTTGCTTCCGCTGACTTGTCTATGATCGAGCACTTGTATTCGAGCCCTCGAGGCCCCTGGCTTGTAATATGAAGCATGTATGACTTATTTTACTTTTAGAGTTGTGTTGTGATATCTACCAGTGATTCCCTGATCTTGGCCGTACACATTTGCGTGCATGATTAGTGTACGGACAAATCGGGGCGTCACAATTGGTAAACTTCATCAATCATTGGACAGAATTGCAAGCACCAGAGGAGAAGCTGGATAATACATACTGGACTATTCACTTCGACGGTTCAAGGCAATTGGAAGGCTCGGGGGCTGGAGTCGTGTTAACTTCCCCACGAGGTGACAAGTTTTGTTATTTCCTCCGACTAATGTTCCCTTGCACCAACAATGCTGCTGAGTACGAAGCTCTCCTTCACGGGCTACGGATGGCTAAGGAGATGAACTTGAGCTAGGTCAAGTGTTTTGGTGATTCAGATCTAGTGGTGCAACAAGTGTCTGGCAAGTGGGACTCTAAAGACCCTCTCATGGCAGCCTACAGGCGAGAAGTTGAAGCAGTTGCAGGGTGTTTCAAAGGATATCAGGTGGATCACATAGACCGGCGGAAAAATGAAGCGGCCGATGCTCTAAGCAGGCTGGGTTCTCAACGTAAATGGTGCCACCAAATACTTTCTTGGATGAATTAAATAGTCCATCAGTTCAGGTACCATCGAGGAGGATTTGGCTGTTCTTGATTCGGAGGCGCAACTCGTGGCAGCGCTTCATGTTATTCCGGATTGCACACTCCCTTACTTAGCGTACCTGAGCCGAGGAGAGTTGCCAGACGATGAGGTTGAAGCTAGGCAGATAATCCGGTGATCCAAGTCCATGACCATTGTTAATGAAGAACTTCATCACCGCAGAGTTTCTGGGGCATTTCAACGCTGTGTATCATCGGAAGAAGGCAGTGATATTCTTCGAGAAATACACGAAGGATATTGTGGTCATCACGCCAGTTCAAAATCACTGGTAGCCAAGGCTTTTTGTCACGGGTTTTACTGGTTAACAGCCCATGCTGATGCGGATGATCTAGTCCGGAGATGTGACGCTTGTCAGAAATTTTCACGGCGTGCTCTTGTTCCGGCACAGGAGCTACGGATGATTCCAATTACTTGGCGGTTTGCGACCTGGGGGCTTGATATGGTCGGGCCTTTTAAACGATCCCAAGATCAGAAAACCCACCTGTTGGTGGCAGTTGACAAGTTCGATCCCAAGATCAGAAAACCCACCTGTTGGTGGCAGTTGACAAGTTTACAAAGTGGATTGAGGCAGAACCTGTCAGTAAGTGTGATGCGGCAACAACGGTTAAATTCATCAAAAAGGTGATCTTCTGGTTTGGCTTTCCACACAGTATTATTACTGATAATGGCACCAATCTATCTAAAGGAGAGATGGAAGAGTTTTGCCAGAGGGAACATATTCGCCTGGATGTGTCTTCTGTAACTCACCCTCAATCCAATGGTCAAGCTGAAAGGGCCAATCAAGAGATCTTGCGAGGCATCAAACCCCGGCTTATGACTCCCTTGCAGAGAACACCAGGGTGCTGGGTCGAGGAGTTACCTTCTGTCCTCTGGAGCATCAATACTACGCCTAACAGGTCTACAGGCTACAGGCCCTTCTTCATGGTGTATGGTGCTGAAGCGGTTCTTCCAAGTGATATCCGGCACGACTCACCACGGGTGGCGGCTTATGTTCAAGCGGCCAATGAGCAGGCGAGACAGGATAGTCTAGACCGGCTGGATGAGGAGCATGACATAGCAGCAGCTTGATCTGCAATTTATCAACAAGACTTGCGCAGATATCACAGCCGCCGGGTTAAGACCAGAACGTTCCAGGAGGGGGACCTGGTACTCCGGCTCATCCAAGACCAGACAGATATGCACAAGTTATCCCCACCTTGGGAAGGACCCTTTGTGGTCAGCAAGAACCTGCACAACGCTTCATACTACCTGGTGGACGTTCGAGAACATAAGGACTCACGGACAGCAGAGGAAGAGACGAAGAGGCCGTGGAACATTGCTCTTCTGCGGCCTTACTACACTTGAGCCATGAGCTCCGCTTCATGTATCCTGTATATATTATGATTAATAAATAAACCGGCACCCCTGGTAAACCGGGGGATCAGCCATTTTCTTCTAAAAAAGTGTCTTATGGGAGTTCACTCAGGTGATATCCATCTAAAGTTTACTTCTCTTGATATATATCATGTTCATCAAGAAAACAAGATGCTTTGATCAGTCTATTTTGCTATGCAGGACAATTCTATAAGGGACCAAACAGGACTTGCCATTCAAGCGTAACTCTCTCATAGGTACCCTGCCTCCACTGTCACTAGGGGGCTACGAATCGCATTCGAATCCTAGCTTAACCCCTTTTGGTCCGGTTTATATGATCTTATTCGAATCATAAGCTCCTTGGATCGCATTCGAATCCATTGATTGGCAAAATAAATCATAGCTCCTTGGATTGCATTCGAATCCATTGATTGGCAAAATAAATCATAGCTCCTTGGATCGCATTCGAATCCATTGATTGGCAAAATAAATCATAGCTCCTTGGATCGCATTCGAATCCATTGATTGGCAAAATAAATCATAGCTCCTTGGATCGCATTCGAATCCATTGATTGGCAAAATAAATCATAGCTCCTTGGATCACATTCGAATCCATTGATTGGCAAAATGAATCATAGCCCCTTGGATCGCATTCGAACCCATTGATTGGCAAAATTTCCGGTTTACTGATCGCATTCGAATCAGAAGCCTCGATTTGGAGCCTGGCAGCTCGCAAAAAGCCTCGACTACATGGTCTTATTTGCCAACGATGTTTTGATTTTTGCGATTTTTTCAAAGTTTTCCGTGGGTAACCAAGTTTTTTGATCCGGAGCTGGGCAACTTCAAAGTTGACCACATTTCTACAAAAGTCTGGGTCGTAGAACACCAGCACGATTTAAACCGGCGTTTATCAAAACCCGGAACAGTCATCAAGCAAACGCCAAAAGGGCCAAGAGCCTCATCAGAATCTACACGTGCAATAATGCCTACCGGATTAAGGATGTCAGGCGCATTTAATCAAAGGTATGAAGTATTTTTGGGTGTAAAATAGATACTCTTTCAATATATGCCTATGGGAGCAATATAATACGTCCGGTGGTAAACCGCCAGGACATCTTGTTAGCATTGTTTATGCAAATATAGATAACATAAATGGATCAACCATAGCAGACAAGGGATTAAAATTGGCAGACGCCAAGTCAAGCCGCGACATCCTAATTGAGACAAAGACAATGTTTCAAACTATCTTATTACAAGGCGCTTGCAGGCCTGAACGGATTAAAGTTTTTGGAAATGGAGTTCAGCAACTATGAATTAAACCGAGTGGTTTATGATTCTTCTTTCTGCTGCGAAGGCTGAGGATCGGCTTGTTCCGGATCTTCTTTGTCTTCATGAAGTGGCTGGAAGTCGGGAACGCGCTAGTCAATCTTGGATAGTGCACGGAAGTACATTTCCTCAGTAATAAGATCAGACGGATCAATATCTGGAGTGAAAGTATGGGCACGCACTGGCGGGATGAGATTTTCGGTATCATAAACCGGCCGGTCCACCCGTTCATTTTCTAAGTCATATGCCGGATGATACCTGGTCAGATCCGCTTCATCGGCAAGCTTGCTGGCAAGAGGGCGCATCTCCTTGGTTAAAGCACGGAGGTCCTGGCCAGAGAAGGTAGATCCATCTTCCTTATTACAGGGATATCCGTTCATAGCTTCCTCCAGATCAAAATCCGGAACCCATGCCTTAGCCCGAGTCAGTGCTACAAGAGATTCGGCCCTTGCAGCAGATTTCTTCACTTCCACCAAGCGCACATGCAGGATGGATAGCTTCTCTAAGGTACCTTGGATAGTAGTTGGGGCCGCTTTCTGATGGGACATGGCACTTATAATCCTTTGAGCGCCGGAATACAACTGCTCCATCAAGGTATAAGAGGCCTTGAGCTTCTTTCGGACGTCATCTCCAAGATGAGTTATGCGCCGCCCTAAATATGATTGTTAAAGTTAAACTGGAGCGGAACAAAGATTGCAGAGATGAAAACATATGCAAATTGAGTGCTCACCAAAGATAGCAGAGGTCATAAGTTCTATTTGCTGTCTTAAATCGGTCAGCTCTTGCGTCACCGGATTAACAGCAGCTTCATCATCCTTTGCTCTTTTCTCAAGAGCATTCCTCTGCACCTCCCAGGCGACCGCTCCGCTTCAAAGTCTTTTTTCAACTTTTCTGTGTTGGTTAAGCTCAGTGCAAGCTCATCCTTGGCTTTTGCAGAAGCAGTTTCAGTAGCAGCCAGTCTATTCCGGAGCTCAGTTACCTCTGCAGCCCTCCGGGTCAAGTCAGCCTACAAGGAAATCAAATGGATTGAAAGACAATTCAGACAAGTCTCAAGCATATAAACAAGTTATCCACTTGACACTTGGGGGTAATGTAAAGTTGAAGTAACAAAAGAGAATTTCAGACAAGTCCCAAGCGCATAAAACAAGTTATACCCCTGGCACCTGGGGGCTAATGTAAGTTCATTTGCAGATACATTGGAAGTGCCGGTTCACCTACAAGGAAGCTAAACCGGCACTTGGGGGCTACTATGGTCTAAAGACGGGATTGCAAAAACACAAAATAGAGACAAGTGAAGGAAGTTACCTCGTACTTATCCTTCATCATGTTAACCAAACCGGATTCATAATCGCGGCTGGTATGAAGCCGGTTCAAATACCCGGAATAAAGTTCCTGAGCACTTAATTGGGCATAGCTGGATAAGTCCGTGCTCCACTTGCCTTTCTCTTGTTGAAGCTTTTCCTCTTTGGCAGTGTGTTTGGCCAAGACGATAGGCTCAGCAGGAGCGGTAAAAACTGACCCGGTTATCTGAACATCCGGGGAAGAAGCAGCAGTTGGTTGAGAAGGGGCAGTGGTAGGCACCGGGCTAACAGGAGCCGGGCTAGCCCGAGGAGGGCTAACCTGGACAGGACTAGCCGGTTCAACTATATTCTTTGTATTAATATTATCTGGAGCAACGATGTCGTCACGATCCATGAGAGCAGGGTCGTCAAACTGAGCTGCAGGATTGTTGTCTGGAGGGATAACTTCGTCCGAATCAACAACCGGTTCAGCGGTAGCAGTCTCGGCAGCCGTTTTGGTGGCTTTCGCCTTCTTGCTAGGCTTTGGCTTGCTGGAGAAAGTCAAAGGAACAATAAGAATCATCAACATACAAATATAAACCGGATATTGAAAAGGACTTACCCAGGCACAGTCTTCAACACAGGGACCTGTGTAGCAGTTGACTCGCCAGAAGAGGACAAGGGAGCCTCCTGATAGTTAGGATCAGACGGTTTAAGCAGTTTACGTATAAGCCCGGCCTTTGGATGAAGAAGAGTTGGAAAAAGTAAAACCTCAGAGCGGCGCCTGCGAGCCGGAGTAAGAGATATTCCGGAGGATTCTACTACGTGGACACTATGGCGCGTGGTCCGGCGTGCTTCATGCTGCTGCTTCTTCAAAAGAAATTTGGGGTCCAATTGAGCGTAAGGATGAGAAAAAAGGTATTTCCAGGACGCCCGACGGATCTTGGGCACCGGCAGTTCTGAGTCTGAGGAGAGAGAGATTACCTCAACTTCCGCCGCTTTACTTCCTTCAGCCAGATCCTGCGGAAAGACACTGTTAACATAAAATTTGGGTAAAGGGAGATTAAAACATATCAGGATCAATTCATACCTCGGAATCCGGATCATCTTCCTCAGGATGTGAACAGGAAGTAGCGGCCGCCTTTTTCTTCTTAATAGCATACGTCTTCCGGCGTGGCTGTTTGCCTGATTTATCTTGAGGTTTTCTCTTCCAGAAGGGGTCGTCGGCCCGTGCAGAAGATGAGATGAAAAATAAATAGAAGACAATTGATATGGACGGATCAGAATAAGCAGAAGAGGTCAGAAAGAACTTATTGCTGGCGGTTTGCTGTTTTCACAGAATGGAGCTAATCCGGTCCGGCTGCACTCTTCCAGGGAGATGTTGAGCATTTTCTTTGCGGATTCAGTGACTTCTTTCTCAGGAAGTATTATGTCAATGTGGCGTTGAGGGTCATCCGGTTTTCCGGTATACTTGCACATCAGGCCGGAGCGCCGGCTCAGTGGAAGGATGCTCTAGGCAAGCCAACAGCGAACAAAGTCTACTCCGGTTAAACCATTGGCCATAAAGGCCCTAAGCTTAGAAAGCTGAGGGACAAACCGGGCTCGATCTGGAGCACTAAGGCGCTGCGGCAGGGGATGATCCTCAGGTAGACGATGTGCACGGTAACCCGGCAGTGGGTTTTCTCCTTCAGGCGAGGTATCTCTGCAATAGAACCATGATTGGTTCCATTCCTTGGGGTGTGTATGGAGAGCAGCGTGAGGGAAGGTCGCATCTGTTCTCTTTTGAATGCTAACGCCGCCCAACTCTTGATGCGGTCCGGCAGTAAACTCTGTCCGCCGGTTTAAATGGAAAAAGTCTCAGAATAGATCCACTAATGGTTCTTCTTGAAGGTATGCTTCCGAGAAGACTTGAAAATTGTAGACATTTGATATAGAATTCGGACCTATATCTTGAGGATGGAGTTGAAAAGCGGCTAGCACATCCCGGAAGAATTTTGAACCGGGAGGGCTAAAACCCCAGGCCATGTGATCAAAGAAAACAATGACCTCTCCTTCTTTAGGAGTAGGTGGACATTCATCTTTTGGGGGCCGCCAATGTAGTACCTCTTTAGGGCCCAGAATACCGATTGAAGCGGCGTTCATTAAATCCTCCTCAGTAATGCGGGAAGGAGCCCAGTTGCAAGCAACGAGCTGTTTGGCAGTCATTTTGACTAAGGAAACGCTGAAAGATACAGTGCAAAATCTGGATTACCAATTGCTAAAGTATAAGAACCGGAACATGATATCGAGTTATGGACTTAATCGACGGTGTAGACAAGGGACTAATGGCATTGACGACCCGGAAGCAGATATGGAGCGAATAGCTACCGGTTTATGATAACAGGAAAAGAGAAGGCTAAACCGTCGGGCTTACGTCTAAATTCTTTAAAAGAAGAGCATATGATTGATTAAACCGGTGAGTGAGCTATAGATCTATAATACGAAGAAACAGGTTCCACAGAAGGATAAAGGAAAAACGGATCTGAGGTATAAGGAAAAGAAGAAATATATGAAAGTCTTATACAGGAAGAACCGCGGAGGTTTTCTACAGATCAAAATCTAAGCTGTTGAACTAGAGAAACTAAAGGTGTAAGCGCGGAGCAGAGGCGAACGCAAAATGAAACTAAGTAAGGGTTGAATCTACCGCAAGGTTAACCTACAGGGATGAGCAGCAAAGCTTCATAGTTTCATGGCGGAAGCTATGGAAGAAACCCTAGATTGGATCTACAGTGAGGAAGAAGGAATACCTGATGAAGAAGCGGGTGACGGTGAGTTGCTCTGGATGCGATTCAGGGTGATGCAGCGGCCAAGCTCGACGACGGCGACGGGCTCGAAGAGCGACGGCGGAGCTTCGAGCGACGGAGGAAGACGAAGGCAGAAGGAAGGAAAGGGACAGGCCTCAGCGGTATTTATAAGCCGAGGAGGTGAAACGGCAAGCGCTAGAATCAAGGAGATCAGAGATTGGATAAAGATTATGCTGTCGCCTCGATCTTCGGGATAGCATTTAACAAAGGTAACAAACAGAGGTGAGCAATAAATGCGGGGGTGATGTCATGACAGATTAAGATGATTTCCGGAGATGACGTCATAGCCGGTTTACGGAGCAGATGAGCTGCAGAGAAGAAATTCATGCAAGGATATAGAAGACTGACATGAACAAGTTCAAATCAATCTGGGGCCTAATGTCAGGGATATTACTAGCAGGTATAAACCGGCTAGGGAGATCCGGATTACTCTTACATAGTTGTGTTATCATAAGCCCAGTAGAATATGAACCGGAGGTTACGGCCCATAGAGGCTTAGGGCCCATGTGTAAAGTTTACGGTTTATGAACCGTCATATCATGTAACTTGAGGTATAAGATAGAAAGAGTAGAGACCGAGGCGGACATGATTATGAGCCAGCCTCGGGACTCTGTAAACCGGACCGGGCGTCGCCTCCTATATAAAGGGACGACCCGGCGACGGTTCAAGGACAGGCAACAACCCGTCGAGACACAGGCAAGCAATCCGCTCCCTGTTCATCGACGCCCAAGCAATACCAAACCAAACTAGACGTAGGCTTTTACCTTCATCGAAGGGGCCGAACTAGTATAAACCCTCTGTGTTCTTTGTGTGCTTTAACCTCTTCAAGCTAACCCGCGCGATGGCTCCACACCTAAGTCCTCTAAACCGGACATCCGCCGTGCCAATTCCACGACAGTAACCCAGTTCTGGAAGTCATGTTACCGGACCTTGATGAACCTACGAACTATGAGGAAGCGATGATGAGCCCAGATTCCACAAAATGGCTTGAGGCCATGAAATTTGAGATGGGATCCATGTATGGGAACAAAGTGTGGACTTTGGTTGACTTGCCCGATGATCGGCAAGCCATCGAAAATAAATGGATCTTCAAGAGGAAGACCGACGCTCACGGTAATGTTACTATTTACAAAGCTCGACTTGTTGCGAAAGGTTTTCGACAAGTTCAAGGAGTTCACTACGATGAGACTTTCTCACCCGTAGCGATGCTTAAGTCTGTCCGAATCATGTTAGCAATTGCTGCATTTTATGATTATGAAATCTGGCAAATGGATGTCAAAACTGCATTCCTGAATGGATATCTTAAAGAAGAGTTGTATATGATGCAACCAGAAGGTTTTGTCAATCCAAAAGGTGCTAACAAAGTATGCAAGCTCCAGCGATCCATCTATGGACTTGTGCAAGCATCTTAGAGTTGGAATATACGCTTTGATGAGGTCATCAAAGCATATGGTTTATACAGACTTTTGGAGAAGCCTGTATTTACAAGAAAGTGATTTGGAGCTCTGTAGCATTTCTGATATTATATGTGGATGACATATTGTTGATTGGAAATGACATAGAATTACTGGATAGCTTAAAAGGATACCTGAATAAGAATTTTTCAATGAAAGACCTCGGTGAAGCTGCTTACATATTAGGCATCAAGATCTATAGAGATAGATCAAGATGCTTAATTGGACTTTCACAAAGCACATACCTTGATAAAGTTTTGAAGAAGTTCAAAATAGATCAGTCAAAGAAAGGGTTCTTGCCTGTGTTACAAGGTGTGAAGTTGAGTAAGACTCAATGCTCGACCACTGCAGAAGATAGAGAGATAATGAAAGTCATTCCCTATGCCTCAGCCATAGGATCTATCATGTATGCAATGCTGTGTACCAGACCTGATGTGTGCCTTGGTATGAGTTTAGCAGGGAGGTACCAAAGTAATCCAGGAGTGGATCATTGGACAGCGGTCAAGAACATCTTGAAGTACCTGAAAAGGACAAAGGATATGTTTCTCGTTTATGGAGGTGACAAAGAGCTCGTCGTAAACGGTTACGTCGATTCAAGCTTTGACACTGATCCGGATGGCTCTAAGTCACAAACCGGATATGTATTTTTATTGAACGGTGGAGCTGTCAGTTGGTGCAGTTCCAAGCAGAGCGTCGTGGCGGGATCTATGTGTGAAGCGGAATACACAACTGTTTCGGAAGCTGCAACTGAAGGAGTCTGGATGAAGGAGTTCATATCGGATCTAGGTGTGATACCTAGTGCATCGGGACCAATGAAAATCTTTTGTGACAACACTGGAGCAATATCCTTGGCGAAGGAATCCAGGTTTCACAAGAGAACAAAGCACATTAAAAGACGCTTCAATTCCATTCGCGATCAAATCAGGGAGGGATACATAGAAATTTGCAAGATACATACGGATCTGAATGTTGCAGACCCGTTGCCTAAGCCTCTTCCACGGGCAAAACATGATCAGCACCAAGACTCCATGGGTGTTAGAATCATTACTTTGTAATCTAGATTATTGAATCTAGTTCAAGTGGGAGACTGAAGGAAATATGCCCTAGAGGCAATAATAAAGATGTTATTTGTATTTGCTTATTTCATGATAAATGTCTTTTATACTTAGTACATGTGTGAATACATAGACAAAACAGTATGTCCCTAGTATGCCTCTACTAGACTAGCTCATTGATAAAAAATGGTTATGTTTCCTAACCATAGACATGAGTTGTCATTTGATCAATGGGATCATATCATTAGGAGAATGATGTGATGGACAAGACACATCCGTTAGCTTAGCACTATGATCGTTTAGTTTTACTTCTATTCTTTCTTCATGACTTATACATGTTCCTATGACTATGAGATTATGCAACTCCCGAATACCAGAGGAACACCTTGTGTGCTATCAAACGTCACAACATAACTGGGTGATTATAAAGATGCTCTAAAGGTGTCTCCGAAAGTGTTCGTGGTGTTGGCATAGATCAAGAATAGGATTTGTTACTCCGAGTGTCGGAGAGGTATCTTTGGGCCCTCTCGGTAATGCACATCATAATAAGCCTTGCAGGCAAACGACCAATGAGTTAGTCACGAGATGATGTATTACGGAACGAGTAAAGAGACTTGCCGGTAACGAGATTGAACTAGGTATCGATATACCGATGATCGAATCTCGGGCAAGTAACATACCGATGATGAAAGGAACAATGTATGTTGTTATGTGGTTTGACCGATAAAGATCTTCGTAGAATATGTAGGAGCCAATATGAGCATCCAGGTTCCGCTATTGGTTATTGACCAGAGATGAGTCTCGGTCATGTCTACATAGTTCTCGAACCCGTAGGGTCCGCACGCTTAACGTTTGATGACGATCGGTATTATGAGTTTATGAGTTTTGATGTGCCGAAGGTAGTTCAGAGTACCGGATGAGATCATGGACATGATGAGTTGTCTCGAAATGTCCGAGACGTAAAGATTGATATATTGGACGACTATATTCGGACACCGCAAGTGTTCCGGAAGGTTTCGGATAAAACCGGAGTGCCGGGGGGGGGGGGGGGGGGGGGTTACCGGAACCCCCCGGGGAAGTATTGGGCCCTAGTGGGCTTTAGGGGAGAGAGAGGGCGGCAGCCCAGGAGGTGGCGCGTCCCCTCCCATGAGGAGTCCGAATTAGACTAGGGGAGGGGGCACGGCCCCTCTTTCCCTCTCCCTCTTCCTCTCCTTCCTTCCCCCTCTTGGTGCACTCCTACTAGGAATAGGATTGGAATCCTATTCCTAGTAGGAGTGGCCCTCTAGGGTGCGCCATAGGGGCTGGCCGCGCCTCCCCCCTTGCTCCTTTATATACGGAGGCATGGGGCACCCAAAGACACACAAGTTCATCAGTTGATCTCTCCCAACCGTGTACGGTGCCCCCCTCCACAGAAACACACCTCGGTCATATTGTTGCAGCGCTTAGGCGAAGGCCTGCAACGGTAACTTCATCATCTCCGTCACCATGCCGTCGTGCTGACGAAACTCTCCCGCGAGGTTCTACTGGATCAAGATCTCGTGGGACGTCATCAAGCTAAACGTGTGCTGAACGCACAGGCTCCGTACGTTCGGTGCTTGATCGGTTGGATCGCGAAGAAGTTCGACTACATCAACCGCGTCACTAGACGCTTCCGCTTCCGGTCTACGAGGGTACATAGACACACTCCCCTCTCGTTGCTATGCATCTAGTAGATAGATCTTGCGTGATCATAGGATTTTTTTTTGAAATATTACATTACACAACAGAAGGTGGTCTCTCTCAAGCAACCTTCCAACCAAATAACAAAGAGTCTCTTGTGTCCCCAACACACCCAATACAATGGTAAATTGTATAGGTGCACTAGTTCGGCGAAGAGATGATGATACAAGTGCAATATGGATGGTAGATATAGGTTTTTGTAATCTGAAAATATAAGAACAGCAAGGTAACTAATGATAAACGGTGTTGCAATGCTCGGAAACAAGGCCTAGGGTTCATACTTTCACTAGTGCAAGTTCTCTCAACAATAATAACATAGCTGGATCATATTACTAGTCCTAAATATGCAACAAAGAGTCACTCCAAATTAACTAATAGCGGAGAACAAACGGAGAGATTATGGTAGGGTATGAAACCACCTCAAAGTTATTCTTTCTAATGGATCTATTCAAGAGTCCGTAGTAAAATGACATGAAGCTATTCTTTCCGTTCGATCTATCATAGAGTTCATACTAGAATAACACGATAAGACACAAATCAACCAAAACCCTAATGTCACCTAGATACTCCATTGTCACCTCAAATATCCATGGGCATGATTATACGATATGCATCACACAATCTCAGATTCATCTATTCAACCAACACAAAGTACTTCAAAGAGTGCCCCAAAGTTTCTACCGTAGAGTCAATGTAATGCCCAGGATGGGACTATACCTCCTACGTGTCGAGGCACAACTTAAAGGTATAAGCCCATTCTGGAATGATCTCAAGTTCGGTATCTTTGCACGACTCATGTAAAAATAGGGATGGAATTGCAAAAGAGATAGTTGGCTTACAATCGCCACGTCACACAATTCATTACATTGCCAAACATCATCCAAATAACATCACAACCCGACTACGGGTGAAGATCCAAATGAAAGATACCAAAATACATAAAGCCACAGGTTCGGATCGCCCCTAGTAGAAACCACTACTGATCATCGGGATAGTGCACGTAGTAACGGCTACGTTCTTCGTCGTACTCCCAGTACAGCTCCGTGCCCTCACCTGAGTAGCTCACCATAGTACCTGCATCTGGTGTGGTGTAGAATCTGTGAGCCACGGAGGACTCATCAATCCCGTTCCCTGGTATTAGAACTAACTAAGCCTTGGGTGTGGAACAAGGCTGAAGAAAGAATAAAAGGCTGCAGCTGCACTAGCATTAGCTTACGTATTAAGAGCGAGAAGAGAAGTGCCACCAGCGACAAGGTGATCACGAAGTGATCCTATCTAAGCACGTCAATCATAACCCCACCGTGTTCACTTCCCGAGCCCCTTTCGGAAAATGACCGTCACGGTTACTCACGCTGGTAGTGTGTTCTGAACATGGTGTCAAGTTTTCTACAACCGGATATTAACAAATTCCCATCTGCCACATAACCGCGGGCACAACTTTCGAAAGTTCAAAACCCTACAGGGGTGTTCCAACTTGGCCCATTACAAGCCCACGATCCGCGGAGTCGCAACTCCAAGGTGGGAAGGCCCAAGTATCCTCGGAATCCCGTGCTCAAGATACTCCGACTAAGGTAAGACCAATCCAGCAAATCATCCCGGCGTGCCGACACCCTGATAGTAGCCGCGCGTATCTTGTCTCAGGCCACGACCGGATAGGTTGGCCTACAGGACAATACCAGCCCTCGGGTTCCCCCAAGGTGGCCCTGCAGTCCGCCCATTTTGGACCAACACTCAAATCGAGCATTGGCCCAGGGGGGTAGATTAATTAATCCTCGGGTTAATTACTCCCTCGGCAAGTTTTAGTTGTTAGGCAAATGGAGTACCAATGTTGGGACTTGCTGGAAAAATCTTAGCGCTAAGCGGTTTATCGAGGGGGTCCCATAACCCCAACCGTGTGAGGAACGCAAAATCAAGGAACATAACACCGGTTTATACGGTTCCTAGGGCGGCATGAGTGGAACAAAACACCGAGCAAGAGGCTCAGCCTTCCACCCATTACCAATATATAGATGATTTAATTAAAGAGTTTATATAGTGTGATATCCCAACAAGCTTCAACATGAAGCAAGAATCTTCAAATCTTCTCCTGCAACTAGCAATGCTATAAGAGGGGCTGAGCGAAGCCTACGTAGCCAATCAAAGGTTTGCATAGGTAGGGTGGTTAGACAGATTCATGGTTACAATAGGAGGCTGACAAACAAACATGGGCATCGAGGCAATAAACTAAAGAGCGATACTTCTAGCAATAGGCAAAGATAGTAATGATATCTGGGTCAGGTCATCTTGCCTGTCGAGTCGTCGATGGGATCGTAAGACGGCTCCTCGTTCTCAACCTTGGTAGTAACCTCGTTCTCGTACTCGGTCTCGGCTTCCGGCTCTACTCAACACAAGAACACACGAGGCACGAAATCAAACAAGGTTCAATGCGCAAACTACAGGATGCATGTATGATGCACTTAGGATGCACTGCAGATGCACTCAGGACGCACAACATGACAACATAGGAAGCACAGAGAAGCAGCACAAGAACAAGACAATTTACTCAAGCAAGTAGTATGCAAGACAAGTCTATCTAGGATGCAAAACATGGCAAGGTAGGAAGCACAGAGAAACAACACAAGAAACAACAGGTTTAAATGAGGCCGGAAACTACTTAAGACAAATCCGGTAAGTCCTCATATGCATAGTTTGAAATTAGTCCAGATCTGAACAAACCTTAAGTTAAAGTTGCTAAACAGCAAGTTAACATGCACCAAGATAATCTACACAAAATTCTAGTCAAGTTTCATATAAAGTTTGTTTAAAATGGAGCCACGGTCTAGAAGATATGATCAAAACAAGATAAGCATGGCAACGGTGCAAGATGCACCCAAACATCAAGAAAACATACTCCAAACATGTTAACAAGATGATATTATGAATCTACATGCAAAAACACACAAGTTTCATGTAGGGCACGCTCAAAACAGAGCAACGGACTAAAAGATACACCCGAAACAAGAAACAATGCAAAGCTGAAATTAACAGCCACATAGCAACTTGGAAGCAAGATATATATACTCTACAGCACTCAAACATGGTGACAAGAAGCTTGGACATGAAGTAGACATATCCTACAGCAAACAACTCCATTGGAGCATCTCCATAGGAGGCATGGATCAATAGCAACAAGCTACAACATTTTGATCATGACAATAAAAACCTGACAGCAATATTTTATAGCAACTTGGGATCAAGAATTAAATATGCTACATCAACCCAAATGAGAAAGTAAGGGTATGAATGGATAGAAAACAACATATAAAGCAAGTAATGATCAATGGCCACCCCAAAACTAACATGGATTTGCCTAGGACAGCAAGCAAACATAGCATCAGGATATTACAGATTCCAGACTTAGTGAAATTTCAATAAGTGTTAAAACAGCAATATTATCATGGAATGTTTGTGAGCATGTTTAAGTCACCTCAAAGCTTAACATGGCAAATGGTTCGCACCACAGTAAAGATCCCATAATGGAGAATCTAAAACATATGAGCATGCGACATGGGGGCAAACACATCAATAGCAACGAGCTCCTCAACTAGGCATCTCGTAACAAGTTTCAAAACCTAACAGCCACATGCACTTTTGTAACAGAGATAAACATGGCAATATGAACTCTAACATGCATGCTATAGCAACCAACATGTAGACCATCTCATGATGAACATTTTGACATATCATTTGCTTCATATGGATAAACATGCACCAAGTTATCACATCTCAAACATGGCATGAAAATAACAAATAGCAGCAGTTTATATCATGTAGCACTCTTGTCATGAAGATTAAGACACCTAGATGGACTCAAACAAGCATGACACAATGGAACAAAACATAGTACACATCACCACGACCGTTTTGACATATTATATGCACAAATCGGACATACACACAAAAAGTTATTGCCATCACAAGAATGCATCAGACAACAAAATAGCAGAATGACTTAGGGGAAAAACAGGGTCAACCTCAGAGTCAACGCGGGTTGCGGGCGAAGCGGGTCCGCGGGCACCGGGTCACGGGACCCGTTAGGGCTCCCGATCGGATCAGGGCGATTGGATCGGCTGGAGGCTTCGATCCCGGTGGCGCGGCGAGCGGAGCTCGGGCCTCCGGCGATGGAGCTGGGCCGGCGGGGACCCTCGGGCGGCGCCGACGGTAAGGGACCGGCGGGGCGGTGGCCGGCAACGTGCAGAGGCGGGGCGGCGGCGCACGCAGCAGCCGGAGGGGGCGGCGGCGGCCACGAGGCTGGGCGGCGGCGACTCGCCGGCCGGGGTGGCGGGGTCGAGGACCGCCGGCGGGAGGCGTCCGGCCCGGCGAGCGACGGCTGCGGCGCGTCCCAGGCGCAGGCGCGTCGGGCGAGCGGCGGCGGAGGGAGGACCCGCGGGGGCCGGGAGCGGGCCTGGTGGACCGAGCGGCAGCGCGGTGGCGGAGTGCCACGTGGCAGGCGGCGAGCGGTCCGGCGCGTCCGGGCGGATGTGTCCGGTCCGTCCGGACGTGTCCGGCGGCGGCGGAGGGAAGAGGGCTAGGGTTTTTTGGACGAAAAATGGCAAGGGGGACGTTTTTATAGGCACAAGGAGCTAGGAGACTCCAAATGGGAAGCGGTTTTCGGCCACACGATCACAATTCGACGACCGAGATGATGGGAGTGGTTGTGCTGGGTTGGTGGGCTGTTGTGGAGGGGGTCTTGGGCCTCAAAGAGGAGGTACTTTTAGCCCACTAGGTTAACCGTTGGAGTACCAAACGAACTCCAAACGCGACGAAACTTGACAGGTGGCTTACACGTATCAAAACAACAACACACGACAAGTCTCAGGCCATTCCGGAAACGTTACACGGCCACACATGAAAGAAGGACTCGGGGATGCCACGGGCACGTGTGAGAGCGTCGGAACTCGAAACAGACAACGGGAAGAGACGAGTGGGACCAGATGCAAACGACAACACAAATGCAATGCAATGCACATGAAAACATGACATGGATGAAATGCACACACGCACACGACAAAACAAAGAAACCCGAAATGAAAGAAGAGCCCGAAAAGGAATTGATGAAGCCAAAGTTTATATATATGGCCATATTGGGAAAGTGTTACATCCGGGGCATTACAAACTCTCCTCTACTACGAAAAGATCTCGTCCCGAGATCTAGGACTGGAAGAAGGAAGGGTACTCAGAACGAAGGTGATCTTCTCGTTCCCACGTAGCTTCTCGGTCGGTATGGTGTGACCACTTAACTTTCAAGAACTTGATTGACTTGTTGCGGGTCTTGCGCTCGGTTCCTTCAAGAATAGGAACGGGGTGCTCTCGGTAAGACAAGTCTTGTTGAAGATCAATCTCCTCAAACGGAATGGTGCGTTCAGGAGCCTTGAAGCACTTGCGGAGCTGAGACACGTGAAACACATCATGAACATTAGCGAAGTTGGAAGGGAGCTCAAGTTGATAGGCTAGATCGCCTCTTTTGCCAAGGATCTTGAAAGGGCCCACGTATCTAGGAGCAAGCTTGCCTTTGATACCAAATCTTTGGGTTCCTTTAATAGGAGAAACACGGAGATAGACATGATCTCCAATGTTGAAGGCCAAATCACGATGCTTGCCGTCATAGTAGCTCTTCTGACGCGACTGAGCGGCCTTGAGATTCTCATGTATGACTTTGCACATTTCTTTGGCTTCTGAGATCAAGTCATTGCCAAGAAGTTGACGTTCACCAGTCTCGGACCAGTTGAGAGGAGTACGACACTTTCTGCCATAGAGGATTTCAAACGGAGCTTTGCCGACACTTGCTTGGAAACTGTTGTTGTAAGCGAACTCGGCAAACGAAAGGCAATCTTCCCACTTCATGCCAAAAGAGATGACACAAGCTCTGAGCATGTCTTCTAGAATCTGGTTCACTCTCTCGACTTGACCACTAGTCTGAGGGTGAAACGCAGTGCTGAAACTGATCTTAGTGCCCATGGCAGACTGAAAGGAGTCCCAGAACTTGGATGTGAACAAACTTCCACGGTCTGAGGAGATAACTTGAGGAATGCCATGTAGGGACACAATTCTGCAAGTGTACAACTCTGCCAGTTGAGCTGCATTGATGGATTCTTTGACTGGAAGGAAGTGAGCTACTTTGGTAAGCTTGTCAATCACCACAAAGATAGAATCATTCCCTTTCTTGGACTTGGGAAAGCCAGTGACGAAATCCATTTCAATGTAGTTGAACTTCCACTCGGGAATAGGAAGAGGTTGGAGAAGACCGGCTGGACGTTGATGCTCTGCCTTCACTCTTCTGCAGACATCACATTCATTCATGAATTGGGCAATCTCCCTTTTCATGCGAGTCCACCAGTAAGATTGCTTGAGGTCTTGGTACATCTTGGAACTTCCAGGATGAATCGAGAGGAGGGAGTCATGTGCTTCGTTCATTATGAGCTTCCTGAGATCACCCTTGGGAACCACAAGTCTATCCTCAAAGAACAAGGTATCTCTCTCATCAACGCGATAGCACTTGTATTTGGGAGTACCCTTTGCAATACCATGTTTCACTTTCTGCACCATAGCATCACTGAGTTGGGCCTCATGGATCTGATCTCCAAGGTAGGAGCAACTTGAAGATTTGCAAGAAAGCCTTGCAGAACAACTTGGAGGTTGAGCTTCCTGAATGCTTCACAAAGCTCAGGCTGAAACGGCTTGATAAGGAGACTGTTGATATATGCCTTTCTGCTCAAGGCATCTGCAATGACATTGGCCTTGCCCGGTGTGTATTCGATGCTTGGATCATACTCTTGGATCATTTCAACCCAATGAGTCTGGCGAAGGTTCAGGTTCGGCTGTGTGAAGATGTACTTCAAGCTCTTGTGATCGGTGAAGATGTCGACTTTTCTGCCAAACAGAAGGTGTCTCCACGTGATCAAGGCGTGTACCACAGCTGCTAGCTCGAGATCATGTGTGGGGTAGTTCTTCTCACTTGGCTTCAATTGACGAGAGGTGTATGCCACAATTTTCTTGTCCTGCATTAGCACACCACCAAGTCCTTGAAGAGAAGCATCACAGAATACTTCGTAGGGCTTGGACTCATCTGGAGGAGTAAGAACCGGAGCAGAGATGAGCTTTTCTTTAAGAGTTCTGAATGCCACATCACAATCCGGAGACCAGTTGTACTTGACATTCTTCTGCAGCAAGTTGGAGAGAGGCTTGGCAATCTTGGAGAAATTCTCAACGAACCTTCTGCAATAGCTAGCAAGACCAAGGAAGCTTCGGAGTTGCTTGACGCTCTGAGGAGGTTCCCAGTTGACAATCGCTTCAACTTTATCGGGGTTCATAGCAATACCGTCAGCGGAGATGATATGGCCTAGATACAAGACCTTATCGAGCCAGAATTCGCACTTGGAGAACTTGGCATAGAACTTATGTTCACGGAGTCTGTCGAGAACTAGACGGAGGTGCTTTTCGTGATCCTCTTCATTCTTGGAGAATACCAAGATGTCATCCAGATACACAAGCACAAATTCGTTGGTGTAGGGGTTGAAAATGTAGTGCATCATTCTCGAGAAGGTGGGTGGAGCATTAGCGAGGCCAAAAGAAATGACTGTATATTCATAGGAGCCGTAGCTGGTTCTAAAGGCAGTCTTGTGAATATCTTCTTCGCGGATACGGATCTGGTGATAACCCATCCGGAGATCGAGCTTTGAGAACACTTTTGCACCTTTGAGCTGCTCGAACAATTCATTGATGTTGGGGAGCGGATACTTGTTCTTTATTGTCTTCTTGTTCAATGGCCGGTAATCAACGCAAAGGCGCTCCGTGCCATCCTTCTTCTTGACAAATAAGACACCACATCCCCAAGGAGAAGTGCTAGGCCTGATCAGACCCATACGCTCTTGCTCATCGAGCTGTTTCTTCAACTCCTTCAACTCTTCAGGGGAGAGCTTGTACGGACGCCGGCATGCTGGCTCAGTACCAGGCTCGAGTTCAATGACAAATTCAACTTGACGATGCGGAGGCATGCCTGGAAGCTCTTCAGGGAAAACATCTTCATATTCGTTGACCACCGGAATTTGAGAGATGGCATTAATCTCGCCCTTGTCATTGAGAGAGAATAGCCTGATTGTGTTATCTTGAGAGGCGAAGATAATCACGTCTACGTTAGGATGAGTAATCTTGACTTTCTTATTTGCACAATCAATGTGAGCATCATGCTCGGAAAGCCAATCCATCCCAAGAATAAGATCAATGTCGGAGTTGCCGAGAACAACCGGAGAAGCCAGAAAGCGGTAATCACCCATGCGAATAGATACATTTAGAGCATACAATCTAGAATTCATGTGCTTGCCTAGGGAAATAATTGATAACTCCTTGTCCAAGGGTGCCGAAATGAAATCATGCTTGGTAAAGAATGGTCTTGACATGAAGCAAAGTGATGCACCAGAATCAAACAATACTTTAGCAGGAATAGAGTTAACTTAGAGGTTACCTATAATGCCCAGGACGGGACTATACCTCCTACGTGTCGGGGCACGACTTAAAGGTATAAGCCCATTCTGGAATGATCTCAAGTTTGGTATCTTTGCACGACTCATGTAAATAATAGGGATGAAATTGCAAAAGGATAGTTGGCTTACACTCGCCACGTCACACAATACATTACATAAGCAAATCATCATCCAAGACATCACAACCCGACTACGGGCGAAGATCCAAAAGAAAGATACCAAAACATAAAGCCACAGGCCCAAATCGCCCCTAGTAGAAACCACACTACTGATCGTCGAAACACGTCACATACATACGGCCACTCTCTTCATGGAACTCCCGGAAGTTCTGACCCATCTCCTGCGTCAATCTCGGCTGAACCTACATCTGGTGTTGTAGTATCTGTGAGCCACGAGGACTCAACAATCCCATAACCATGGGTATCAAGACTAGCAAAGCATTATGGGTAGGAAGAGGGTAGTGGTGAGGTTGCAGCAGCGGCTAAGCATAATATGGTGGTTAGCTTACGAGTACAAGAATAAGATGAGCATCTATGCAAACGGTCGCAAACTAGTAGTGATCGCTAAAGATCCTGAACTACCTACGAGTCAAACATAACCCCACCGTGTTCTCTTCTCAAAGTGAAAAGAGACAGTCACGGTTACTCACACAGTTGTGTGTTTTACTTCGGATCCTCTGTCAAGTTTTCTACAACCGGACATTAACAAATTCCAATCTGCCACATAACCGCGGGCATGGCTTTCGAAAGATCATAACCCTGCAGGGGTGTCCCAACTTAGCCCATCACAAGCTCTCACGATTAGCTGAAGTGATAAACATAATATCATCACCCCTTATCTTAGGGAAATCCGATCAGGCTCGGCATCCCGGTGCACAAGACATTTCGACAATGGTAAAACAAGTCCAGCAAGACCTCCCGGCGTGCCGACACCCTGATAGTAGCCGCGCGTATCTCGTCTCAGGCCACGACCGGATGGGCGATTCTATAGGTTATACTAGATACCTCGAGTTTCCCCGTGGCGGCCCCGCAGAACCGCCGTTTGGGACCAACACCATCAGCACTGGCCCCCCTGCTATGTAGAAAGAATCCCTGGGGACGCGACCCCCTATGCAATTTTAATTAATTAATTAAGTTGTTATTATGAGGCAAATTAAAACCAATGTTGGGCCTTGCTGGAGGAGTTTTATTCAAAGACGAACTGTCAAGGGGTGCCCATATACCCAACCGTGTAAGGAACGCAAAATCTAGGAACATAATGTCGGTTTATCGGCGCCTAAGGTGGCATGAGTGGAACAAAACACCGAGCAAAAGGCCAAGCCTTCCACCCATGCCCAGTATATAGGTGTGTTAATAATAATAATAGATATTGTGATATTCCAACAACAAGTTCCCACCTGGAACGATCTTCATCTTCACCTGCAACTAACAACGCTATAAGAGGGGCTGAGCAAGCGGGTAACATAGCCAAACAATGGTTTTGCTAGGAAGGTTTCAAAGGTTAGAGGCTTCATGGCAACAAGGAGAGGGGCTGACAATAAAGATGGGTAGCGCGACATATAACGATAGCATCGAGACACTAAGCATGTCAATGATAGTAAAGGTATCCAAGGTATGGTCATCTTGCCTGGGATTCCGCGAGGGAGAAGAACAAGTCCATGCAGTAGTCAAACAATCCTCACAACTCCGGAACGAACCCGGAGCTAACGAGAGAAGCAAACCGGAAAGAAACAAGCAACACGGTAAACATACCACACGAGGCATGACAATATGCTCAATCAAGTATGATGCAAAACAAGTCTACGTATGATGCACAACAAGTCTGTAGAGGAAGCAAAACATGGCAAGGTAGGAAGCACAGTAAAACAACACAAGCAACATGACAATATGCTCAACCAAGTAGGATGCAAGACAAGTCTATATATGATGCTAAACATGGCAAGGCAGGAAGCACTCAAAAACAACACAAGTCAACAAGTTTAAATGAGGCCGGAAACTACAACAACAATTCCGGAAAATCCCCATATGCAAATTTAGCAATTTTAAGCAAACAACAATTCACACATTTTAATGTTGTTAACATGATGCGGATGACATGATCAAGTTTTATGCAAAATTTTAGTAAAAGTTAACATGAAGAGATATGAAGTATTTGTCACCGTGGTGGAAAGAAAGGGGCCACGGCAGCGAATCCGAAAATGATGCCACGCAACATATCGGTACCGGTAGCTCGTTGAGAGACCGGTGCAAAAGAAAGGTGGCGTGAGCGAGTCTAACAAGATGAAAAGTGGGGTGATCCCGTCACCGGGTTCCCACGGGTTAGCGACGAGGCAAACGAGGGGCACAACGGGCATGGCGCAAACAAGTACTTCATCTCATACAACACATAGTCCACGGGTCATCGTCTCGGGGTTATACCTTTGAAGCGTGCATTTTCGGAGGGGTTAAAGACGTCGAGGGAAGTAGTGGTACACGGGTCGTAGAGGAAGTAGTTGTTTCATTTGTAGTCGTACACGGGGCGTCGGGGTCGTTGTTGACGTAGAGGTACTCGTTCCGTTTCGGAGTGGTACTTGACGAATCCCTCGTTTCCGGGGCGACGGTAGTCGTACACGTTGGCATTTTCGTTCACGGTTCTTCGGCGACGGTAGTGGTACTTGACGTGTTCCGGACCGAAGGGGGTACTTGGCGCATCCACGGGACTCCGAGGTCAACGGTAGAGGATGTAGTCGTTCTCGTTTCGTAGATGTTCATGTTCATCGTGTCGTGGTACTTGAGTCTTCCAAAAACAGCGGTCGTCGGGGTACTTGCGTCCATGTAGGCGATCTGGCCGGTCTTGGCAACAACACCGGGGAGGCGGAGCACCTGTCAGGGCGATGGTGGCGAACCAACAGCGGAGCTCGGCGTTGACTGCTCATGGCAACACCCAACTCGAAGCAGCAACAGCAAGGAGGAGGCAAGGAGGGGCGCCGGAACCCAGGCAAGAGGCGTTCCTGGTTCGAAGCACAGGCGGAGAAGACCTCCGGCGCCTGCTGCACTGGCCTGTGGAGGAGCTCGGAGGGCGAGGAGGCGCGCGGGGCAGCGGCCTTGGCGGCGCCGGTGGTCGTGGAGGCGCGGAGGTCGCGGATACGGCGCGTCGGCAGCAGCTCCGGTGGCCGTCGCGGAGCTTCGCCCTGGCGGTCGGCGCATCCGAAAAAGGAGGCGAACGGCGAGTCGGCGCGAGGGAACGGCGATCCTGGCGCGTGGAAGGAGGAGGGCCGATGAGGTGGCCTATGACTGGCGGCGCGAGGGGGATGGTGGCGCTGGACGGCGCCATGGCGCGGGGAAGGAGGCCACGGCGCGCGGAGGAGGAGAGGTGAGGGGCGCGTCCATCTGCTCGGGCAGGAGGGGAGAGCGACGGGCTCAGGCGCGATGCGTGGGAGAGAGATGGAGATGAGGGGATCGGGATGGGAGGCTGCGGCGCTAAGGAAGAGGGAGCGGGGTGGATCGAGCTAGGAGGGAGCGATGGGGGTAAGCAGAGGGGCCGGCTAGGGTTAGAGAGTGGGGGATGGGCCTAGGAGGGAGTTGGGCTGGCCTGGGAGCGATTGGGCCTGGCTGGGCTGCTCTCTTCCTCAACTCTATCTAAAGAGATAAAAATAGAATAGAACAGAAAAAAAAGAAAGGGAGGTTAGGGGTGGAATTTGGGCATGGGGATTATTTCCCCGGAATCCCCAAAAAGTAAGGAATTTAATAAAATAGCGTGAGGAATTTTTAGAGGAAGTAAAATCCACACCTGTTGGATTTTACTCAGACAAGTTTGAGTTTCGAAACCCATTCAAATGAACTCCAAATGGGTTGAAATTATAGGGATGACCCTACACACCAGAAGTGATTTATGGGCAGATTTGGAACATTTATGGAGAAGTAAAATTGCAACTCAATTTTACTAAAAAGGTCGAAAATGAAGGAAAGGAAGAAGAGTCGGATAAAAGAAGAGTTGAAGAATAATGGAAATGTGTTATGGGCGATTCCAAGTTAATGGAATATTTATTATAGCTCCCTAATACCGGGAGGATATGTTATAAAGAGAAGTCAACCTTCCCTCGATTTAAATGGATCGAAGATCCACACAATTTATTTAGTTGAGATGCCAAGATTAATGACATGATGGCATGATGACATGATGCAATGCAAAAATAAATAACACAAGCACAAATGAAACACACGGGAGAACCCGGAACATCTGGAATTCTTCTGGGACGTCGGTCTTCGGGCGTCACAACTCTCCCACACTAACAGAGGATCTCGACCCGAGATCCTAGAGATGGCACCGGATAAAAACGGAAGAGGAAGAGGTAACCCAGAGTTGCTTCTTTGACAGACGAGTGAAACCA
This sequence comes from Secale cereale, assembly GCA_902687465.1. NCBI lineage: Eukaryota > Viridiplantae > Streptophyta > Magnoliopsida > Poales > Poaceae > Secale > Secale cereale. Next base: position 788,767,587 of record LR738715.1, on the reverse strand, counting down.
ATGAACCTTGAGAGGTTGAACAACTTGAAAGAAGAATACAACAGAGATGAACGAAGATGAAAACACTCCGTTAGAAAAGAGGAACAAGGTACATACGAGAACCTTGTAAGGTTAAAAGACATGAACAAGAGCTCACGGATCATGGAAGAATTTAAACCTCTCCGGTTGAATAAAGCTAGAGAAGGAATAAGAACGAAAGAATTTGGACAACATTTCGACTGTAAATGGAAGGAATTGAAAATGAACTTGAGGAGATGGAATGATACTTGATGAAATCAGCAACACATTGCCTCCGAAACAATTAAAAGAATGGCACAAGGTTAAGAAAGATTCAGACATCACTCTGGTTAAAAAGATAGGTAAAACTTGATAAGATGAGAGAATTAGAATGGAGGTCACGACACTCCTGTTAAATGGACTAGAAAAGAAAAGAACATGATCTTGATATGACAAGATGATGGTTCGAAGAGAGCAATATCACAAAGCCTCCGGAACGAATAATGGAGTGAAGAGATCGAAGAAGAAGAACATCTTCGACTATAAATGATTTTGAAAGCATCCTTACGAAGAAGGGTTGAATGGGGTTGATGGAAAATCAACAACGAACGAATAAGCTTGATGTGGGCTTATTGAAAACATCTCAAAATTAAGAGGTGACAACCAGCCACTGACGAAAACATTTGATTGGATTGAGATCAACAAGGAGACGAAAAACTTATTTCACCGGAATGATAAATGAAGAACTTGGGTCATTTATAAGCACCATAATAGCAACAATCCTTAGGGGAAGCTTTTAGGTGAAATACAACCCAAGATAACTCCAACGAATAATTGAAGGGTTGAAAAGATCTCCTGAACAAGGAAAATGATGGTTTTAAATATCTCATTCTTGACAACTCGTGAATCATGAAACATGAAGGAATTGTCAAGAATGACATAACACTATCTGAAAAGATAAGGTAGAAAGGATTGCAATTGGAAAGCATGATGAAGAATGCTTGAGCTCCAACAAGAATCTTGACGAAGACTTCGAAGATGAATTAAATCATGATCAACCATCATGAGAACTCCGGTAATGAAAGCATGAGAAGCGAAAGATGAAAAGAATAAGATTCAAGGCCTGCGATGAATTAGATGGAGGTTTGAAATGATATAATTGAAATAACTTGAAGTTCCGGAAACAATATGAACAACTTAGAACAGAGAGTATGATAGGATGAACAAGCTCCGAAAAAAAGAGATTAATCACTTCGAGGAAATAAGAATAAGATTTACTGTATGCTTATCCTTGATCAAAATAAATTGATGACTCGCAACATATTTGGCCTACTACTTATTCTTCTTGAAAAGGATTGGAGAGAGATATAGCCAAACTTGAGAATAACCTTGAACGACTCACCGGTAGGATTATGAAAAGAACAAATGAATTGATACGATAACAACGAAAGAGTAATCTTGAATGAACCACCGTAAAAATATGGAGACGAACGAAGAGACATCAATTAAGAATAGTTGGAGGACGAAGTTGCAAACTGAGAACGAAGAAATCTTCTGAGGTGATGGCCTTCGGAGGATCACAATGGAAAGAATTCATGAAATGCTTCGGATGGTATAAAAGAATTCCTCACAATCTGAACAATAATGAGGATGGCATGAAGCTAGAACCACGAATCTTCAAGAGAACGGGCCAAGATTTAAGAGGAACTCTTCTTCGATATTCACATGTTGAGAAGAATGACGAGAATACCATGAAGAATTTCCAGATACTCCGGACGAATGAGAAGAGAGAAGGAGGAGCTAAAGATGGAAATAATTGAAAACAAGCTGGGATAAGGCATGTGACCGATGGAAATCATTCTTACGTCACACTTTGAAAAGAATTTTGGAACACTCTGGGAAAGAAATTAGAAGAGTCAGGTAAGATCCTGGGAAAAGACCTGTGGGTTAGGGCCCACTAAAGAAATCACTGTTGAATAAGATTGCTTAAGAGATATTGCACCGGTTGAATTAAATGGCTTGAATGCGATAACAATCCTCAAAATAGCTTGAACGGATTAAGAATGTAAACACGGATCTTCTGAGATGTCTTCAGCTCTTCGGATATGAATAGCGAGAGGACAATGATTAATTGGTGCATCGGAATAAGAAAGCATTGTGAAATGAGGAAAAGGATAAGATCAACACCGAAATCTTGAATTAAATTCACCTAAGAAGAAACGAGAATGGAGAATGATGAACTTGAAGCTCTCGAGCATCTTCACGATAAATCACCGGATAAAAACATTGAAGGAAATGAATGAAGAAATATCACATGAATAAAATGGATACTTGATTAAGAATTCTGGCTCCGAGAAGAAGAAGGGTGGGAGGGTGGGGAAAACAAGGACAACTTGGGATGAATGAAACATACACCGTTGAGAAAAGACTGAGAATTGATCTTGCAGATGATGAAAAGATCGGATTAACTTGAAGAGAAGCACGCCGGTTGAAAAGAATTTAACATGACAATCTCGATGATTAAGAAGGACTAGCACTCCCATAGAAATATGAGAACACCGCTTAAGAAAGGTATGGAAACAACATTTGACATCGAAGCAACTCGAATACCAGAATCAAGACAAAAACAAAGGATAGATATGTTGCAACATAATCTTCACAATATCATTCGAACAGAGAATTGAACGAATGAATTCAAAGACAGTCCCAGCGCGCAGGCCCAGTCTGCCTCCTCTCTTTTTGGCCGAAGCCCATGGTAATCCCTCTGCTCGCCGCCCAGTGCGCCTCTTAGCTTTCTAACGCTCAGTTGTTTTTTTCCCAAGTCTAAAATTCTGCTAAGTCTTTTTTGTCACCTTTTTGTTGCATCTTTGCATGCCTGTAAATAATTGTGTGCTTGTCCAAATTGAGTATATGATATGTCAAAATGATCGTGGTGATATGCTCTACACTTTGTTCCATTGTGCCATGCTCATTTGAGTTCATCTAGTTGCTCTAATCTCTGTTGCAATAGTGCTACTTGTTATAAACTGCTGCTACTTGTTATTTTATTGCCATGTTTGAGATGTGATAACTTGGTGCATGTTTATCCAAATGATGTAAATGATATGTCAAAATGTTCATCATGAGATGCTCTACTTGTTGGTTGCTACAGCATGCTTGTTTGAGATAATATTGTCATGTTTATCCCTGTTGCAAAAGTGCATTTGGCTATTATGTTCTGAAACTTGTTATGAGATGCTGATTTCACATGCTCGTTGCTATTGTTGTGTTTGTCCCCTTGTCACATGCCTAGATGTTTTAGATTCTCCATGATGTGTTCTTTGCTGTGGTGCAAACCATTGGCCATGATATGCTTTGAGGTGACTTAAACATGCTTGTAAACATGCCATATTGTTATTGCTGTTTTAACACTTAGTGAAATTTCACAAAGTCTGGAATCTGCAATATCCTCATGCTATGTTTGCTTGATGCCCTAGGCAAATCCATGTTAGTTTTGGGGTGGCCATTGATCATTCCTTGCTGTATATGTTGTTGTCTATCCATTCATGCCCTTACTTGCTCATATGACCTGCTGTAGCTTATTTATTTCTTGCTCTCAAGTTGCTATAAAATATTGCTGTCAGGTTTTTAGTGTCATGATCAAAATGTTGTAGCTTGTTGCTGTTGATCCATGCCTCCTATGGAGATGCTCCAATGGAGTTGTTTGCTGTAGGATATGTCTACTTCATGTCCATGCTTCTTGTCACCATGTTTGAGTGCCGTAGCATATATTTTCCTTGCTCCAAAGTTGCTATGTGGCTGTTAATTACAACTTTGCATTGTTTCTTGTTTCATGTGTATCTTTTAGCCCGTTGCTCCGTTTGGAGTGTTCCTTATATGAAACTTGTGTGAATTTGCATGTGGAATCATAATATCATCTTGTTTACATGTTTGGAGTATGTTTGCTTGATGTTTGGGCGCATCTTGCACCGTTGTCATGCTTGTCTTGTTTTGCTCATATCTTCTAGGCCGTAGCTCCGAATTAAATGAACTTTACATGAAACTTGACTAGAATTTCGTGTAGATCATGATGGTGCATGTTAAATTGCTGTTTAACAACTTTAACTTAAGGTTTGTGCAGATCTGGACTAATTTCAAACTATGCATATGAGGACTTACCGGATTTGTCTTAAGTAGCTTCCGGCCTCATTTAAACTTGTTGTTCTTATGTTGCTTCTCTGTGCTTCCTACCTTGTCATATTTTGCATCCTATGTGGATCTGTCTTGCATCCTACTTGCTTGAGCTTATTGTCATGTTCTTGTGTTGTTTTTCTGTGCTTCCTACCTTGCCATGTAATGCTTCCTGTATAAACTTGTTGTGCTTCCGATATAGACTTGTCTTGCATCATACCTTGCCATGTATTGCATCATATATAAACTTCTGTTGTTTTTCTGTGCTTCCTACCTTGTCTTCTATTGCTTCATGTATAGACTTGTCTTGCATCATACCTTGCCATGTATTGCATCATATAGACTTGTGTTGTTTTCTGTGCTTCCTACCTTGCCATGTAATGCTTCCTGTATAGACTTGTCATGCATCATACCTTGCCATGTATTGCATCATATAGACTTGTGTTGTTTTCTGTGCTTACTACCTTGCCATGTAATGCTTCCTGTATAGACTTGTCATGCATCATACCTTGCCATGTATTGCATCATATATAGACTTGTGTTGTTCCTGTGTGCTTCCTACATTGCCATGTTTTGCTTCCTGTACTGACTTGCTGTGCATCATATGTAGACTTGTCATGCATCCTACTTGGTAGTGCATATTGTCATGTTCTTGAGTGGTTTGTTTACCGTATTGCTTGCTTCTTCTCGTTAGTGCTTGTTCCGTTGCATTCGTGAGGATTCGTTCGTCTTCCCGTGGTTCTTCTTCAAGGCTTCGTCTTCGTCTTCTTCATTGATCCGTTCTTCTTCCTTGCGGGATCTCAGGCAAGATGAGCATACCCTTGGATACCTTTTCTATCATTGCCATGCTTAGTTGTCTCGATGCTATCGTTATATGTCGCGCTACCCATCATTATTGCCAGCCTCTCCTTGTTGCCATGAAACCTCTAATCTTTGAAACCTTCCTAGCAAAACCTTTTTTTGGCTATGTTACCCGCTTGCTCAGCCCCTCTTATAGCGTTGTTAGTTGCAGGTGAAGATGAAGATCGTTCCAGGAGGGAACTTGTTGTTGGAATATCACAATATGTTATATATATATTAACACACCTATATACTGGGCATGGGTGGAAGGCTTGGCCTTTTGATCGGTGTTTTGTTCCACTCATGCCACCTTAGGCGCCGATAAACCGGCATTATGTTCCTTGATTTTGCGTTCCTTACACGGTTGGGTATATGGGGACCCCTTGACAGTTCGTCTTTGAATAAAACTCCTCCAGCAAGGCCCAACATTGGTTTTAATTTGCTCATAATAACAACTTAATTAATTAATTAAATTGCATAGGGAGTTAGCGCTACCCGAGGATTCTTTGAACATAGCAGGGGGGCCAGTGCTGATGGTGTTGGTCCCAAATAGAGTTGTGTGCGGCGCCCCCCTTGGAAACTTGGGGTTTGGCTGCTGTACACTGTGCTCATTCGGTCGTGGCCTGAGACGAGATACACGCGGCTACTATCAGGGTGTCGGCACGCTGGGAGGTCTTGCTGGACTTGTTTTACCATTGTCGAAATGTCTTGTGCACCGGGATGCCGAGCCTGATCAGATTTCCCTAAGATAAGGGGTGATGATATTATATTTATCACTTCAGCTGATCGTGAGAGCTTGTGATGGGCTAAGTTGGGACACCCCTGCAGGGTTATGATCTTTCGAAAGTCGTGCCCGCGGTTATGTGGCAGATTGGAATTTGTTAATGTCCGGTTGTAGAAAACTTGACAGAGGATCCGAAGTAAAACACACAACTGTATGAGTAACCGTGACTGTCTCTTTTCACTTTGAGAAGAGAACACGATGGGGTTATGTTTGACTCGTATGTAGTTCAGGATCTTTAGCGATCACTACTAGTTGTGACCGTTTTGCATAGATGCTCATCTTATTCTTGTACTCGTAAGTTAGCCACCATATTTTGCTTAGCCGCTGCTGCAACCTCACCACTTTACCTCTTCCTACCCTTTAAGCTTTGATAGTCTTGTTACCTATGTTTATGGGATTGCTGAGTCCTCGTGGCTCACAGATACTACAACAACAGTTGCAGGTGCATGTTTCCGATGCCTTGACGTGAGAGCGATGATCGTTGTTTGGAGTTCTTTCTTCTTCTTCTTCTTCTTCAGTCTTGGGTTAGATTCCGGGTCGGCAGCCTGGGATAGCTGATGGATGTCTTTGTGCTTTTCTTGTTTGCATCCGTAGTCGGATGCCTTGTATTGATGATGTTGTATTCATGTGACTTGTATGTATTGTTGTATCCCCCATGTATGTATGTAATGGTACGATGTAATGATATCCATCTTGCTAACGCCCGAAATGCGGTTGTGCCCCAATCACGTAAGTGTCATGTGATCGGGATATAATCGCATCTTGGGCGACCCGTGCCCCGGCAACCGCCCCTTCTCGCCATCGACCGCCGGCGCCGGCGACCCGAGTCCCTGGATCGAGTAGGCACTCGATCCGCCCTGTGCACGCGCTCGCCTGGGCCACCGACTGGGCCACGTCGGCCGGCCCAGCCGCGCCCTCCCCGCGGCCCACCTCTCCACCCCGGCCTAGCCGGCCGGCCTGCTTCCCCTCCTCCTCCGCTTTGGGCCGAGCCCAGCAGGTGAACACCCCGTCAGCGCCGCCTATCCCACGCCTGTGCACAGTTTAGCTAAGATGCGCTCACTTTTGTCTGTTGAAAAATGGCTAAGTCCCAGAATTGCTGTTTCCTGATGCTTTGTTGTGAGTGTAATAACTTTTTGTGTGCTTATCCAAATCGTGTGAATGATATGTCAAAATGACCGTGGTGATATGCTCTACACTTTGTTCAATTGTGTCATGCTCATTTGAGTTCATCTAGATGCTCTAATATCTGTTGCAAGAGTGCTACTTGTTATAAACTGCTGCTACTTGTTATTTTGTTGCCATGCTTGTGATATGATAACTTGGTGCATGTTTATCCCAATGATGCAAATGATATGTCAAAATGTTCATCATGAGATGCTCTACATGTTGGTTGCTACATCATGCTTCTTTGAGTTCATATTGCCATGTTTATCCCTGTTGCAAAAGTGCATTTGGCTGTTATGTTCTGACACTTGTTATGAGATGCTGATTTCACATGCTCGTTGCTATTGTTTTGTTTGTCCCCTTGTCACATGCCTAGATGTTTTAGATTCTCCATGATGTGTTCTTTGCTGTGGTGCAAACCATTTGCCATGATATGCTTTGAGGTGACTTAACCATGCTTGCAAATATGCTATGTTGTTATTACTGTTTTAACACTTAGTGAAATTTCACTAAGTCTGGAATCTGTAATATCCTGATGCTATGTTTGCATGATGCCCTAGGTAAATCCATGTTAGTTTTAGGGTGGCCATTGATCATTCCTTGTTGTATATGTTGTTGTATATCCATTCATGCCCTTACTTGCTCATATGACCTGCTGTAGCTTATTTATTTCTTGCTCTCAAGTTGCTATAAAATATTGCTGTCAGGTTTTTATTGTCATGATCAAAATGTTGTAGCTTGTTGCTATTGATCCATGCCTCCTATGGAGATGCTCCAATGGAGTTGTTTGCTGTAGGATATGTCTACTTCATGTCCATGCTTCTTATCATCATGTTTGAGTGATGTAGCATATATATATCTTGCTCCAAAGTTGCTATCTGGCTGTTAACTACAGCTTTGCCTTGTTTCTTGTTTCAGGTGTATCTTTTAGCCCGTTGCTCCGTTTGGAGTGTTCCTTATATGAAACTTGTGTGATTATGCATGTAGAATCATAATATCATGTTCTTTTCATGTTTGGAGTGAGTTTGCTTGATGTTTGGGTGCATCTTGCACCGTTGCCATGCTTAACTTGCTTTGCTCATATCTTCTAGGCCGTAGCTCCGAATTAAACAAACTTTATATGAAACTTGACTAGAATTTCATGTAGATCATGATGGTGCATGTTAAGTTGCTGTTTAACAACTTTAACTTAAGGTTTGTGCAGATCTGGACTAATTTCAAACTATGCTTATGAGGACTTACCGGATTTGTCTTAAGTAGCTTCCGGCCTCATTTAAACTTGTTGTTCTTATGTTGCTTCTCTGAGCTTCCTACCTTGTCATGTTTTGCATCCTATATGGATCTGTCTTGCATCCTACTTGCTTGAGCTTATTGTCTTGTTCTAGTGTTGTTCTGGTGTGCTTCCTATGTTGTCATGTAATGCATCCTAAGTGCATCTGCAGTGCATCATACCTTGCCATGTTATGCTTCCTGTATAGACATGTTGTGCTTCCTACCTTTCCATGTAATGCTTCCTGTATAGACTTGCTGTGCTTCCTGTATAGACTTGTCATGCATCATACCTTGTCATGTATTGCATTATATAGACTTGTGTTGTTTCTTGTGCTTCCTACCTTGCCATGTTGTGCTTCCTGTATAGACTTGCTGTGCATCCTATGAAGACTTGTGTTGCATCATACTTGGTTGAGAATATTGTAATGATCTTGTGTTGTGTGTTTACCGTATTGCTTGCTTCTTCTCATTAGTGCTTGTTCCATTGCGATCGTGGGGATTCGTTCGCCTACCCGTGGTTCTTCTTCAAGGCTTATTCTCCGTCTTCTTCATGGATCCGTTCTTCTTCCTTGCGGGATCTCAGGCATGATGACCATACCCTTGGTTACCTTTACTATCATTGCCTTTGCTTAGTTGTCTCGATGCTATCGTTATATGTCGCGCTACCCATCATTATTGTCAGCCTCTCCTTGTTGCCATGAAACCTCTAACCTTTTAAACCTTCCTAGCAAAACCATTGTTTGGCTATGTTACCCGCTTGCTCAGCCCCTCTTATAGCGTTGTTAGTTGCAGGTGAAGATGTAGATCGTTCCAGGTGGGAACTTGTTGTTGGAATATCACAATATGTTATATATTTAATAACACACCTATATATTGGGCATGGGTGGAAGGCTTGGCCTTTTGCCCGGTGTTTTGTTCCACTCATGCCACCTTAGGCGCCGATAAACCAACATTATGTTCCTTGATTTTGCGTTCCTTACACGGTTGGGTATATGGGGACCCCTTGACAGTTCGTCTTTGAATAAAACTCCTCCAGCAAGGCCCAGCATTGGTTTTAATTTGCTCATAATAACAACTTAATTATTTAATTAAATTGCATAGGGAGTTAGCGCTACCCGAGGATTCTTCTACATAGGAGGGGGCCAGTGCTGATGGTGTTGGTCCCAAACGGGGAGACTGCAGGGCCACCACGTGGAAACTCGAGGATTGGCTCCCGTAGGCTCACCTATCCGGACGTGGCCTGAGATGAGATATGTGCGGCTACTATCAGGGTGTCGGCACACCGGGAGGTCTTTCTGGACTTGTTTTACCATTATCGAAATGTCTTGTGCACCGGGATGCCGAGCCTGATCGGATTTCCCTAAGATAAGGGGTGATGATATTATATTTATCACTTCAGCTGATCGTGAGAGCTTGTGATGGGCTAAGTTGGGACACCCTGCAGGGTTATGATCTTTCGAAAGCCGTGCCCGCGGTTATGTGGCAGTTGGAATTTGTTAATGTCCGGTTGTAGAAAACTTGTCAGAGGATCCGAAGTAAAACACACAACTGTGTGAGTAACCGTGACTGTCTCTTTTCACTTTGAGAAGAGAACACGGTGGGGTTATGTTTGACTCGTAAGTAGTTCAGGATCTTTAGCGATCACTACTAGTTGCGACCGTTGCGTAGATGCTCACCTTATTCTTATACTCGTAAGTTAGCCACCATATATTGCTTAGTCGCTGCTGCAACCTCACCACTTTACCTCTTCCTACCTATTAAGCTTTGATAGTCTTGTTACCCATGGTTATGGGATTGCTGAGTCCTCGTGGCTCACAGTTACTACAACAACAGTTGCAGGTGCAGGTTTCTGATGTCTTGACGTGAGAGCAATGATCGTTGTTTGGAGTTCTTTCATCTTCTTCTTCTTCTTCTTTAGTCTTGGGTTAGGTTCCGGGTCGGCAGCCTAGGATAACAGATGGATGTCTTGTGTTTTTCATGTTTGTATCCGTAGTCGGATACTTTGTATTGATGTTGTTGTATCCATGTGACTTGTATGTATTGTTGTATCCCCTATGTATGTATGTAATGGTACGATGTAATGATATCCATCTTGCTAAGCGCCCGAAATGCGGTTGTGCCTCAATCACGTAAGTGTCACGTGATCGGGATAGAATCGCATCTTGGGCCTGACAAGTCTTAACTTTGGAGTAGTTTCAGGATGGGTGACCGACCGGGAAGTTGCTCCCGGGTGCGCACGAGTGAGGACAAAGTGCGCAGAAATGACTAGTATTGATATGTGAGGTCAGTCTAGATCCCGCCAGGAGTAGCGACCACAGGCGGGTGTGTCCGGGGTGTTACATTACCCAATATCACATCAGAAGAATTCTCCGCTTGAGCTGCATTCATCAGATTCACTCTTGCATGCTTGGGATTGTGCTTGATAATAGAAGTGCTGACAGGTGGAGGAAGCAGAAGGCACCTTGGGTTGGGGCACTTGTTAGCATAGTGACCCTTCTCAGAGCACTTGTTGCAAATCAATTCCGAGAGAGGACGGTGATAAGGAGCACTTGACTTGGAAGCTTGAAAATGATTCTTTGACTGGTTGCTTGGGTTGGGTGGGTGGGAGAAACCACGGCCACAAGAATTCTTGTTGTTGTTGTTGGGAGCTCGGATCACTGGAGGAGGTGGAAGCCAAAACTTCTGTTGCTTTGCGTCCACTTGAGAAGATGAGGAGGAGTGAACAGTGTCTCTGATCCTCTTTTTGGAAGCTTCCATCTTGAGCTGGGCTGCCTCTTGCTTATGTGCCATGTTATAGAATTGATCAAACTCATGAGGCTCGAACAAGGTGGGAGCTAGTTGGAGTTCATCCTTCAGACCACCTCGAAATTGATAGATCTTGCTCTTGGAATCTGGGATGTCTTGCTTTGCATAGCGGGCAAGGTTCTGGAACTTGACATTATATTGGTAGACATTCATTGAGCCTTGCTTCAGGTTGCGGAATTGCTCACGCATACCCTCGATGGCACTTGTTGGAATGTGGTGAGAACGAAAGTCCTTGCAGAAGTCATCCTAGGAGATTACACGTCCCTCTCTGGAATCTTTGTACTGCTGCCACCAATCAGCTGCTTGGTCCTTGAGTTGGAAGGCGGCAAACTTCACATAGTCCTCGGGCCTGACGTTACTGCACTCGAAATGCTTCTTGATATCTGTTATCCAGTCTTCAGCATCTAGAGGGTCCACACAGTAACTGAATGCCTTTGGTTGGTTTGCCAAGAACTGGTTGAGCGTAGCAAAGTGAGGTTGGTTGAACAAATTTCCTTGGTTCCCATGAGCACCCTGATTTGCTTGATTTGCTTGAATGTTCTGCATCATTTGCAAAAGCATCTGGGTGTTCTGATTCGTCGCTTGCATAATTGCTCTCCAGGCCTCAGACAGAGGAGGATGGGAAGGAGGACGATCAGGAACCTCTTCACCCTCTGGGTTCGCGTTGGGAACCCTTTTAGGAGCCATCCTGAATGAGATGACAACTATTAGCCATTGATTGAAATAATATATAAGCTGAATCAACGGCTAGAAATTGCAACATAGTCTTCACAAGAACATTCAAACAAGAAGAACGAATGTAATCCACAGTTTAATAGTAACAACAATCTTCACGAGAAGCCACTTGGGAGAACAAAAGGTAAATAAAAACAACAAGGAGCAGATAGAACAAATACAAGATAGAAGCTTCGTTCGACATATTCGTGCTGAAAGCTTATGGAACGTGTTACAAAAGGGTTTTGCAATCCCCGGATCAGCATAGCCAAGGACCCTTTAAGATGCAACTCCCGATCGGAACAACGACCATAAAACTACTTCATTCAATGTAGAACCCCGAACTCCATCTCATGCATTCGTTGGAAGAATACCTACGAACTACAAGATGAACCCACCTATTAATTTCCGAAAGTTTCCAATTATGCAATCAGGTGTTGGGGATACAGGGGAAGAATCACACACTCAAGTATAATCCTACATCCAGCTGTATCCATCCTTCAACACATAACCAGTTATTTCCGGAAACCGTCTAACTCGGACCTTCGAAACGCATCTACTATAAAAGCTATGGCAATACTCCCGAACTACCTCCCCAGCACTGGGTGACGTCGGGGTTATCTTGCCACTAACCGCATAGGAGAGTTTTCGATGTCGGCCGTCTTAAGTATTCCAGAACTGATGCGACATATTTGTGACGACAACACCTCGGAGCTCAACTCCCCGGGACACTGCCACAACCCCTAAATGACAGGAGGCATCGAGAACAATGTTCTCGTCACAAAGACATTGGAACAATCCAAACAATACTCGCGAGATTCCTAAAAAAATTTGGTGAAAAATTGAGAGTAGAAGAGGCAAGAGTAATCGTCAGGAGTCCTCACTAGAGTGAAAAGAGATGAGGAGCAAAAGAAATCCTACTCTTCGATATATATATAGGACTCAAAACATTTTTAAGTGTGTGCCTAGACTCAACCGTCAATGATTCGATCAATCAGTGGGGGCTTCTAGGGCGGAGAAGGCTCTGAATACCAACTTAAATCACACCTATGTCTTTGTGCCTCGACTCGCCGGCCGGGGCGGCGACCGGCCGGGCGGCAAGGTCGAGGACCGCCGGCGGGAGGCGTCTGGCCCGACGAGCGACGGCGGCGGCGAGTCCCAGGCGCGGGCGCGTCGGGCAAGCGACGGCGGAGGGAGGACCCGCGGGGGCCGGGAGCGGGCCTGGCGGGCCGAGCGACGGCGTGGTGGCGGAGTGCCACGTGGCAGGCGGCGAGCGTTCCGACGCGTCCGGGCGGACGTGTCCGGTCCGTCCGGACGTGTCCGGCGGCGGCGGAGGGAAGAGGGCTAGGGTTTTTTGGACGAAAAATGGCAAGGGGGACGTTTTTATAGGCACAAGGAGCTAGGAGACTCCAAATGGGGAGTGATTTTCGGCCACGCGATCACGATTCGACGACCGAGATGATGGGAGTGGTTGTGATAGGTTGGTGGGCTGTTGTGGAGGGGGTCTTGGGCCTCAAAGATGAGGTACTTTTAGCCCAATAGGTTAACCGTTGGAGTACCAAACGAACTCCAAACGCGACGAAACTTGACAGGCGGCCTACACGTATCAAAACAACAACACACCACAAGTATCACGCCATTCCGGAAATGTTACACGGCCACACACGAAAGAAGGACTCGGGGATGCAACGAGCACGTGTGAGAGCGTCGGAACTCGAAACGGACAACGGGAAGAGACGAGTGGGACCGGATGCAAACGCCAACACAAATGCAATGCAATGCACATGACAACATGACATGGATGAAATCCACACACGCAGACGACAAAACGAAGAAACCCGAAATGAAAGAAGAGCCCGGAAAGGAATTGATGAAGCCAAAGTTTATATATATTGCCATATTGGGAAAGTGTTACATCCGGGGCATTACAGTCAAGAAGAAAACGTGTGCCAACCCCGATGCATAGATTCCCAAGGTCACGGAACCCGCAAGTTGATCACCAAAACATACATCAAGTAGATCACGTGATATACCATTGTCACCACAGATAAACACATGCAAGACATACATCAAGTGTTCTCAAATCCTTAAAGACTCAATCCGATAAGATAACTTCAAAGGGAAAACTCAATTCATCACAAGAAGGTAGAGGGAGAGAAACATAATATGATCCAACTATAATAGCAAAGCTCGCGATACATCAAGATCGTGCCATCTCAAAAACGCGAGAGAGAGAGAGAGAGAGAGAGAGAGAGAGAGAGAGAGAGAGAGATCAAACACATAGCTACTGATACATACCCTCAGCCCCGAGGGTGAACTACTCCTCCCTCGTCATGGAGAGCGTCTGGATGATACGGATAGCCACCAGAGAGGGACTCCCCCCTCCGACAGGGTGCCAGAACGGGTCTAGGCTGGTTTTCGGTGGCAACAGAGGCTTTCGGCGGCGGAACTCCCGATCTAGGTTACTTTCCGAAGGTTTCAGTATATATAGGAGGTGTTGGAGTCGGGGCCAAGCAAAGGGGGTCTACGGGATGTCCACGAGGTAGGGGGGCGCGCCCCCACCCTCGTGGCACCCCGTGGGTCTTCGCGTCCCCCTCCGGCCCTTCCTGGGCTTCTTTTGGTCCAAAAACGTCCTCCGTTGAGTTCCAGGTCAATTGGGCTCCGTTTGATATTCCTTTTCCGCGAAACCCTAAAACAGGAGAAAAACAGAAACTGGCACTTGGCTCTGGGTTAATAGGTTAGTCCAAAAAATCATATAAAAGAGCGTATAAAAGCCCATAAAACATCCTAGAAGGATAATATAATAGCATGGAACAATAAAAAATTATAGATACATTGGAGACGTATCACACAGCAGCAGCTGCAGCCGTCTTGGCTGCTTCAGCTGCCCTTTCGACTGCCGCAGACGTCTTCTCGGTGGATGCGGCCGCTCTCAATGCGGATGCGGCGGCACTCTCGGCGTAGACGGCCGCGCTCTCGGCGCAGGCGGTGGCGCTTGGGGAGGACGCGACCACTCTATGGGCCTTCACGAAGCGCATCCACGATGTCACCTTTGCAAGAAGGGGTTGCGGGAATGGGGATCTGGATTTGTGGATTCAAGGGTTGCCGGCACTGGAGCAGACGAGCCGGCGAAGCTGAAGGAGCAAGACTTAAATAGACCCACGATTTTTCATCGCAAATGGTTCCTACAAAAAACCGTGTGTGATGTTGTTGATATTTTTTATTAGCTGTGAAAGACGAATTTGGAGTAAAGTGGCAACAGATGGTGTTTGAAATGTACGAGAAAATTTGTAGTACTAATACAACTGTCATGTCCAATTTTGGATAATTTCAGGGGTCATTTGACCTTTTAAGACATTTAAGTGATTTTCTAGCCATTTAATGACCGTAATTCAAATTTGAACTACATGTACATGCAACAGCTAACCATAACGGTTTGAAAAGTCATATTTTGTGTACTTTTGTGTGAGTTAATTCCATTTGCAATAAATTGGAAGGAATTTTTAAACATATTGGTCTCACGTGTATGCCACAATTAAGCATGGAGTGCCATGGCATTTAAATTCCAAAGAATTAAAAAAAATTTGAAACACATGAAACCTTGCTTGATGTAATGTCATGCCACCAAGATGATGTGGTGAAAAATTTGAGATGTGTGAGGAAATTTTGGAGACACACCCCTCACAAGCCGAAGCAACTCACTAGAAGGCTCGTGGTTCCAAGAGGGAACAATGTATGTTTGATGACCAACGGGAAATAGCTTCCTCTTACGGGCTTCAAAAAATTTATACAGTTAACGTGCACTAATACAAATGTTGAAAGATCGTGGATGTCGCCTAAGGGGGGGGGGTGAATAGGCGCTTACAAAAAATTACAGTTAAGGCTTGAACAAATGCGGAATAAACCTAGCGGTTAATTTGTCAAGCACAAAACCTACAACAACTAGGCTCACCTATGAGCACCTACAACTTCTGCTAAGCAAGATAAACAACTAGGTGATAGAGAGATATATGACAAGAAACTATATGGCTATCCCAAAGTAAAGTGCATAAGTAAAGGGCGCAGGTAAGAGATAACCGAGGCACGCGGAGACGACGATGTATCCCGAAGTTCACACCCTTGCAGATGCTAATCTCCTATGGAGCGGTGTGGAGGCACAATGCTCCCCAAGAAGCCACTAGGGCCACCGTAATCTCCTCAAGCCCTCGCAAATGCAAGATGCCATGAATCCACTAAGGGACCCTTGAGGGCGGTCACCGAACCCGTACAAATGGCAACCCTTGGGGGCGGTCACCGAACCCGTAAAAATTTCTTGGGGCAATCTCCACAACCTAATTGGAGACCCTAACGCTTGCCCGGAGCTTTACACCACAATGATTGAACTCTGAACACCACCAAGGTTGGGGCTACCTCCACAACTTAATTGGAGGCTCCCAACAACACCACGAAGCTTCACCACAATGGAATATGGCTCCGAGGTGACCTAAACCGTCTAGGGTGCCCAAGCACCCAAGAGGAACAAGCTCAAGGGTACCAAGCACCCAAGAGTAATAAGCTTCTCAACTTGTAACTTCCACGTATCACTATGGAGAACTCAAACCGATGCACCGAATGCCATGGCAAGGGCACACAGAGTGCCTAAGTTCTTCTCTCCCAAATCCCACCAAAGCAACAAATGCTAGGGAGGAAAATGAGAGGAAGAACGAAGAAGAGAACACAAAGAACTCCAAGATCTAGATCCAAGGGGTTCCCCTCGCAAAGAGGAGAAAGTGATTGGTGGAAATGTGGATATAGATCTCCTCTCTCTTTTCCCCCCAAAACTAGAAAGAATCCATGGAGGGATTGAGATATAGAAAGCTCGAAGAAGGTCAACAATGGGGGAAGAACACGAGCTCCAAAGATAAGATTCATTGGGGAAGAAGACCCCCTTTTATAGGTGGGGAAAAAAAATCCAACCATTATCCATATAGACCACACCGAGCAGTACTACCGCTCCAAGGAGAGATACTACCGCTAGGGCGCTAATAGCCAGCTCAAGTACTGCTGCAACGGGGCAATAGAGCGGTAGTACTGCCGGAGCGGTACTACCGCCTGCCCTTGCGGTACTACCGCAGGGGTAGTATTCAACGACCACTCAAATGCAGCACACGGCAGTACACAGTGAGGCAGCGGTACTACCGCTGGGGATAGCAGTACTACCGCGCGTCCATAGATGTAAAAAATTACTGCCGCGACTACATCCACTGGAGCTAGCTTTGTGGAAAAAGCCGGCACGGTACTACCGCTCGCAGGGAGCGGTACTACCGCGTAGGGGCGGATGTAAAAAATTACATCCGCGCCTATGTCCATGCTACTTCTCGAGCTTGTGTTGTATTCCCTCGAAGAGGAAAGGGAGATGCAGCACAGTAGCGTAAGTATTTCCCTCAGTTTTTGAGAACCAATGTATCAATCCAGTAGGAGACCACGTGCGAGTCCCTCGCACCTACACACACAAATAAGAACTTCGTAGCCAACGTGATAAGGGGTTGTCAATCCCTTTATGGTTACTTACAAAAGTGAGATCTGATAGAGACGATAGTTTATATTTTTGGTATTTTTGTGTATAAGAACAGAAAGTAAAAGCGGAAAAAGTAAAGTAGATGTAGATTGATATGTTGAGAATAGACCCGGGGGCCATAGTGTTCTCTAGTGGCTTCTCTCATGATAGCGATATTCTACGGCGGGTAAACAAATTACTGTCGAGCAATTGATAGAAAAGCGAATAATTATGAGACTATCTAGGCATGATCATTATATATAGGCATCACGTCCGAGACAAGTAGACCGACTCCTGCCTGCATTTACTACTATTACTCCACACATCGACCGCTATCCAGCATGCATCTAGTGTATTGAGTTCATAAGAACAGAGTAACGCCTTAAGCAAGATGACATGATGTAGAGGGATAAACTCAAGCAATATGATGTAAACCCCATCTTTTTATCATCGATGGCAACAATACAATAGATGCCTTGCTGCCCCTACTGTCACTGGGAAAGGACACCGCAAGATTGAACCCAAAGCCAAGCACTTCTCCCATTGCAAGAACAATAGATCTAGTAGGCCAAACCAAACCAATAATTCGAAGAGACTTGCAAGGATATTATGAGCACACATAAAGAGTTCAGAAAAGAACCAAATATTTCTCATAGATAATCTAGATCATAAACTCACAATTTATCGGATCTCGACAAACACACCGCAAAAAGAGATTACATCGAATAGATCTCCTCGAAGACCGACGATAACTTTGTATTGAGATCCAGAGAGAGAGAAGAAGCCATCTAGGTACTAGCTATGGACCAGAAGGTCTGTGGTAAACTAGTCACAACTCATGGTGAGAGCGATGATGATGATGTAGAAGCACTCTGTGATGGATCCCCCCTCCGGCGGAGCTCTGAAACAGGCCCCAAGATGGGATCTCACGGGAACAGAAGGTTACGGCAGTGGAACTAGGGTTTTCTCTCTATTGCTGATGGTTTCGGGGTGCGTAGGCTTATATAGGAGGAAGGAGGACACTGGGGGCCTCCCGAGGGGCCCACGAGGCAGGGGGCGCGCCTTGTGCATGGGGCGCACCCCCCACCCTCGTGGGCACCTCGTGGCCCCTACTCCGTGGTTCTCAAGTCTCCCGTGTGTGATTTTCTCCAAAAATATCTCTCCCGAAGGTTTCATTCTGTTTGGACTCCGTTTGATATTCCTTTTCTGCAAAACCCTAAAACATGCAAAAAACAGCAATCTGGACTGGGCCTTTGGGTTAGTAGGTTAGTCCGAAAAATAATATAAAAGTGTATGACAAAGCCCATTAAACATCCAAAACATCATAAATAATAGCATGGAACAATCAAAAATTATATATACGTTCGAGACGTATTAGTCCACATGCTTCAACATCAGGGCTCGGGGCAGCGGTCTTACCGCTCATTAGGAGCGGTACTACCGCTCCCTAGAGCGGTACTACCGCACACCACAGAGGCTTTATCACTTGGCTGCCTTCATATCGCAGCTAAAGACAACAGAAGGATACAATAAAACCAAAACTACCATAACTTCTGCATATGAGCTCCGAATTGGCAAACTCAAGCTTGTTGGATAGAGGAAGACGAGTAGCATCAAAACAATGACTGGTTATAGTAAGAAGAGGCAGCGGAGGTATGCCTAAGATATAGAGGAGTGCACCCTCCATTAGAGAAGAACCAGCAAAACCTCCAACATCGAAAACATCATAGAAGGTGCATGTGAACTCCGTTTTCGATGAACTCGAGCTTGTCATCAAGATGACCATAAGATCTAAGACTCACAAAGAGAACCAGAAAAAACCCCAACATCGAAAAAATCATAGGAGATGCATGTCAACTCTGTTTTCGGTGAACTCAAGCTTGTCATGAAAATGACCATAAGCTCCAAACCTCATAAGGAGAAGAACCAAACAAAAACCAATAAGGATGATGCAAGGATGCAATGGTTTGAGCTCTCTACGAACGATACGATCAAGCTACTCATCAAGAGCCCCCTTGATAGTATGGCAATCGATCCTATAACCCGGTCTCCAAACTACCACCATGAGACCGGTAAAATTGAAAACATATCAAGGCCAAACCTTTGCCTTGCACAAAGTCCACTTGAGCTAGATGTAGACGATCTTGACTTCCTCAAGTTTGACCACCTTTCTTGATTGCGTTGGCTTGATAAAGACTAGTAGATTGCTCCCCCCATACTCCACTATGGGTGAGCCACTCTTCGGCATATCTTCACAAGTCCATTGTCACCACAATGGACGGCAAGCTTCAAGCACTTGATCTCTTCGTGATGCATCACTTGAACTTGCACACCGCAACCTAAACCCAGAAAGAACTCTCACGAAGACCATGGGTTAGTACACAGAGGATAATTGACAATGCTTACCATACCATGGGATCACTTGATCCCTCTCGGTACATCTTCTATGCTTTGTGTGTTGATCAACTTGATTCACTCTTTGACTTAGTCCTGATCAACCTTTCACAAGACCAATCTTTAGGTAATTCCTTCAATAGCACCTTGGTCATCACAAACTCTCCTTGAAACCAACAAATGGACTCCAAGAAAAGCCTATGGACAAATCCTTCAAATATAACTCAAGGCAACCATTAGTCCATAGAGATTGTCATCGATTACCAAAACCAAACATGGGGGCACCGCATGTTCTTTCAACTGCCGTGTCCAAATTTGGAAAATTCTAGGGGTCATTTGACCTTTTAAGACATTTAAGTGATTTTCTAGTCATTTAATGACCGTAATCCAAATTTGAACTACATCTACATGCAACAGCTAACCATAACGGTTGAAAAGTCATATTTTGCATACTTGTGTGTGAGTTAATTCCACGTGCAGTGAATTGGAAGGAATTTTCAAACATATTGGTCTCACGGCTATGACACAATTAAGCATGGAGTGTCATGGCATTTAAATTCCAAAAAATCAAAAAAAAGATGAGAAACACATGAAACCTTGCTTGATGTATTGTCATGCCACCAAGATGATGCGGTAAAAAAATGTCATGTTTGACGAAAGTTTGGACACACACCCCTCACAAACCGAAGCAACCCACTAGAAGGGTCATGGTTCCGAGAGGGAACAATACATGTTTATTGATGAATGGGCGATAACTTCTTCTTACGGGCTTCAAAAAAATTCTACAGTTAACATGCACTAATACAACTGTCTTGTCAAAATTTGGAAAATTCATGGGTCATTTGACCTTTTTAAGACATTTAAGTGATTTTCTAGCCATTTAATGACCGTAATCCAAATTTGAACTATATCTACATGCAACGGCTAACCATAACGGTTTGAAAAATCATATTTGTGCACTTGTGTGCGAGTTAATTCCATGTTCAGTGAATTGGAAGGAATTTTCAAACATATTGGTCTCACGCCCTGGACAAATGCATGGAGTGCCATGGCATTTAAATTCCAAAAAATTAAAAAAAGACCAGAAACACATGAAGCCTGCTTGTTGTAATGTCATGCCACCAAGATGATGTGGTAAAAAGTTGTCATGTTTGAAGAAAGTTTGGACACACACCCCTCACAAACCGGAGCAACTCACTAGAAGGCTCGTGGTTTGATACGTCTCCGTCGTATCTATAATTTTTGATTGTTTCATGCCAATATTATACAACTTTCACATATTTTTGGCAACTTTTTAAATGATTTATTGGAATAACCTATTGATCAATGCCCAGTGCCAGTTCCTGTTTTTTGCATGTTTTTTGGCTCGCGGAAAATCCATATCAAACGAAGTCCAAATGCAATAAATTTTTAGGGAGAATTATTTTGGAATATATGTGATTTTTGGGAGTTGGAGGCCCACACAGCCCACGAGTTGGGAGTTGGAGGTCCACACAGCCCACAAGACACCAGGGAGCGCTGGAGGAGCCAGGCGCGTGGTGGTGGGTTGTTCTCACCTTGTACATCGGTTGGAGCTCTACTTCGGGCGCAAGGAAGCTTATATCCGGAAAAAATTGTGTTCAAATCTCAGCTCAATCGGAGTTACGGATCTTCGGGAATATAAGAAAAGGTTTTTGGCCAGATCTGGGGAATGCGAAATAGAAGAGGACAGAGAGACATATCCAATCTCGGAGGGTCTCTCGCCCCTCCACAGCCATGGAGGCCATGGACCAGAGGGGGAACCCTCCTCCCCTGACCAAGGAAGAAGAAGAAGAAGGAGGGGGCTCTCTCCCCCTCTCCCCCGGTGACGCCAGAGTGCCGTTGGGGCTAGGATCATGACGGCGATCTACATCAACAATCTTGCTACCGTCAATGCCAACTCCTCCCCCCCTCTATGCAGCGGTGTAACACCTCTTCTCCCCGATGTAATCTTTACTTAAACATGGTTCTCAACTCCATATATTATTTCCCAATGATATGTGGTTATCCTATGATGTTTGGGTAGATCCGTTTTGTCCTATGGGTTAATCGTGATCTTGGTTGGTACGACTGTATATTTTACTTTGGTGCTGTCCTACGGTGCCCTCCGTTCTCACACAAACGTGAGGGGCCCCCAGTGTAGGGTGTTGTAATATGTTCATGGTTCGCTTATGGTGGGTTGCGAGAGTGACAAAAGCTTAAACCCGAGTAGGTGGGCTATGGCGTATGGGATAAAGAGGACTTGATACTTAATGCTATGGTTGGGTTTCACGACCTTAATGATCTTTAGTAGTTGTGGATGCTTGCTAGAGTTCCAATCATAAGTGCATATAATCCAAGTAGAGAAAGTATGTTAGTGATACGTCTCCAACGTATCTATAATTTTTTATTGTTCCATGCTATTATATTATCCTTCTAGGATGTTTAGTGGGCTTTTATATACACTTGTATATGATTTTTGGGACTAACCTATTAACCCAAAGCCCAGTGCGAGTTTCTGTTTTTCCCTTGTTTTTGAGTATCGCAGAGAAGGAATACCAAACGGAGCCCAATTGACCTGAAACTCAATGGAGGTTATTTTTGGACCAGAAGAAGCCCAAGGAGTACCGGAGGAGGACCAAAAGATTCCCGGGCTGCCCACGAGGGTGGGGGCGTGCCCCCCTACCTCGTGGACAGCCCGGAGACCCCCCTGATACGTCTCCAACGTATCTACTTTTCCAAACATTTTCCCTTGTTTTGGACTCTAACTTTCATGATTTGAATGGAACTTACCCGGACTGACGCTGTTTTCATCAGAACTGCAATGGTGTTATTTTTGTGCAGAAATAAAAGTTCTCGGAATGACATGAAATTCAACGGAGAAATATTTTGGAATATTTAAAAAATATCCGCGGAAAGAACCACACCAGGGGGCCCACACCTATCCACGAGGGTGGAGGCGCCCCCTAGGCGCGCCCCTGCCTCGTGGGCCCCCTATTGCTCCAATGACTCCATATATTCACTTTCGGGGAGAAAAAAATCAGAGAGAAGGAATTATCGCGTTTTACGATACGGAGCCGCCGCCAAGCCCTAATCTCTCTCGGGAGGGCTGATCTGGAGTCCGTTCGGGGCTCCGGAGAGTGGAGATCGTCGCCATCGTCATCATTTACCTTCCTCCATCACCAATTCCATGATGCTCACCGCCTTGCATGAGTAATCCCATCGTAGGCTTGCTGTACGGTGATGGGTTGGATGAGATTTACGATGTAATCGAGTTAGTTTTGTTAGGGTTTGATCCCTAGTATCCACTATGTTCTAAGATTGATGTTGCTATGACTTTTCCATGCTTAATGCTTGTCACTAGGGCCCGAGTGCCATAATTTCAGATCTGAACCTATTATGTTTTCATGAATATATGTGTGTTGTTGATCCTATCTTGCAAGTCAATAGTCACCTACTATGTGTTATGATCCGGCAACCCCGAAGTGACAATAGTCGGGACCACTCCCGGTGATGACCGTAGTTTGAGGAGTTCATGTATTCACTATGTGTTAATGCTTTGGTCCAGTACTCTATTAAAAGGAGGTCTTAATATCCCTTAGTTTCCACTAGGACCCCGCTGCCACGGGAGGGTAGGACAAAAGATGTCATGCAAGTTCTTTTCCGTAAGCACGTATGACTATATTTGGAATACATGCCTACATTACATTGATGAACTGGAGCTAGTTCTATGTCACCCTATGTTATAACTAGTACATGAGGAATCTAATTCGACATAATTATCCATCACCGATCCAATGCCTATGAGCTTTTCACATATTGCTTGTTGCTATTTACTTTTCCACTGCTACTGTTACAATCACTACAAAAACACTATTGCTACTTCTGCTACCGTTACCGTTACTTCCATATTACCTTGCTACAGATACTAAGTTTCCAGGTGTGGTTGAATTCACAACTCAACTACTAATACTTGAGAGTATTCTTTGGCTCCCCTTGTGTCGAATCAATAAATTTGGGTTGAATACTTTACCCTCGAAAACTGTTGCGATCCCCTGCACTTGTGGGTTATCAAGACTATTTTCTGGCGCTGTTGCCAGGGAGCATAGCTATATTCTTTAAGTCACTTGGGATTTATATCTGTTGATCACTATGAAGAACTTAAAAGACTCAAAAACCAAGATTTATCCCTCAACTAGGAGGGGAGGTAAGGAACTGGCATCTAGCTCTGCACTTGATTCACCCTCTGGTACGAGTAAACTTGCGACACCTACTCCTGCTATTGAATCTGATATGTTGCATGTTCTTGATGATGCCACTTCTGCTTTGTATGATGAAACTACTTCTATGCTTGATAATACTGTGCCACTAGGTGAATTTCTAGATGAACAAATTGCTAAGGTTAGGGAGAATGCAAATATTGGAACTGCTAATATGGATGAAAGTGATGATGAAGATTCTCCCCCTAGATATGAATTGCATGTTATTCCTGAGGGTTATGTTATGGATGAAGAAACTGCTAGAGACTTTCTTGCTTGCAACGATAGATACGATCTTAAGAAATTATTTGCTAAGATGAAAGAAAAGTCTTTGAATTCTAGAATGAAATATGACCCTGCTTTTGCTACTTCACCTATCTTTGTTACTGATAAGGATTATGATTTCTCTGTTAATCCTGAGTTAATTACTTTGGTTGAATCTAATCCTTTCCATGGCCATGAGTCTGAAACTGTTGTGGCACATCTTACTAAGTTGAATGACATAGCCACCCAATTTACCAACGAGGAAAAGATTCGTTATTACTATATCCTTAAGTTATTTCTGTTCTCGTTAAAGGGTGATGCTAAGACATGGTTTAATTCTCTTGATCCTGGTTGTGTGCGTAGTCCCCAGGATATGATTTATTACTTCTCTGCTAAATATTTTCCCGCTCATAAGCACTGTTCAAGAAATCTTCTGATTCAACGATTTATCACTACTCTTGTGGTGACCGATAAGATTATGCCTTATCTTCACCATTTATCGTTTGGACCGATTTATCGCTATGACAAGCGATTTATCGGGAATCTACCGATAAATTGAGCCTATTCATAGCACTATGTTTGCAGAAACTATACTTATTTGTGTTTTGTGGACCTTGTTATGCAATATGTACTATTGTCCTATTTTGTTCGTCATTGTACAAGGATTCAATGGCTAGGAATCAAGGTAACACTTTTGTCCAACATTTTTCTGTGTTGAATATAGCATATTTTAGTGTTGGGAACCTGGGATTTGTAAAAAATGACCGATTAATAGTCGACCGATAAAATTGATTAATCGACCGATTTCCGGTTAATCTCTAATCCACAGCTGACCGAGACGATAACGATAAGCGATATCCTCAACATTGCTCATAAGAAACAAGCCGCCTTACGGGAAATATATAATTTGTTGCAAATTGAATAAGAGAGTCTCCCACAAGCTTGGGGGAGGCTTCTCCAATTACTTATTGCTTTGCCTGATCACCCTCTTCAGAGGAATGAAATACTTGATGTCTTTTATAATGGACTAACAGATGCTTCCAGAGACCAGCTGGATAGTTGTGCTGGTTGTGTTTTCAGGGAAAGAACAGTTGATCAAGCTGAATTACTGTTGAATAATATGTTGAACAATGAAAATAATTGGACACTTCCCGAACCAGCCCCTAAGCCAACTCCGAAGAAAAGGGGTGTTATGTTTCTCAGTCCTGAAGATATGCAAGAGGCAAAGAAATCTATGAAAGAGAAAGGTATTAAAGCTCAATATGTTAAGAATTTACCACCTATTGAAGAAATACATGGTCTTGATAACCCGACACAGGTCGTAAAGGTAATTATATTTATAGATTTGATGAAGGTGTTATTCCTCGTTATGAGTCTTCTAGCCAATGCTTAGATTAGTTTGACAACTTCATTGTTAAACAAGAAAACTTCAATGCTTATGTTGGTAGACAATTGCAACGTAATGCTTATATGATTGGACGCTTGAGTGATTATATGTCTAGAGTTAAAGGTGAATTTAAACTCATTAGTAAACATGCTTCTATGGTTACCACTCAAGTAGAACAAGTACTTAAAGCACAAAATGATTTTCTCAATGAATTAAATAGTAAGAAAAATGATAATGCTATTAGAGTTGTGACTAGAGGTGGTAAAATGACTCAGGAACCTCTGTATCCTGAAGGCCACCCTAAGAGAATTGAGCAAGATTCTCAGAGAGCTAATATAAATGCACCCAGTTCTTCTAAGAACAAGAAAAAGAAAAATGGTAGGACTTTGCATAATTCTAATGAACCTGAAGCTGACACACCTGAGAATCCCAACGATTTCTCTGTTTCTGATGCTGAGACACATTCTGGTAATGAACATGAACCTAGTGATCATGTTAATGATGATGTTCATGATGATGCTCAACCTAGCAATGATAATGATGTAGAGATTGAACCTGATGTTGATCTTGATTACCCACAATCAAAAAATCAACATTATGATAAGAGAGACTTTGTTGCTAGGAAGCACAATAAGGAAAGAGAACCATGGGTTCAGAAACCCATGCCTTTTCCTCCTAACCCATCCAAGAAAAAAGATGATGAGGATTTTGAGTGCTTTGCTGAAATGATTAGACCTATCTTTTTGCGTATGCGTTTGACTGATATGCTTAAAACAAATCCTTATGCTAAGTATATGAAGGATATTATTACCAATAAAAGAAAGATACATGAAGTTGAAATTTCAACCATGCTTGCCAATTACACTTTTAAGGGTGGAATACCTAAGAAACTAGGAGATCCAGGAGTACCTACTATACCTTGCTCCATTAAAAGAAACTATGTTAAAACTGCCTTATGTGATCTTGGAGCCGGTGTTAGTGTTATGCCTCTCACTTTATATCATAGACTTGACTTGAGTAAGTTGACACCTACTGAAATATCTTTGCAAATGGCCGATAAATCAACTGCTATATCGGCCGGTATTTGTGAGGATGTACCTGTTGTGGTTGAAAATGTTACTATTCTAACGAACTTTGTTATCCTTGATATTCCCGAGGATGATAGTATGTCTTTTATCTTTGGTAGACCCTTTTTGAATACTGCAGGGGCTGTTATTGATTGCAACAAAGGAAATGTCACTTTTCATGTCAATGGTAATGAGCATACGGTACACTTTCCGAGGAAACAACCTCAGGTCCACAGTATCAATTCTATTGGAAAAAATTCAACTATTACTATTGGATGTTTTGAATTTCCTCTTCCTACTGTCAAGAAGAAATATGATATTCTTATTGTTGGGGACATGCATATCCCCATCGAGGTAACCTAGTGTTATTCGAAAATTCTCCGGTTTCATGTTATTCGGAAAGAGTTTACTAACAAGACCTGATCAACCTTGTTAATGGATTCCTTTTGATGAGCATGAGATGGGTGAATCTAGAAAGCACAACCTTCTGTACCCTCCTTTTACTTTTTTTAATTAGATTAAATATAGCAAAAAATAGTATTTTCTGTCTGTTTTCAGAGTTATCGCAATAAAAAATAACCCAAAAATAAGAGTTCTCCAAATGCCCCGAAAATGAAATATGATTTTTTCCAGAATATTTGAGAATATTTGGCACTGAGAACATAGCAGGGGGAGCCAACACCTGGCCACGAGGGTGCAGGGCGCCCCCACCCCTAGGCACGCCCCTGCCTCGTGGGCCCCACATGGCCCCCCTACACTTATTCCTGCACCCACATACTCCTTCTTCCCCCCAAAATATCACTATCCAGCTCAAGCACGAGTTCTAGCTCATCTTGCTGCCATTTTCGATCTCCTTTCTCAAAGCTCCATTCACAAATCTGTTTGGGAAGATAGTTCCTTGGTATGTTACTCCTCCATTGGTCCAATTAGTTTTTGTTCTAGTGCTTTATTTATTGCAAATTTTTGCTGCTTAGGTGACCCTGTTCTTGAGCTTGCATGTCAAATTTATGTGGTTCCAAGTAGTTCTAATGCATGATATAGTCTCTAGGCACTTGTAGGAGTAGTTGCTACAATCTTGTTTAGTTTGGTTCACTTTTATTTTGAGTCACTAAAATTTCAGAAATATTCCAGAAAAAAATGCATAGGAAAATCTTTCAAGGTGGTTCCTCAAGGAAACAAGGACCCAGGCTCACGATACGCGAGCCAGACGATGAGTTACCAAGGGAAGCTCAATTTCGGCCCTATGAATGGCCGTTAGAGGAATTTACAATCTGGGCAGGTATCAAGGAAGAATTTTACACATATGTGTTTAATGCTGATATTAAGGACTTCGAGTCAGTTAAGTGCCCTCAATACCAGTACCTAACTGATACCTTTAAGAGAAGGTTTAAATTTACATCTTCACGTAATTCTCCTAGTGTCTTGTTTGATCTCTATGATAAATCTTATACTATGGAGTTAGAAGATTTTAATGATGCTTGTAAACTCCCACAGTGGGGTAGTGTTGGTGAACCTCACAAATCTGAGTATAAGGACTTTCTAGCTAGTATCACTATGGGGGAATCTAGAGAAGTTACCCAAGCTACCATATGGAGCATTCATTTTCCCGCTATACATTATTTTGCTCTTTTCATTGGTAGATGCATTAACGGTAAAGATGAAGCTTGCCATATGTGTGTACCAGATCTTAGCATCCTCAAAAGTGCGGTATTAGGTGATAGACAATATAATTTGGGGGCCATTGTTGCACGTAGGTTACATCATAATGGTTTAAGTGGCGATCTGTTTGGTGGAATTTATGCAACTCGCTTGGCTAATTATCTTCATGTGCCCGTACACGCGAATGATGCGGAGTTGCCTAATGCTTATTTGGATTATAATGCCATGATTTGGCATCAATTCATTGAGAGGGATGAAGAGTCCCTCCAGTATCGACTAATCTTTGACAGGCGTCGCACTGTCCATATTGCTCTCCCTGCTCCTACCTTCTTTGACTTTCAGGCAAAAGGGAGATATACTATAACCAAGGAGGAGACAAATGAGTATCAGGAGACGACGAGGGCAACTCGCCTTCAGGATGCAGCTCGTTAGGTGGTAGCCGCTGCATCTCAGGACAACCCCAACTACGACTTTGGATATCCATCAGGCCAATATTGGCCATAGACCAACTTAGGCCAGAAGCCTAAGCTTGGGGGAGTACGTATTTCTCTCCGACATTACATTCATGTTCACGCACTTATTCCAGTAGTCGGTGCTCACA
Source organism: Secale cereale (assembly GCA_902687465.1). Classification (NCBI taxonomy): domain Eukaryota; kingdom Viridiplantae; phylum Streptophyta; class Magnoliopsida; order Poales; family Poaceae; genus Secale; species Secale cereale. The sequence continues at coordinate 788,738,677 of LR738715.1, read as the reverse complement.
CTCTTTCATTGTACTATCCATGCTAGTTTCATTTCTTAGTGTTCTTCTTGTGTGTTAGAAAAATCTTAAGAAAAACAAAAAAAAATTAGTTGCAGCTTTTTAGCTAGTTTACTTTTCATCCCTGTAGTAGTAATTAAAAGAAAACCCCAAAAGATTTCTCGTTCCTCTTTTGCTTGTTGGGAGCTTTCCCGTGTAAATAGTTTCTTTTCTTTTCTTTGGGGGTCAAGAGGAGAAAACCATGATGAAAATGTTTAGCGGCTCTCAGATGCTTTATTGTTGATTTAACATTGAGCCATATTACTTTGTCTTCTCTCTTGTATTGAATGCTCGAACAACTCATGTATCTACTAGGGCTGTCTATATCTTCCATGCTAGGTGGGTTATTCTCATGATGAGTGGACTCCGCTCATCATTCATGAGAAAATGGCTGGTAACCGGGATGCCCAGTCCCATGCTCAAATCATAATAATTAAACAAAACTCCCCCTGGGCTGTTGCTGGTTTGGACGGTACCCATTGTTTCAGGCTAGCCGTGGAGTGTGCCTGTTGGTGGTTGGGGAGTATAAACTTTACCATTTTGTATGGGAACCGCCTATAATGTGTGTAGCATGGAAGATATCGAGATTCTTGGTTGCTATGTTTACAATGAAAGTATACCACTGATACGTCCAAAACGTATCTATAATTTCTGCTTGCTCCATGCCTCTTTTGGGTGATATTGCCATGATATTCATACACTTCCATACACTTTTGATCATATTTGGACTAACCTATTAACTCAATGCACCCCAGTGCCAGTTTCTGTTTTCGGCTGTTTTTGTATTTCAGGTTTTCACATTACGAGAACTGCCAGGAAAAATCCAGAAAAATTATATAAAAAATCAACGTTCCAGAACCTACCGTGTGCCCGAAGGACAGCTGGGGGGGGGGGCACCAGGGCTCCAGGCGCCCTGGCGGCGCGCCCCCCTGGGCCGCGCCGGGGGGGCGCCTGGGCCCCCCGAGCCCCGTCTGGTGCCCCCTTTGGCATATATTTAGAGCGTCCTCCGAAACCCTCGCGAGGGAAACTCTTTTTCGCGATCTCATCTCTGTTCCGCCGCTGCCACCGCTTCCAAGATCGGGAGCACCAGGAGAACTCTTCCCAGCACCCTACCGGAGGGGAGGATCACCACCGGGAGCCTCTCCACCACCATGGACGCCTCCCGGATGAGTTGTGAGTAGTCTCCCTTGGACCATGAGTCCATGCCAGTAGCTATGTGATGTTCTCCTCCCGTTCTTGTGCTTCACTAATTAGTCCTCATGAGCTGCCCTACATGATCGAGGCACATATGTAATCCTTATGCTGTTGCTATGTTGAGTTTGCTGGGATCCGATGGATTATGAGATTATGTTCAGATTGTTATTGAGTAATATATTTGATCTACCTCTTTTATATTTATGTTCGTAAGTAATTCTTGCATGTTCTCCGTTGTTATTTATTGCTTTGGCCAAGTAGTAGGTAGTGACTCCAAGAGGGAACGTTATGCTTGATTGTGGGTCCATGCCCCTCGATGACTAGCTTGAGTGACAGAAACATGAGTCTAGGGGATGTGCTGTTGCCACAAGGGGGAAAACAACGGTGCTTGTGCCCGCGGGTGCAAGGATTGTTTACTTTACGCAAAGTTCTTTTAATGCAGTTGTCTGTTGTATTGAGTTTACACTATGGGTGGGGCTCGCAACTTAATACCAGCGAGATGTTCTGGATAGATATCTCAAGGTGGATGATTAGTAGTAGATATTGATGGATTTCGGTCTACTTACTTCTGCGTACCGCCCATGCTTTGAACCTCAACCTTTCTTGCAATGTAGTCAGCATTGGTTTGCGTTCGTGGTCCTGTCAATTGCCCATCTGTAATTCGTTTACCTCACATAGCTGTTTTATCAGCTTTTGGGAGAGAGACATCACTAGTGAACATCATGAGACTCCGGTCCATATTACCATCATTGATCACATCCGCTATTTACTTTTCGCTATTATTTACTATTGCAAACATTAGCTATCACTACTATCATTTGCGTTTAATCCTTTGTGAACTACAAGACCGAAGGGATTGACAACCTCTCTGTACTCGTTGGGAGCAAAGTTATTTGTATCTGTGTGCAGGTCCACATTGATTGCTAATATCTGGCGCCGTTAGCAGTTGACACCTTCTTGTTGAACCTAGGAGTCTCTGGGGATTCGATCCTTGGTATCTTGCCAAGGGAAAAACTTCCACAACACTACATCTCAGACCTTCCACTTGGGGTAACCAACGAGGGGTTAGAGGCCCATCAAGGAGTTTTTATGGCACAGTTGCCGGGGACTCCACTCTTCAGGATAGGGGAGTTGCACGCTATCTTTTACCTTTGCTTTTAGTCTTGTTAGTTTACCTTTCAGTTTTCTTTATGTCTTTTCACTAGTTATGCTTATGGACAACCTTGCTATTGGATCGTTGCTTGTGGGAAGACGCCCCACACCTGTGGTGGTTGCTCCTCCCCCTACTGAAATTGTGCCCTATAAAATACCAGCTGGTATTATCAATTATGTTTTGGCTAATCGTTATGCAGGAGACAGACATCCCGGTGAACACTTGCTATATCTGTCACAATTATGTTAATTATTTAAGCTTGCAGGTGTATCAAGGGAGTTTGTCATGAGGACATTGTTTGCCGTATCACTTATAGATAAAGCTTCAGATTGGTATAAGCTTCTCGATAACTCGCACTTGCTTGATTGGCAAGAGCTTATGTCTCTCTTTTATACTAAGTTTTATCCTCTTCATGATGCTTATGTGGAGAGTAAGAGTACCTTTTTGCATGTGGATCATGGTAACAATACTTTATGTGATGCTTATATTGTTGAGTTTATTCGTGATCCCACTGAAAATTATTATGAGAAGGGAACATATGCTTATAGATATTTCAATAATATTAAGTTCCCTCTCTTTATGTTTAAGGTTTTGAAGTTATGCTTGTTTTGCCTTCCTATGCTAGTTGCTTTATGCTTCAATAATTTATTTTCTTGCAATATTCCTATGCATAGGAAGCATGTTAGGCTTAAATGTGTTTGGTATTTGCTTCTTGATGCTCTCTTTTGTTCTTCAACTCTTATTCCTACGAGAGCATCATTAAAGTCGTAAGCCTATCTTTATGGCTATAAAGAAAGAGCTCTAGGGAGACAACCCTTGTTATCTTTGCTTTCAGTTTGTTCTTTTAGTTTTAGTGGTCTTGATGTTGTTTACTACTGTAGCATCATCATTGTATCTTTGCTTTTCAATTTTGTGCCAAGTATAGCCTCTGATTGCTAGAAAGTTCAAAAGTTGTGAGGTGCTGTCCAGGAAACAGATTCTGTCCTTGGATAGAAAAAATCGTATAAAATCACCAGATCATCTTTTTGGTCTGAATTTTTTCGACAGCGTTCTCTATATAATTGTCTTTCGTGCTTCCGTTCTGAGTTTTTTGATTAGAATTGCAGAAGTGCCCCGAACAAATCAATTACTACCTGCTGTTCTGTTTTTCACAGATTCTGTCCTGTTTGGCCTTTCCTTCATTTTGCAAACTAAGAGCTTGCTTTTTCTTTGCAAAAACCTTTTGGCAATCTTGAGAAATAGTAGACCTTCAAGAATATCTTTATTTGCAGCAAGGTAAAATTATTTTATTATGGGTACTAACCTCGCTAATCAGATTATGATGAGTTATGTATGAAGGGAGTTTTCAAGTGTGCGAGGGAAGATGATAAAAAGATTCAGGAGTGTCAAGCGCTCAAGCTTGGGGATGCCCCCATGCACCCCCAAGAAATATTCAAGGAGACTCAAGCGTCTAAGCTTGGGGATTCCCCCGTGCATCTCCTTCTCCATCAACATTATCAGTTCGTGTTTCTTTCCACTATATTTTAATCACTTCATGTGTTATGTGCTATGCTTGGAGCGTCTTGCTTTTAGTTTCCTTTTTACTTTTTCATAACGAGTCGGAACTCAGCTTCTTTATGTGGGAGAGAAACACGCTCCACTTCTACCTAGAACATAACATAGAACTTTCATGACTATCTTTGCTGTGTGTGTTCTTTGTCTTTTAATAGCTACTATCATGTTCAACTCTTAGTATTCATGCTTATCTTTTCAATGAGCTTTTGTCTAGTTGGTTGCTTGAACTCTCTTTAATTATCATGCTTACCTTATTAAGAGAGTTTGCTTCCGTTGCATTGGTTAATATGTCTATGATAAAGATGCTACGTGCATGATGGCACTTAGTAGTTCAGGTTTTCTTATGGTTAGTCCCAAATAGCTGGGGGATTCCCAATGTGTTATTGGAGTACCAACATGATTTGTTTGCCTATGATGTGGTAGTAATATCTTCCCTCAAGAATTTATTTTGATTGCCTTGGCGTATGCTCACGCATATTTAAGACTGTAAAGAAAGTCTGTCAAGCCTTGATGATCTTTTGTTTCTGAGTAGCGATATAACTTCCATGCCTGATTCAATGTTGCTTTGTCACTCTGCATGATTATGACCGTCATTGCTCTCTTAGTTGGTCGCTCCCAGTCTTTTGCTAACCTCCACCTGTACTAACGGACTAACTGCTTGTGCATCCACATCCTTTTTAAACCAGTTATGCCATATGAGTCCACCATACCTACCTATATGTGGTACTTCACCACCACTCCAAGTAAATTTACATGTGCTACCTTTAAAACCTTCAGTTCTTGCAATACATAGCTCATGGGAAAGTAGCTTAAAAACTATTGTGGTAAAGAATATGTTGCCTATGTATCTTATTTCTTATAAGTTGCTTGCTGAGCGGTAACCATGTTTCTGGGGACGCCATCAACTGTTACACTTTTGTTGAATATCATGTGAGTTGCTATGCATGTTCGTCTTGTCTGAAGTAAGGGTGGTTTGCCATTGGGTTGAATGAGTATGCATATTGTTAGAGAAGAACATTGGGCCGCCAACCAAAGCCATGTATCATGGTGGAAGTTTTAGCTTGGACATTAATCCTCAATCTCTTATGAGAATATGCTTATGCATTAAAGAGGAGTCCATTATCTATTTTCTATGTTGTCCCGGTATGGATGTCCTCAAGTTGAGATCTATCAAAAACGAGAAATCAAATGCGATTTATCTCCTTGGACCTTTGTACAGGTGGCATAGAGGTACCCCTTTGTTACACTTGGTTGAAACATATGTAATGCAATGATAACCCATGGAAATCTGAGCTAATTAGGACAAGGTGCGAGCACTATTGGTATTCGATGCATGAGGCTTGCAACTTATAGGATGTCTTATGCATGACACATATGAAGTACTACTACCGTTGACAAAATTGCTTCTATATTTTCAAAATAAAAAGCTCTAGCACATGACCATTCTTTTACTTTTATGTTGAGTCTCCAGCTTCTTTTTAAAGCACCAACTACTGAGAGCATAATTGTCATTCTGAGTGTAATGTGCATTGTCCCAAAGTAGCATTGTCTTTTGCATGATTGTGATATCGTTTATTTTGAAATCATTGTATCTAGTCATCACTTAAACCTTGAAGGTGCCCCTGCATTTATGTTTTGCTTCACTAAAGGGGGCAAGCTAGATATCACTTTATCATATTTGCACATCATGTTCATTGCAAATCTTTTTGATGTTTCAGTTTCATATTGTAAAACTTTCAGTCCTTTGTGATTTTCTCATAAGGCAACTTAATTACTATAGAGTCATTGTCTCAGTAAGCTTTTGTCATATGACTATGAAAAAGTCCTATATGGTTAATAGCATGTCACCCCAGAAATTATTCTTGTTATCATTTAACTACTCGAGGACGAGCAGGAATTAAGCTTGGGGATGTTGATACGTCCAAAACGTATCTATAATTTCTGCTTGCTCCATGCCTCTATTGGGTGATATTGCTATGATATTCATACACTTCCATACACTTTTGATCATATTTGGACTAACCTATTAACTCAGTGCACCCCAGTGCCAGTTTCTGTTTTCGGCTGTTTTTGTATTTCAGGTTTTCACTTTACGAGAACTGCCAGGAAAAATCCAGAAAAATTATATAAAAAATCAGCGTTCCAGAACCTATCGTGCGCCCGAAGGACAGCCGGGGGGGGGGCACCAGGGCTCCAGGCGCCCTGGCGGCGCGCCCCCCCTGGGCCGCGCTGGGGGGGGGGCGCCTGGGCCGCCCGAGCCCCGTCTGGTGCCCCCCTTTGGCATATATTTAGAGCGTCCTCTGAAACCCTCACGAGGGAAACTCTTTTTCGCGATCTCATCTCTGTTCCGCAGCCGCCGCCGCTTCCAAAATCGGGAGCAGCAGGAGAACTCTTCCCGGCACCCTGCCGGAGGGGAGAATCACCACCGGGAGCCTCTCCACCACCATGGACGCCTCCCGGATGAGTTGTGAGTAGTCTCCCTTGGACCATGAGTCCATGACCACTAGCTATGTGATGTTCTCCTCTCGTTCTTGTGCTTCACTAATTAGTCCTCGTGAGCTACCCTACATGATCGAGGCACATATGTAATCCTTATGCTGTTTCTATGTTGAGTTTGCTGGGATCCGATGGATTATGAGGTTATGTTCAGATTGTGATTGAGTAATATATTTGATCTACCTCTTTTATATTTATGTTCGTAAGTAATTCTTGCATGTTCTCCATTGTTATTTATTGCTTTGGCCAAGTAGTAGGTAGTGACTCCAAGAGGGAACGTTATGCTTGATTGTGGGTTCATGCCCCTCGATGACTAGCTTGAGTGACAGAAACATGAGTCTAGGGGATGTGCTGTTGCCACAAGGGGGAAAACAACGGTGCTTGTGCCCGCGGGTGCAAGGATTATTTACTTTACGCAAAGTTCTTTTAATGTAGTTGTCTGTTGCATTGAGTTTACACTATGGGTGGGACTCGCAACTTAATACCAGCGAGATGTTCTGGATAGATATCTCAAGGTGGATGATTAGTAGTAGATATTGATGGATTTCGGTCTACTTACTTTGGCGTACCGCCCATGCTTTGAACCTCAACCTTTCTTGCAATGTAGTCAGCATTGGTTTGCGTTCGTGGTCCTGTAATTGCCCAGCTGTAATTCGTTTACCTCACATAGTTGTTTTATCGTCTTTTGGGAGAGAGACATCACTGGTGAACATCATGAGACTCCGGTCCATATTACCATCATTGATCACATCCGCTATTTACATTTTGCTATTATTTACTATTGCAAACATTATCTATCACTACTATCATTTGCGTTTAATCCTTTGTGAACTACAAGGCCGGAGGGATTGACAACCTCTCTGTACTCGTTGGGAGCAAAGTTATTTGTATCTGTGTGCAGGTCCACGTTGATTGCTAATATCTGGCGCCGTTAGCAGTTGACACCTTCTTGTTGAACCTAGGAGTCTCTGGGGATTCGATCCTTGGTATCTTGCCAAGGGAAAAACTTCCACAACACTACATCTCACACCTTCCACTTGGGGTAACCAACGAGGGGTTAGAGGCCCATCAACCGCTCAAAATATTATTCATCTCTATTTCAAAACTGAGCTGTGGCACCTCTAGAAATCTCTGCTTCCCTCTGCGAAGGGCCTATCTATTTACTTTTAAGTTGAGTCATCATCCTCTTATTAAAGAGCACCCGTTGGAGAGCACCGCTGTCATTTGCATGTATTGCTATTAATTTGCATTGAGTATGATTGTGACTGGATCTCTTTTACCATGAATTACAATGTCTAGTCGGTCCTTGATCTTTAAAAGTGCTCTGCATTTATGTTTTGCGGTCTCGGAAAGGGCTAGCGAGATACCATCTTGTTTTATCATATTATGATTGTTTTGAGAAAGTGTTGTCATCCGAGGTTTATTATTATCGCTCGCTCCATAGTGGTGTATTGATTGGTGAATATGTGGAATCGTGTGTGCCACCTCAAAAGAGTTAATTGCCGTCGTAGTTTAGGATAGCCAACGAGTCATAGCTGGCTTGCTGCAGTCAAACTCCACCACCCCTTTGTTGATACTGATGCATATGTAGCTACTTCTGATGTAAGTCTTGATGAGTACCTTTGTACTCATCTTTGCTTAATTTATGTTTTTGCAGAGAGACTTCAGTCTCACTAGTGGTTCCGCGTGGACTTCGACGTTTAGCTTGTTACCCCAGCTACGATCTTGTGCCCTTGGGAGGGTCTTGTAGATAGTCAGGCTTCTCAGCCTTTTTCATTTGTAGTTGTCTGTACTCAGACATGTTATGCTTCCGTTGCCTGTATGATCTGTATGTTGGGTCATGTGACCCCTGTTTGTAATAAATGCTATGATGGCTCTTCTGGGCCTTTATCTATATGAGTTGTTGAGTTATGTTCTGATGCCATGTTGTACAACACATACTTGCATGTTATGCGTACGTGTAATGTGTATTGCTATGTGTGGGGTCCGACACCTAGTTGTTTACCCTTGGTAGCCTATCTTACAGGGAAATGTCTCCTAAAATCTGTCGGGACCCCGATCCTAAGTCACACCGATTTAGCATGTAACACATCATATCACTTTGCGGCCTCACGCACGGTATCCCCATGGGTGCCACCTTACCTGGCCCGGGACCGTTTGTGTATTTTGGCTCACGTATATGATAGTGTCGCTAGCATCCATATGACAGAGAACCCGGGCCGACATGACTAGTTATAAACCAAAAGTGGCGCTAAATTACAGAGACAGGCGTACATGACCCAGCAACGAACGTGTCGGTCATCAACGTATGAACCCAAGTCGTAGCAAGCTACAAGGACTTAAAGGAACAACGCGTGACATTTCCCCTAAGGGACAGACACATGAACGAAGAAGGACACATGCCGGCCAACCTAAGTGTTCCGGAGCAGTAGCAAGCTACCAAGGCTCAGTGGAAGCACTAGGAGACATTTCCCCTGTAAGATAGGCTACCAAGGGTAAACAACTAGGTGTCGGATCCCACACATAGCAATACACATTACACGTACGCATAACATGCAAGTATGTGCTGTACAACATGGCATCACAACATAACTCAACAACTCATATAAATAAAGGCCCACAAGAGCCATCATAACATTTATTACAAACAGAGGTCACATGGCCCAACATACAGAGCATACAGGCAACGGAAGCATAACATGTCTGAGTACAGACAACTACAAATGAAAAAGGCTGAGAAGCCTGACTATATACAAGACCCTCCCAAGGGTACAAGATCGTTGCTGAGGTAACAAGCTAAACGTCGAAGTCCACGCGGAACCACTAGTGAGACTGAAGTCTCTCTGCAAAACATAAATTAAGCAAACGTGAGTACAAAGGTACTCAGCAAGACTTACATTAGAACTAACTACATATGCAACGGTATCAACAAAGGGGTGGTGGAGTTTGACTGGAGCAAGCCAGCTTTGACTCGGTGGCTATCCTGAACTATGACTGCAAGTAACTCATTGAGGTGGCGCACACGAGTCCACATATTCAGCAATCAATACACCACTATGGATCCATTCCCATCTACCTACGAGAAGGCCAACCATAGCACTCACACTTGTCTTGAGCATTTTAGAGTATCCACTTTCACTTGTCTATGTACCACGTAAGCATCCAAGAAGTCCATAACCGCGGACCCGGCTATTCGAATAGATCATGTTAACCCTGCAGGGGTGTACTTCTTCACACACGCTCTCACCACTTACCGCCATGTACACGTCGTGAATCTCGGCAAACTTCAAGCGGAAGCCTGGCGAGGGTGTCGGCCACGACCTGACTAACCAGACAAGACTCTATTCCAGGTTTATCGCCTATTCGGGTTCCATCCGTAAGGAGATCCGGCCGGGGTGTCGCTCACAGTCCCAAATGATGTGCGCAGGGTTCCCAAGCCCACCTCGACGGATGGATCTACGCTTGGTACACCGTGCCACGTTGCCTAGTCTGTCCCAAGCCCACCTATACCGGGTGCCACTTGGTAGACTACTAACACTACCTACAAACACCAGAAACTAGTTGCAACTCCTGGACAGAGATCTAGTTGATTAATAAGTCGAGAGGGGTCGAGTTACCGAAACCCAATGTGTGGTAGTAGCTAGTCATTGGACAACTTACACATAACTCAGTTCTTAAGGACGGTTCCAGTGAGACAACCCACCATGTACTCCTACATGGCCTCTCACCGCTACCTTTACCAAAGCGTGTTCACACACTTAGCTCTCAACAGTAGGACATGTTCATAACTTTCCGATTCAGCCCTGATGAATCAGACCTGACACAACTCTAAGCAATAGCATACTAATGGCGCACCACATTCTGGTACGCCATTAGAGTTGAATACACTAATGGCGCACCTGGCTCAGCGTGCGCCATTAGTATCAATTTTTTTCCTTTTCCAAACATATTAATGGCGCATCGAGACAAAGTGCGCCATTACTAGTTGTAACTAGTAATGGCGCACCATTCACAGAGTGCGCCACTACTGTTATTTTTTATTATTTTTTTTATTCTTTTTTTTTGCAAAACTACTAATGGCGCACTGTTCCACAGTGCGCCATTACTATTTTAAACTAGTAATGGCGCACTTTGGCACAGTGCGCCATTAGTATGTTTTTTTTGCAAAACTACTAATGGCGCACCACCTGCTGGTGCGCCATTAGTAACATTTGTTACTAATGGCGCATTTTGAGGTGGTGCGCCATTAGTAAGTGGGCACCAACAAGATATTTTGGACAGCCACTCCTACCCACTCACTTTCTCCCCACTTCATTCTCTCCACCTCCTCCAAAGCTTGTCTCGGGTGCCTCCTCTTTGTCACCTCATTTCCACCATAGATTCATTCAAATTAAGTGGTTAAATTACCTTGTTTTGATAGGTAAGTAAGGGGGAAGCTATATTTATGTTGTTCTCCCTACAACAATGTGCACATGCACTTTTTATGGCCTAGCTAGATCTATGTATGTTCGTGGTGTTGCATATGTTTGTGGTGTTGCATATGTGTTTGTGTTTGGAGGTGTACCGGTATTTGAAATGCGAAAGTTGCCAATATTTTGCGGGAATATTGATTCATTTCCGTTTCGGCGAGAATTTTGGCATTAAGCATTCTTTTTGGTCCTATTTTTAGGGAAAGTCATGCCAAATTTTTTCTTGGTTCTAAAATATTGTTTTGCTCTACCCCGCAGGCGACCATGGTCCGCACGATGACTGAAGGCATCGTGAATAGGTTTTTGAGCTCCGCGAAGGCCGAGATGCTTCAAAAGAACGAGACAGAGATAAGATGTTCGTGTCGAAGATGCAAGCTGAAGAGCCTTATTGCGGTCCTGGATTCCGGGCAGGTGCGGGACCACCTGCTCTTGCGTGGTTTCATGGATGGCTATCGGTGGCAAGGTGATGAAGATGATTACGAAGTCCTCCATGGGGGCCGGGCAAGAAATGAGGAAGGGCAGCAAGACAACCACCGCGGCTCAGGCGGGCGAGAAGATGAAGAATACCCAGGAGATGATCACGACGGTGATGCTGTACACAGTCATCATGTAGAAGATGCAGGACATGATGATGAGGAAGATGCCGGAGCAGACGACGGGCATGATCATGAAGATGATGATGCCGGCGGAGTAGACGACGCTGGACCATCGATGGGCTGGGTGCAGGACCCTCATATTCAAGAGCTGCTTCTCAAGCAGACGGATAACGCAAGAGCTGCCGCCCGAGAGAAAGCCAAGATGGATCAACTGGATTTAGACGCGGTTACTCCATTGTATGAAGGATGCAGGCCCGAGGATACCGGCCTGAAAGTAATGCTCATGGCTCTGGAGATGAAGGTAAAACACAAAATGACCGATGCATGCTTCGACGAGAACATGTCATTCTGGCACGAACGTCTTCCCAAGGGGAACAAGTGCCCGACCAGTTTCGAGGAGGCGAAGAAAATCATGTGTCCTCCGGATTTACCGCACGTGAAATACCATGTGTGCATGAACAATTGCATCATTTATCGAGACGAGCACGTGAAGTCTACCATATGTCCGGTGTGCGGCGTCACTCGATACAAGAAGAGGAAGAAATCTCCTTGAAAAGTGGTGTGGTACTTTCCGGTCACTCCTCGTCTGCAGCGGTATTTCGCGGACCCTAAGGTAGCAAAGCTCCTGCGTTGGCACGCGGATAGGGAGGATAAGAAGCGAGAAGATGACGCAAATGATCCGGAGATAGATAAAAAAGACAAGATGCTGAGTCACCCTAACGATGCGAGCTAGTGGCAAGCGTTGAACTTTGAAGACCTAGAATTTGGGAACGATCCAAGTAACATCGTGCTGGGCGCGAGCACCGATGGAGTCAATCCGTTTGGCAGCCAGAGAAGCACACATAGCACTTGGCCTATGTTTGTGTGGATATACAACCTTCCCCCTGGTTGTGCATGAAGAGGAAGTACATTCACATGAGTATGCTAATTGAAGGACCGAAACAACCAGGGAACGACATCAATCTGTATCTGGGGCTGCTGAAAGAGGAGCTAAACACGCTGTGGAAAACGCCAGCCAATACGTGGGATGCCGCAGAGAAAGAATATTTCCCTATGAGAGCCGCACTGCTCACGACGGTGCACGACTATCTCGGTTACGGATATGTCGCGGGGCAGGTGGTCCACGGATTTTCTGGATGCGTCAGGTGCATGGATAACACAATGTATCGCCAGCTAGATAGAGATCCCGGGTCTTCGAAAACTGTGTTCATGGGACATCGAAGGTGGCTTCGCGATGATGACCTGTGGAGAAAATGCAAGGATCTGTTCGATGGTGAAACCGAACCCCGAGGATGCCCGCGTACGAGGAGCGGCGAGGAAATAGACGAGCTGTTGAAAAATTAGAAAGATTGCCCATTGCCGGGAAAGAAGCAAAAGGCGCCAGAGCCGGGAAAGAAGCGAAAGGCGCCAGAGCCGCTGCTAAAGGTATGGGAAACGAGGTCTGTTTTCTCGGACTTGCCGTACTGGAAGATCCACCGTGTGTCTCACAGCCTTGATGTCATGCATATCACGAAGAACGTGTGCGAGAGTCTGCTTGGTACCCTGCTCAACATGCCAGAGAGGACCAAAGATGGGCCGAAAGCAAGGGCAGACTTGAAATCAATGGGCATCAGGCAGGAGCTTCACGCTAATGATGATGATGATGATGATGATGAGGCGAAGCAGGACGCAGAAAGTCGTCGCAAAGGCAAAAAGGCCAAGAAGACCGGAAATGACTACCCTCCCGTGTGCTGCACTCTAAGTCAGGAGGAGATCGAGCAGTTTTTCACCTGCCTCGTAGGAGTAAAACTTCCTTACGGTTATGCGGGGAAGATAAGCAGATTCCTAGACCCAGCGAAGCAGAATTTCAGCGGGATGAAGTCTCACGACTGTCACGTGCTGATGACGCAGATACTTCCAGTTGCAATCCGTGGGATCATGGACGCGCACGTCCTTGAAACGCTATTTGGCCTATGCAACTTTTTCGACGTCATCTCTCGGAAGTCGGTTGGCGTGAGGCAACTCAGAAGGCTACAGGAAGAGATCTGGTGATACTATGCGAGCTTGAGATGTACTTCTCGCCCGCATTCTTCGATGTTATGGTGCATCTGCTGGTCCATATCGTGGACGATATCATCCAACTCGGGCCGACGTTCCTTCACAGCATGATGCCGTTCGAAAGGATGAATGGTGTCATCAAAGGATACGTTTGCAACATGTCACGTCCAGAGGGAAGCATAGCCAGGGGCTTTCTTACCGAAGAGTGCATCTCCTACTGCACGAATTATCTAGGCATCGAGAACCCCGTTGGTCTGCCCGTCAACAGGGACCTCGGCAGGCTCGCTGGATGGGGTCACCGTGAGGGTCGCCGCGAAATGCATGTCAACTTCGAGGGTCGACTCGCCGACTTTGAAAGAGCAAACCTAGTCGCGCTACAACACATAGACATGGTCGATCCTTGGGTGGTAGAGCACAAAACCTTTATTGAGAAGACGTACAATGACCGAGGCCAACAGAGGACGGACGGAGATATAATCAAAGAGCACAACTCATGTTTCACACGTTGGTTCAAGCAGAAGCTTCTGTCGTACCCTTTACATGAGGATTCTTCCGCGGAAGAACAACTCATATTCGCCTTGTCACAGGGCGCCGAGCACAACCTGATGACCTATGAGGCGTACGATATCAACGGCTACACATTCTACACCGAGGCCAAGGACATGAAGAGTGATGGTTATGAGAACTCCGGGGTAACGATGGAATCCTACACCGGTAACGACAAGGACAGATACTACGGAAGGATCGAGGAGATCTGGGAGCTGAGCTTTGCTAGAGAGAAGGTCCCGATGTTCCATGTCAGATGGGCCAAGAGCGTCCTAAAAGAAGACCAGTATTTCACCACCATGGTTATACCCAAAGCCAAATCCAAGACCGCGGGCGCAAACGTCACCGCGAAAAATGAGCCATGGGTACTGGCTTCCCAAGTTGACCAATGCTTCTTTATTACCGACCCGTCAAAGCCCAGTCGTGTTGTCGTGAGGAGAGGCAAAAGGAAGATCATCGGAATGGACGGAGTAGCCAATGAGCAAGACTTCGACAAGTACGGCGACCCGAGGATCGAACATGACGACGATGATGAAGTAGCAGCATACACCACAAGAAGAAGCAGGACCACCCTACCTAAAGGACGTCCGTTCCACAGAAGAACTCATTTTGCCAAAAAGAAGGGCAAGAAGATTGTGAACAGATAGCTAGCTAAGATCGATTGTATTTAAATCGTAGCCTTCATTTCTCGATTGTATTTCATGGGCACTTTTTGAACTCTTGAATGTTTTTAAATTTCATGGACACTCGATCTCGATCCCCCTCCATCTCGATCGCTATCCCACCTCGCCAGATCCGGTCCCCC
>LR738715.1:788589685-788723679 GCA_902687465.1 Secale cereale | reverse complement strand
CCACCGGCCGCCGCCGCCGACCCCCCCGCACCCTCCCCTACTCAACCGCCGACGACGACCCACCGCACCCTCCCCCGCTCCACCGGCCACCGCCGCCGACCCATGAACTCATGATATATTCAAAATAATAAATTTGATGATATTTTTTCATATTCATAAATATTTTCAAATAACAAATTTGATGATATTTTTAAAAAAATTATTACTGTTTTATAAAAAAATATTACTATTATGATTTAAAAAAGTTTGAACATATTTAAACAGAAATAAGTGTCAAACATCATTTTAAATGCATAAAAAAATTTGGGGAGCCTGGGAATCAAACCCAGGACCTCCTGGTGGGTGTGCTTCGTGCTGACCAGTCGGGCTAGTGGATGTGTTCTGATGGGGAGTGGGTTAGGTGGGATATAACCTGACCAGTCGGGCTAGTAACTAAAACGCAATACTAATGGCGCACCAGGGGGTGGTGCGCCATTAGAATCTCCGTACTTATGGCGCACTAGGGGGCGGTGCGCCATTAGTAATCTCCCCCATCCATATCGTCCCCCACCACACCCTCCCTCTCTCTCCCTCGCCAGATCAATCCCCTTCCCCCTCCCTCCCTCCAGCGCCCCAACGCCGCCCCCGCGCCAACCCCGCCGAGCCGAGCGCCGCGCCCCCGACGCCCTCGACGCCCGCGCCTCCGACGCCCCCGAAGCCCCCGATGTCCTCCCCCGACGCCCGCGCCTCCGACGCCCTCGGCGTGCCCTAGCGCTGCCGCGGCCTCGCCACCAACGCCTCCCCACCCCCCGAACGAGCCCCTCACCTCTGCCGCGGCCTCGCCACCTTCTCGAGAAGCAACGCCGCCGCCCGGAGCTACGCCAGCGACCAATCCATAGGTATGGTGCAACTCTCTAATTACCCAGCCTATCTTTGAAAGCTTAAAGAAGAATTGAGGCCTTTGCATTATGATTAGTATCGCCAGTCCCATCAGGCCCTTGGATGGAAACTATGTAATTGTGTTTGTGTTGACTTGTAACTAAATCTTGATATTTTTTTTTAGAATTTTTACTTCCCAAGGTAACCCAATTTATTTTCCATCTCTGCTGCTAGTAGGCTTTTTGATGCTGCAAGAGCTTGTCCATGTGTGCCTTGATATCCTTGATGCCAACATCCCATTCAGCGCATTAGCATCAACAATGTCTTCTTTCAGATTGGGGAGGGTTTTTGCCCATGTCTTCAAACTTTTCTTAAATTTTTCATTTGGCATTTATCCTCGTGGCTACATCTCTGCCTTGATACTGATAAATTTGAACACTGTTGTTCAATAAACTAGAGCGAGGATCGCCCTCGACAAAAAGGAAATAACATGTGTTTTGAGAAGTATGCTCCGTGTTTTTTCTTGTTCAGTATGTAGTAAGATTTCTTTAATTTTTGCTTTAGTGCGGGGTGGCTTTGCTCCGATGTTTTCTTGAATAAAAGTCATCTGGCTCCAGAGTTGTCTCGATAGCACTTGGTTTGGTGTTGCGAAAGAGCTAGTCAGTTTTTATCTCCTTCTATCTTATTGGAAGACATGTTAGTGCTTGCTGTCATACTTTGGCATGCCATAGTCGGTGACAATTTCATCTTTTTTAGAACCCCTTTGGGTCTAGCCTTTACTAGTATGGTAGTCATGTTTGTGTCGTGATACTAGCATGTCTGGTCATCTAGATCGGGGAGAGCAGTTAGCAGTTAGCGGGAGCCACCCCGCGATACTAACCTGTATTTGCAAGGCCTAGTTGATTACAAAATAAATATTCAGTTAGCAGTTAGAGCGGGAACCTTACAAATATACCTGCTACTTTTAATCTTTCGTTAATTCAAAATAGGCTTACAAGGGGCTAGTCCTAGTTAGTATTTCTCAGACTAGGCTACGTCTGACCTGGTTGGTGTGCTCTTACTCTCAGCTAGCAGCTTGTTCCATTTGACTCATTTTAATTACTGCTGCATATATGGCAATTCAGACCTGGCATAAGTTACACTTGACAAGAGTATCTTGCACAATTTCTGTCTTCTGTGTTACTGTTCATTTCTGAATTTGGTCTCAGTCTCAGGCATGGTTTACGGTTTATAGTCTCATATATATTGTATTTATACATCTCTGTGGAGCTTAATTTGATCCTAAATAAAAGATGCTTGAACATTGGTGGAGCCTTACCTAATGCTCTTGTTCTCCTGTTTACCAGCTTCAACTCTAGTTAATTTACAGTTAGGGTTGGTTACGTTTATTCGCTGTCATGCCAAGTCTGTATTTTCAGCCAGTCGTGTCAGGTGCTTTCTTGGTAATCAACCTACTCGTGACCATTCTCTCCCGCTCAAAAAGAGACCTATTAGCTAAAGAAGTGGAGATAACTAGATAAGCTCCCCTTGGGTCAGTTCTTGACAAGCTGCTATGCAAGTTGGGTTTTGTTCTCTTTTAGCAGGTTGGTGGGCTTGATATTCCCCGTCCAGTGAGATCCTTAGTTCGTTTAGCCGGTTGGTGGGCTTGATGTTCTGTTGGGGTTTTAGGTTTTAGGTTTTTTTTGCATGTACACTAGTACTACTTGTATGTCTCACTAGCACAATGATAATAATGGTGGTCATGTATTTGGTTCCTTGTTGTAAATATTTGGATTTGAGCTTCAAAGTATTGCTTTACAAGCTTCTGCAACTTTTTCTTAACTGTTGCTGCTGCTGTTATGCCTGTATTCACTTCTGTTGCTGCTGTACTTGTGATGATGTTGTACTTGTGATGATGCTACTTGTGATCTTCTGAAATGACCCATTGGCTACTTCATTACGCGGGGATAATGATTTTGCAGGTACCCTGAGAGGCCCTTGATTTTGCTGGAATGTCGACGAACTTCCGTTCCGGCAAATTCGGGTACTCCATATGTCCTATTTTCAGCAAAGGTCATGCTGAAATTTTCCGTGAATTTTAGCATGACTTTGCTAAAAATAGGACATATGGGGTACTTGTGACTAATGCATGGGCCGGGGTATCTTAGTAGTTAATTAAGTAGGATCAACTGCCCCTTTATTCTTGCTGCATTAAACCATAGGCGGCAATAGAGCCAAGTGATTAGGCCCAACTTAGAATTCTGCTTCCCAGCTTAGCTTTTAGGATGCCTCGGTGTCGACAAACCATAAATTATAAAACCTTGGCTTTTAGGGTGCCTCGATGTCGATAAGAACCTAAATGATGAAAGCTTAGGCTTTTAGGGTGCCTCGGCGTCGAAAAACCCTCAATGATAAAAGCTTAGCTTTTAGGATGCCTCGGTGTCGACAAACCCTAAATGATGAGACCATGATCTTATTCCTTGACAATAACCAACTTTTTCACCAAACTTTTTTCCTATTTAGAGAGAAACATGGCCAACAACAATGAGGCCAGGGGTTCGGGCGGGAAGGCATTCTGGGAGCTGTCCCAGGAGATGGAGGAACAACCTCACTTGTATGAGGACGCCGCCTTCCCCACCGATCCTGACACTACCACTGATGGTGCCGCCGAGGATGACCTCACTGATGGTGCCGTCGGGGATAACACCACTGATGGTGCCGTCGAGGATGCCACCACTGATGATGGCGGCGCACGCACAGATGGCAGCCAACCGAAGAGGCAACGGAAGGACCGGCGCTCGACCGTGCTCCGCACCGTCAAGGAGGAATTTACTGAAGTGGACTCCGACGGGAATCCAATGGTGCCCGAATGAATAGTCAAGGGGTACTCGCTTCAGCTCGGGTGCATTCTCCGGAGCACCATCTCGATCAACACCGAGAACCTGAGGCATCCTGACCGAGGGAATTTGCGCAACCTCCTCTTCACGAAGCTGCAGGAACGATACAAGTTCCCCACTGAATTTGAAAACACAAGCCTCAAAGGGAATAAAGTGAACAATACTGCCCTCACGAGGATGAGCACGGCCCTGTCTACTTGGAGAAGCAATGTGAAGAGAATGATCGAGAAAGGTGAGAGTTATGAGAAGATCAAGGAGAAAAATCCTTCGATCACCGAAGATGACTACAACGACTTCAAGATCAAGTGCTCGAGCACCGCAACCTCCGAATCAAGTCAGTGGGGGAAAGAAATGCGGGAGCTGCACTTAGGGGAACACACACTCGGTCCTGGCGGTTACAGTGTGGCGGAGCCTATATGGGACAAGGAGGAGGCGGACCGTGCTGAGCAAGGCCTACCGCCCCTCTTCGATAAATACGGTGACAAGCAGACCAGGAACTTTGTCAGGGCCCGGTACAAGAAGGACCCGAAAACAAAGGAGCTTACCATGGATCCGAAGACTAGGGCGCTTGAGCTTGTTCTGGTAAGGAATACACCCCCACGTAATTAGCTCCATATGGTTGCATTCTAATTAATGAAGCCAAATTTCTAAATGGTTCACATTCCTTCCGCAGGCGACTGAAAGCAGTAGCGCGGGGTCGACTAAGAGCAACCCTTGGGACACCACTCTAAATAGGGCGTTGAATGTAATGAAGAAAAAGGATAAGCTCAGTAAGCTGTCGTCAGCTGGTCGTGTGGCCAGCAAAGGCTTGTCCACAAAATGGTCGTCGTACTATAACGCTGGTCGGCGAAAGGAGAAAAAGACCAGCTCGGAAAGCCAGTCGCGCGAGGTTCAAGAACTCAAGGCACAAGTGGCGCGGATTCCGGAGATTGTCTAAGAGCAAGTGCAACAACAACTGGGAGCGACGATCACCGCCATTGTGCCTACCTTGATCGAGGGGTTGCAGGCGTGGATTGCGGGCGGCCAACAGGGGCCGCCCCCGATTCCCAGCTTCACGGCCAGCAACTCGCAGAACGCGATGGCGGGGCCATTGGTGTCTCCGGCGGAGGCGGCATTCGTGTCTCCGACGTCGGCACGGGAGCTTAATGCACCCGGGTGTACGCCGGCCGGCACCTTTGCAGCAAGCGGCCCCTCCGTCAACTGCACGCCCGCCGTTGGCGGTGCCTCGACATTAGCCGAGCTCGATGCCATCATCACGGTAACTAATTAAGCCTCTCTCGACCGAGGACTTCATCTCCTTGCCTTTGACTGGGCATCCCTGACGCCCTACATGTTTTCGCAGGGCGCCACCGACGTTCCGTGCACTCTCCAGCACTTCGTGAACAACGAGTTGGTCAATGTCGCCAAGGGCAAAATCGTTCAACCGGGCAACCCCGTGTTCCACGGTACTAGGATGCCACCCAACTTGTTTAGGGTTCAAGTGGTTCGGGTGCTGCCAGGCTGCGACGAGTTGTTACCTCCGATTCGACCCGTCGGGGCCGACGAAGATGACGTGATGACCCTCAGCGCCTGCCTGAGCTGGCCCCTGCTTTGGCCGAAGAGCCAGATTCGTTTGAGGGTGGGGGACGCCACCCCAAAGACAACACCGCCAGTCGTGCCGGCGTCAAGTCGGCCCCATGGCAAGACCGCCGCATCGGTGCCGGACATCCCTATGCCACTGGATCCAAACATGCATATGGCACAGGATCCGAACGACGACGACGACAACGACGACAATAAATTTGCCAACGTCGATCAGTACTTTGCCGATCATGGGTACGGTGGCGACTTCATGGGGCCTCCTTCTCAAGAACCCAACCCTACAAAAGACATGCGCGATCTAGCTGGTACTGCGAAGAAACCAAGTTGCAACAGGCGTCGTCTGCCGTTCAGTTCTCAGGAGACGCCTCCAGCTGCCGACTTCACCGAGCCTCAGATAGGCGAGGTGCGAAATATTATCAGCCCCAACACACTCAAGAAGGCGGTCTGTGAGCAGAACTCGGTCCCATTACAGGAGAAGAAGATGGCACGGAAAAGAAAGACTAACAAGGGTGCGAGCCAGCCGGCACCGAGTACGATCCGTGCTCAGGACGGGCCACCTTCACCTGAGGATGTAATGAGGAGGGTGCATGTGGCGGGTAGGCCGATGCTACCAAGAAATATGCTTGATGCTGCAACCGGTGCTATGCGGAGTCTGCATGACAGTATTCTTTCTTTGGAGAAGCGGTGTCTCAGAGAGAAGGATTTGGCATACCCGGTTTTCGCGGCCAAGGTGCCAGAGGGCAAGGGCTTTCTGGATAACTCCATCGGGGGTACGATCGTCCTGCGGTTTGAGTGACATCTACGCTATGTTGAACCTTCATCCGCTGCACTACACCTTCGTTCGGCTATTTTCGCTGAGTATGGAGATGCGGATCATTCGCGGCAAGACCCCGGACATCGTGATAGTCGACCCCTTCTACATGCATGCCAAGATCTTGGGCAGCGCTGGGGACCAGCAAGTCGCGAGTTCTTACCTCAAAGGCGTCATTCTGGCAAACCGAGATAAGGACAACTTCCTCGTGCTTTACTTTCCCGAGTAAGTCCTCCCCTGAACCGCCCCGTAACATATGAATTCTTAGATTTCGATCATTTTTCTTTTAACATTCTGTGTTTCGTGCAGTGACACACATTGCACACTCATCCTCCTAAGCCCCAAATATTCCATGGCCACGTATTTCGACTCGGACCGTCAGTCGAAGGTAGACTACACAAATGTCAAGAATGTTCTTGATGATGTTCTCCCCGGCTACGCCAAATCTGGAGGCACCTTCACCAGACCTATTCGTAAGTATGGAAAGCACGTGTTCTCCCACAATACGACGTTCTGCTGCGTCAAGCATCCGCCTGGCGGTCAGAAGGGTGCCTACTACGCCATCCATCACATGCGGGCGATCGTACGGGACCATCATCAACTTCTGCTACCGAGTAAACTCAAAGATTGGGCCGCGAGCGTGTCGGCAATCCAGGACGCGGACATCAGACAAGAATTCTTTCACATCCAGTCGGAGTTTGCGGAAATCATCCATCAAGATGTCCTTCGTACCTCAGGGCAGTTCTACCTAAGAAATCAACCGTCCAACAGTGACATCGACACACTGCTACAAATGCAGGCTGACAACGCCCGCGATTTCATGACTCCCACGATAGACGGCGACTTCATCCACGCTCCGGTCCCTTGAGTCGAGTCGAAAGTAGTGATGCTGTGTCTAGTTCTGAAACATCGATTGGCTCATGTTGTAATTAAACTTTAATGAACTTGTAGTATGTCTCTTTGGTTTCGACAGTCGTTCAACTTAGATGTAATCGATGCTATTAATGTCTTGCTTTTCTCTTCCGATCGTTCTGTTGCATACTTATATATTGCTTATGTATTGTCTGTGAATTGGTACTAACGTTTCGTTTGGCTAGTGCATAGCGATGCCGTCGTATGTCGTGTACAAGGGTAAGGTTCCCGGAGTCTACGACGACTGGGAGGAGTGTCGGAGACAGGTTCACCGATTCAGCGGTAACAGTTACAAAGGGTACACCACTAGGGCCGAGGCGGAATCTAGATACGCCCGCTATCTAACGGGAGAGGGGAGGGAGCGTTGGAGGAACCGGATGAAGACGAGTTTCATCGTGATGATGCTCATCGTGATGACCACATCTCTCTTCTATGTGATGGTAGTTTAGATGATCGATATCGACTTGTAATGTGAAGACAAACTCGCTACTCGCGGTCTCGAGACTTGTAATATAATGTTTTATCTTTGTTCGGTCTTTTGAATTCGGTGACTAATATGATGAATTGTATTCGGAGACTAATATGATGAATTGTATTCAGAGACTAATCTTCTATTGTATTCGATGAATCTGTTGTTGTTGTGTGCTGGTGCTGTCTATATTCTATCCAATAATACATTTTGTAACCTTTGCAAAAAACAGAAAATTAAAAAATAAATAAAAAAACCTAATATTCATACTAATGGCGCATCACATCACAGTGCGCCATTAGTATGCCAAAGGATACTAATGGCGCATCAACCAATAGTGCGCCATTAGTATGCCAAAGTTACTAATGACGCATCAGGCCAGAGTGCGCCATTAGTATGCCAAAGCACATGGGTATATATGGCCCCCTGGGAGGCATACTAATGGCGCACCGTGGTATATACTAATGGCGCATCTGTGGTGCGCCATTAGTATCTGGTATACTAATGGTGCACCATAGATGCGCCATTAGTAAAATATACTAATGGCGTGACACTAATGACTCACCACTAATGCGCCATTAATGGCCAAAATAGGTGCACCATTAGTAGGCCTTTTCCTAGTAGTGGCAGGCATGACATACAAGCATGGATGAGTAGGCACAACATGGCTCAAACAACTCCTACTCATGCTATTGGGTTTCAACTATTTACTGTGGCAATGACAGATCATGTAGAGGAAAGGGCTTCAGCTACCACAACAAAAAGCAGTTCAAAACGTTGTTGTCCTAATGCAGTAAAAGAGAGAAGGAGCGAGAGAGTGGGATTGTATCGGGATGCTCAATGGGGGTTTTGCTTGCCTGGCACTTCTGGAGATAGTAATAGTTCTTCATCGGTGTCATCGAACTCATCGTCGGAACCACGTCTACTGAGAGGGGACAAAACCGACAAACAGAGAAAGCACACAATCAATGCAATGCAACAATATGATGCATGAACATGACATGGCAATATGATGTGATTTGGCCTAATGCAACTAGCAACACAATTAAGTGTAGTTGGTTTGAACCCAAGGTTCAAATTCAAACTCCACATATGGTTATTTAAATGCCATTCATTTGATTTGTCCAAACCAGTAGATATAAGTTGTTCTAACATGCATGAAAATGGTACATATGGATAGATTGGATTTTTCTGATCATTTTTCATATATAAATTATTTTCATCTGAGCTACGGTTGATTTTATATGATTTTTAGAAGTTTAAAGCATTTTCTGGAATTTCTAAACCGTTTCTGATTTATTTTAATTCCAGAAAGGCTTTATTGCGTCAGCACTACGTCAGGCTGTGGTCAGCAAGTCAACTGACCGGTCCAGGTCAAACCTGACCGGTGGGACCCACCTGTTAGTGACACGGGTACTAATCCCGGTCAAAACCAGCGCTGACTGGGGTTTGACCAGGGCTAGGGACCACTGTCAGTGGCTGTGAGGTGGCTAACAACGGTAGGGTTAGAGCTAATTACGGTGCCACGTCGGTGGTCGCCGGAGTACGGCCGGCGGCGACCAAAACTGCGGCGGCAACTCGCCGGACTGGAGTTACAGGCGGCGGCTGGACTCACGGGGACCACCAGAAGGTAGCCCGTGCTCGTCCGCATCTAGCAGAGCGATCAGGAGGCCTTGGGGTCGCCGGAATAGACCGCACCGATGAGCGGGGTGGCGCCGGAGTTTGGACGTCGATGGATTCGACGCTGCAGGGCACGGCAGGAGCAACGGCTGGGTGCTGCGGCCTCCTGGTGAAGCACTGAGTGCGGTGACGTGCTCAGTTTTGAGCGTGCGTGGCTGTGGCCACGGCGGCGGCATCGCCGGTGGGGTGGAGCTCTCGGGTTCGGCTGTGAGCTAGCTAGAGGACGGGTTAGACTGCGGGGAGAGAGGGGAAAGACGCAGGTGCTCACGGTGCGTGCAGGGGGCGTCGAAACTGGCTCGAGGACTGCTTGGCCGGAGCGAATCGACGGCGACGAACGGCGGTACCCGAGGTTGAAGAAGGCGTCGGGGGTGGCACTTTGAGGCGTCCGGCGTCGCATGGCTTGGTGAGTAGGTCTTAGACGTTGCGGCGGAGCTCCTGGCTAGCTCACGGAGGCGAGGCGGTGGTTGTGGCTGCGGTGGTGGCGAGCGGCGGCGACGAGCCCGCTCGGGTGGGTGTGTGCGAGGGAGACAGAGGAGGGGAGAGGAGGAGTGGACAGGCCAGAGGGGTCGGGAGGTTGCGTGGCGCTCGGGGCCATCTCCAGCAGCGAGCCAGCAAGCAGGAGGTGGCAAGGCGTCGCCGGCGCGCTCGCCACGCCCTTGCCTGTCCTCCTGGCAAGAGGAAGAAGACCACACTGCCCCTGGTCGGCTGGGCCTCTTCTGCCAGGTAAGGCCCAGGTGAGGTTCCAATCTCTCTCTCTTTTTCTAATTTAGTTTCTGTTTTCTATTTTTTTTTCTATTCTTTTGCCTTTGTTTTGATTTAGTTTAGCCACTAAATCATTTTGGTAAATTATGATAAAAATAGTGGGTGCACAAAGAACTATTCCAGAGACCCTCCACAATTTTCAGAATTATTTGGAGCTATTTAAAAATATATAGCATTTAAATGGCCGTAATTCAAATACCTATTGATTTAATTCAAAGCTCAAATAATTCCCTAAAAATGTTCAGTATTTTTGGTTTGGATCAAAACCCTTGCCAAAATTATCAAACATTGATGAAGGCATTTTTGGGTTTATTGAAAAAGATTTTAGTTTGAACCTAGTTGAGTTCAATTGGTGCTAGGGTTTGTTCATTCCCCAATTCAAGTTTAGCAAAAATTTAAACATGATGACATGATGATCAGGCAAAAGACCACAGGGGTTGTTCTAGGGATGTGACTACTCACCCCCACTAAAACAAGAATCTCGTCCCAAGATTCAGGACGTGAGGTAAGAAAACAGAGGGAACACAAAGCCATCACAATCTTCTCGATTCAACTGTCTTCCACGAAGTTGCTGATTTATTGCATCATGTAGATCTTGGCATCTTTGATTTCAAAACTTCATCCAACACGACAACAAAAGAACGGGAATTCTACAGGATTTGATCTTCTCGAAGATCGAGCAATTCAAGATCAACTCAGGGATTGAGACGTCGAAACATCCCTTGAGCTGAGACACGGAACACCCATCCAGAGAGATGGAGTGAGATAAACGATGAAGGTTCACTTGGTAGGCAATAACTCCACACCTAAGAAGATGGTGATCGATGTCTCCAGACGGGGCACCTTGGAGAAGGTGACACATAGATTTATTCCCTTTAGTGGCAAAAAGAATTACTTTTGATATAGAGATCATTGAAATTCCCTATACCAGCCTGAGGCAAATCACAATCGATAGTTTGAAGGAGTTCGAAGGAACGACATACTCCATCCAGAATAGATGATGTGGACTACCTTGTTGAAGACAACACAACAGATGATTTTTCTTATCACCGGAAATGAATGGGACCCATGGTAAAATGGCACATTGGCGGTGCAAGCTGGGAACAAAATGCAAATGCAGGGAATGATTCTGGTAACTAGGAAGAAACCCAACAGTAGAGAGTGAATCTACTCTTGGAGAGGTTATAGCATAACCAAGAACACTGGGAGCAATCCCGGTTAGTGCCGGTGATAACACCTAGTGCTTATGCGTGCTCTCAAGAACTTGAGCATTCCCATATTCATCAAGGTTTTACCAATATCCGTGTCAAGGACCCTGGCAACACCACATACTACCATGATGAATAACAATGGACGATGCAGGTGCAAAGGAAGATAACACTTTCTCAGATTTCACCTTAGCTGAGCCAAGGGGCAAAATCTGGATGATCGACCGAGAGACATTTAGCACTCCGCTTCTAATGTTCTCCTTGATGTGTTAGCGTAAGCCATTCATAGATATGTTTGGTATCTATAACGTCAAGTAAAAGGTCGGACTTCAGGAACACAAAAATCCATAAGGAACAACTAGGGAGTAAATTCTACGAAGTCCTGATGGGGAGGTGGCCAACTTCTTCAATTAAGATACTACAACAATAGGTCTTCTGGCTGGTGTGTTGGCCACAACATCCACTTACCGAGTTATAGAGAGACCACTATTATAGTTCTTGGGAAACGTTCAACCATGATATCTGCCCGAGATTCAGATCTGGTTGGTGTTAGGATATTCCAAACTCATCAAATCTAGGAAGAAAAATGAAGGTTTGCAACCCAAATCGACGAAACGATGTTGCGAGATTCTCGGGGAATGAACTGCGATAGTAAGCTCCAAAACATGAGCTGGTTCTGCTACATACATGTGAACACATTGTCCAAGACAGGCATGACCACGTAGAAGTCTTACGATAAAACACTACCGGGTTCAGGTGGGGAACCATCATCAAGGATAATGAAGTCCTTGCATAAGGCATGCTCTTAAGAAGGAACTTATTTTCCCTTGAACAAATCAATCAGTGGCTTGGCGTGCTAGGAAAGATATATAGAATGGAGGCGGCCAACCGATCAAACCATGGAGTACTTCGCACATATGCGTGACTAACTTGGGATGATTCCAGAGGAAGCAAAAATAAGCCTTCTCGAATTCACGGCGACAACTTCCATCGGATGCACGTGAATTAGAGGAAGTCACTTCTTTCACCAAAACATATACCTCATGAACGGAACATGGAGGCATTGCTTACATAGTTTCCAACACTAGCTTAATGTTCATCACAAATCATGGAGAAGAATAACATGTTGCCGATAGGCTCGACAACAATTCCTCGAGGCTTCCATATGGATGGAATTCCACAATTACGTGAGCACGGTGATAGCATTGGTCAGACCAAAGGATGTAAGGGTGTATGCTCGAGGGATCAACCATGAGTAAGACAACGTTACGAATATCGTTGGTTCTGATTTGACTTGACGATAACCCATACTCAAATCAAAGTCTGGACAAGACAATAGATCCACAAATGATCACAGAGATCAATTGAAGAAGATATCATCTATCTTTAATACACACACAAGATATCCCTTTGGAGTGAGCTATGTGGATTAAGCTTTTATCTTCCAACCCTCCAATTTGTTGTTTAGCTTAACCAACTTGCTCAGGGTATCCGACACAGATTCTTGGAGAAAGGATGGTTTACAAGAATACCAATTTGATCACGAGCTCAACATAGCGGTCAGGTGACAACCTAGTGATACTTCCGAGAAGATATTCGGAAAATCATGAACCACCAAAATGTTACTAAGCTCGCAAACAATCTTGCTTTTCAGGGCAAAATGATACGATCACAAGAGTGAGGGATTTATGCAATCCCAACTCATTGATCAAAGAGTGCACCAGAAAATGGACTAGGTAGCACGATCAATCTTAGAATGGTGATTCAGTAACCAACATGCTAAGAATGAAATTGTTGTCCTTTAACTACCAAGCAACGAGGTTGCTAGGAGTATTGATTTCACACATCACAGTTCACTTGTCGGTATTCCGGTTACAACAACACGGAGACCGAGGAATAAACGACGATGGCGAGAAGTATCACTGTATCAAGGGTTCTTAGAAGGTTGTGCAATTCCCATGGAATTCTTGACATAAAGATGGCAATAATCCAAGGTAGAACAGAAAAAAGCTGAATTGGCATTTTGCCCTACGAAACACAACTACTCTGACCCAATCCTGGATATGTAAGAGGCACTGGACTTTGTTTCTCCTAGTCATTCCGGAATAGTATGGCTTGATGGACCACAAGAGTAAAAGGCATCGATGAACACGAATGCACAACTACTCCTGACTATCAACTGATAGACGGGATCGTAATACGACTAAAAAGGGACAACTCAAAGGAACATATAACTTTCTGAGTTATGGATGCATAGATTAGCTTGTCGAACGAGTTCAACATATTTCTTTCGGATAACCCATGTAGAAAGGTAGAATTGGCAGAGTCACAATGTGGAATGGAGAACTCATCAAGAGCACTCTGGTTGTGATCCTTTGGTTCAAAAGAACTTCTGCCATAACGGTTCATGGTATTGGAAGAACGATAACCACGGACCTCGAGGACTATCACAAGGTTACTAATATCCTAAAGGGACGAGAAAATACTATCAACATGAAGTAAGTAAAATGAATCTTGGGTTCAAGAACCCAGGAATAGAATACCTACTAATTAAATGGCATCACATGATGCTTTCTAGAATGATGGCTAGAATCATCACACTAGGAATATAAAGCATTGCTAGATTACTGGGTGATCTTCTAAGACACCTAGGGTCATAGTAATAGCTCCAACCTATATGTCGAGGCAACGGAGTACCTCAACACAGCGACTAATGTGGTTAATCTGGCATAAAAGGACATTAAGAACAGGTAGGAATGATTTGCAAATGCATCAGATTGTATAGAGACCTGGGATGACTCGGACAGCATAACGGCTGTAAATGCTCGAGAATACTTTTAAAACTCAAGGAAAAAGGTAGCATAACCACTTAGCATCACAAAGTCAAGGTTCTGAGATCAACAGTTGAACACACAGAAGTAGTAGGTGCCACCTTACCTGGCCCGGGACCGTTTGCGTATTTTGGCTCACGTATATGATAGTGTCGCTAGCATCCATATGACAGAGAACCCGGGACGACATGACTTGTTATAAACCAAAAGTGGCGCTAAATTACAGAGACAGGCATACATGACACAGCAACGAACGTGTCGGTCATCAACGTATGAACCCAAGTCGTAGAAAGCTACAAGGACTTAAAGGAACAACGCGTGACATTTCCCCTAAGGGACAGACAAAGGAACGAAGAAGGACACATGCCGGCCAGCCTAAGTGTTCCGGAGCAGTAGCAAGCTACCAAGGCTCAGTGGAAGCACTAGGAGACATTTCCCTGTAAGATAGGCTACCAAGGGTAAACAACTAGGTGTCGGATCCCACACATAGCAATACACATTACACGTATGCATAACATGCAAGTATGTGATGTACAACATGGCATCACAACATAACTCAACAACTCATATAAATAAAGGCCTAGAAGAGCCATCATAACATTTATTACAAACAGAGGTCACATGACCCAACATACAGAGCATACAAGCAACGGAAGCATAACATGTCTGAGTACAGACAACTACAAATGAAAAAGGCTGAGAAGCCTGACTATCTACAAGACCCTCCCAAGGGTACAAGATCGTAGCTGAGGTAACAAGCTAAACGTCGAAGTCCACGCGGAACCACTAGTGAGACTGAAGTCTCTCTGCAAAACATAAATTAAGCAAATGTGAGTACAAAGGTACTCAACAAGACTTACATCATAACTAACTACATATGCAACAGTATCAACAAAGGTGTGGTGGAGTTTGACTGCAGCAAGCCAGCTTTGACTCGGTGGCTATCCTGAACTATGACTGCAAGTAACTCTTTGAGGTGGCGCACACGAGTCCACATATTCACCAATCAATACACCACTATGGATCCATTCCCGTCTACCTACTAAAAGGCCATCCATAGCACTCACACTTGTCTTGAGCATTTTAGAGTATCCACTTTCACTTGTCTATGTACCACGTAAGCATCCAAGAAGTCCATAACCGCGGACCCGGCTATTCGAATAGATCATGTTAACCCTGCATGGGTGTACTTCTTCACACACGCTCTCGCCACTTACCGCCATGTACACGTCGTGTATCTCGGCAACCTTCAAGCGGAAGCCTGGCGAGGGTGTCGGCCTCGACTTGACTAACCACACAAGACTCTAGTCCAGGTTTATCGCCTATTCGGGTTCCATCCGTAAGGAGATCCGGCCGGGGTGTCGCTCACGGCCCCAAATGATGTGCGCAGGGTTCCCAAGCCCACCTCGACGGATGGATCTACGCTTGGTACACCGTGCCACGGTGCCTAGTCTGTCCCAAGCCCACCTGTATCGGGTGCCACTTGGTAGACTACTAACACTACCTACAAACACCAGAAACTAGTTGCAACTCCTGGACATAGATCTAGTTGATTAATAAGTCGAGAGGGGTCATGTTACCGGAACCCATTGTGTGGTAGTAGCTAGTCATTGGACAACTTACACAGAACTCAGCTCTTAAGGACGGTTCCAATGAGACAACCCACCATGTACTCCTACATGGCCTCTCCCCGCTACCATTACCAAAGCGTGTTCACACACTTAGCTCTCAACAGTAGGAAATGTTCATAACTTTCCAATTCATCCCTGATGAATCAGACCTGACACAACTCTAAGCAATAGCAGGCATGACATACAAGCATGGATGAGTAGGCACAACATGGCTCAAACAACTCCTACTCATGCTAGTGGGTTTCAACTATTTACTGTGGTAATGACAGGTCATGCAGAGGAAAGGGGTTCAACTACCGCAACAAAAAGCAGTTCAAAATGTTTTTGTCCTAATGCAATAAAAGAGAGCAGGAGAGAGAGAGAGAGAGAGAGTGGGATTGTATCGGGATGCTCAATGGGGGTTTTTCTTGCCTGGCACTTCTAAAGATAGTAATAGTTCTTCATCGGTGTCATCGAACTCATCGTCGGAACCACGTCTACTGAGAGGGGACAAAACCAACAAACAAAGAAAGAACACAATCAATGCAATGCAACAATATGATGCATGAACATGACATGTCAATATGATGTGATTTGGCCTAATGCAACTACCAACACAATTTAGTGTAGTTGGTTTGAACCCAAGGTTCAAATTCAAACTCCACATATGGTTATTTAAATGCCATTCATTTGATTTGTCCAAAACAGTAGCTATAAGTTGTTCTAACATGCATGAAAATGGTACAGATGGATAGATTGGATTTTTCTGATCATTTTTCATATATAAATTATTTTCATCTGAGCTACGGTTGATTTTATATGATTTTTAGAAGTTTAAAGCATTTTCTCAAATTTCTAAACCATTTCTGATTTATTTTAATTCCAGAAAGGCTTTATTGCGTCAGCACTACGTCAGGCTGAGGTCAGCAGGTCAACTGACTGGTCCAGGTCAAATCTGACCGCTGGGACCCACCTGTCAGTGACACGGGTACTAATCCCGGTCAAAACCAGCGCTAACTGGGGTTTGACCAGGGCTAGGGCCCACTTTCAGTGGCTGTGAGGTGGCTAACTACGGCGGGGTTAGAGCTAATTACGGTGCCACATCGGCGGTCGCCGGAGTTCGGCCGGCGGCGACCAAAACTGCGATGGCAACTCGCCGGAGTTCGGCCGGCGGCGACCAAAACTGCGGCGGCAACTCGCCGAACTGGAGTTACAGGCGGCGGCTGGACTCACGGGGAACACCAGAAGGTAGCCCGTGCTCATCCGCATCTAGTAGAGCGATCGGGAGGCCTTGGGGTCGTCGGAATCCACCGCCCCGACGAGCGGGGCGGCGCCGGAGTTCGGACATCGACGGATTCGACGTCGCAGGGCACGGCTGGAGCAACGGCTGGGTGCTGCGGCCTCCTGGTGAAGCACTGAGTGCGGTGACGTGCTCAGTTTTGAGCGTGCGTGGCTGTGGCCACGGCGGCGGCATCGCCGGCGGGATGGAGCTCTCGGGTCCGACTGTGAGCTAGCTAGAGGACGGGTTAGACAGCGGGGAGAGAGGGGAAAGACGCAGGTGGTCACGACGTGTGCAGGGGGCGTCGAAACGGGCTCGAGGACGGCTTGGCCGGAGCGAATCGACGGCGCCGAACGACGGCACCCGAGGTTGAAGAAGGCGTCGGGGTGGCACTTCGAGGCATCCGGCGTCGCATGGCTTGGTGAGGAGGTCTTAGACGTTGCAGCGGAGCTCCTGGCTAGCTCAGGGAGGCGAGGCGGTGGCTGTGGCTGCGGTGGTGGCTAGGGGCGGCGACGAGCCCGGTCGGGTGGGTGTGTGCGAGGGAGACAGAGGAGGGGAGAGGAGGAGTGGACAGGCCAGAGGGGTCGGGGGGGGGGGTTGCGTGGCGCTCGGGGCCATTTCCTGCAGCGAGCCAACAAGCAGGAGGTGGCAAGGCGTCGCCGGCGCGCTCGCCACGCACGTGCCTGTCCTCCTGGCAAGAGGAAGAAGACCACACAGCCCCTGGTGGGCTGGGCCTCTTCAGCCAGGTAAGGCCCAGGTGAGGTTCCACTCTCTCTCTATTTTTTTCTATTTTTTTCTATTCTTTTGCCTTTGTTTTGATTTAATTTAGCCACTAAATCATTTTGGTAAATTCTGATAAAAATAGTGGGTGCACAAAGAACTATTCCAGAGACCCTCCACAATTTTCAAAATTATTTGGAGCTAATTAAAAATATATAGCATTTAAATGGCCCCAATTCAAATACTTATTGATTTAATTCAAAGCCCAAATAATTCCCTAAAATTGTTCAATATTTTTGGTTTGGATCAAAACCCTTGCCAAAATTATCAAACATTGATGAAGGCATTTTTGGGTTTATTGAAAAAGATTTTAGTTTGAACCTAGTTGAGTTCATTTGGTGCTAGGGTTTGGTCATTCCCCAATTCAAGTTTAGCAAAAATTTAAACATGATGACATGATGATCAGGCAAAGACCACAGGGGTTGTTCTAGGGATGTGACAACTGTCGGGACCCCGATTCTAAGTCACACAGGTCTAGCCTGTAACACATCATATCACTTTGTGGCCTCACGCACGGTATCCCCACGGGTGCCACCTTACCTGGCCCGGGACCGTTTGCGCATTTTGGCACACGTATATGATAGTGTCGCTAGCATCCATATGACAGAGAACCCGGGCCGACATGACTAGTTATAAACCAAAAGTGGCGCTAAATTACAGAGACAGGCATACATGACCCAGCAACGAATGTGTCGGTCATCAACGTATGAACCCAGGTCGTAGCAAGCTACAAGGACTTAAAGGAACAACGCGTGACATTTCCCCTAAGGGACAGACACAAGAACGAAGAAGGACACATGCCGGCCAGCCTAAGTGTTCCGCAGCAGTAGCAAGCTACCAAGGCTCAGTGGAAGCACTAGGAGATATTTCCCTGTAAGATAGGCTACCAAGGGTAAACAACTAGGTGTCGGATCCCACACATAGCAATACACATTACACGTACGCATAACATCCAAGTATGTGTTGTACAACATGGCATCACAACATAACTCAACAACTCATATAGATAAGGCCCAGAAGAGCCATCATAGCATTTATTACAAACAGGGGTCACATGACCCAACATACAGAGCATACATGCAACGGAAGCATAACATGTCTGAGTACAGTCAACTACAAAAGAAAAAGGCCGAGAAGCCTGACTATCTACAAGACCCTCCCAAGGGCACAAGATCGTAGCTGAGGTAACAAGCTAAACGTCGAAGTCCACGCGGAACCACTAGTGAGACTGAAGTCTCTCTGCAAAAACATAAATTAAGCAAACGTGAGTACAAAGGTACTCAGCAAGACTTACATCAGAACTAACTACATATGCATCAGTATCAACAAAGGGGTGGTGGAGTTTGACTGCAGCAAGCCAGCTTTGACTCGGTGGCTATCCTGAACTACGACTACAAGTAACTCTTTTGAGGTGGCGCACACGAGTCCACAATTTCACCAATCAATACACCACTATGGATCCGCTCCCGTCTCCCTACGAGAAGGCCATCCATAGCACTCACACTTGTCTTGAGTATTTTAGAGTATCCACTTCACTTGTCTATGTACCAAATAAGCATCCAAGAAGGCCATAACCGCGGACACGGCTATTCGAATATATCATGTTAACCCTGCAGGGGTGTACTTCTTCACACACGCTCTCGCCACTTACCGCCATCACTACAGGAATCAGGCATTTTGCCGTCAGTACGCTACAGACGGCAAAGAAAGGATTACATATGGCAAAAAAATTGCTGTCAGCCCATGACGGCAAAATATGTAGGCAAACACAAAATCGGCAAAGGCTCATTTTGCCGTCAGCCCAATGACGAGATGACGGCAAAAGTTTTGCCATCAGTGAACACCTTTTGCCGTCAGCCAGAATGCCTACACGGCAAAAAAAGAAAATAGACGGAACATCCGTCGACCAGAAGACGTGAGTTCTTTTTACCGTCAGCCCAATGGTAGCCCAGACGGCAAAACTACGAACATTTTTGCCGTCAACTGCGGGACTACAAGACGGCAAAATCGCCCCTTTTTTGCTGTCAGCTCATATTGTACCAGACGGCAAATTTTAGCAGAACTTCATTTTAGCAGTTCAATAGACCATATATTTTACAAATATAATAGCAATGTTCCATAGAAACGAAACAAACCATAGCAAATGTCCATATATATATATATCATAGGGTATCACAAAGTGTTGCATATGAGATCACAAAGTAGACTAAACCATCAGAAAGTATCACATCTAGCTGGGCATCTTCAAGTCATGTACTACTTCAGGAGTTAGCCTCACGACCATCAGCTTCTACACACACATGCGAAACTCCAACTATGCTACTTGAAAGGAAACCACACACAACTACTCGCTAGGTCGAGGAGATTAAAACACCACATCAGGTTGACTGTAGCCCCGTGCGACCAATCATCGTTGCTGCTCCATCCCTTCTTCACATGTCCACTGCAATTAATCAAACAATAATAAAGAGGTTCAGACTTAGATTCATATTATCAAATAGATTCAGACTTGAGTGCATCATTTCATACTAAAGGCATTTTTTGTCAATCAAATAAAATTGTCAAGCATATAACATCATCCTAATAGACAAGAACCTATTGACACCAAATCTGAACTAGCCTGGTACAGGAATAAATATGACATGTGCAACAACTCCTCCTAGTACAGCAACAACAGGTCCTAGTACACATCATTTAGCAGTAGCAAACATGACATGCAAAATAGGAGCAAATATTTACATGCAGAGCGGCAGGAGTAAATTAAATATTTATTAGAACCAAATCTGAACTAGCCACATACATGTACAACAGCTCATCGGGAAAAAGAGAAACATGAGAGGAACCTAGTGGCCTCATATGATTCAATCAAGCAGTATATCAACCCCAAGAATAGAAACCAGAGCAGAGCATGCATAAGTTGGGGAAATAAAACATAGTCGAGAGGGAGGGATCGACCTTCCCTGGTGGTTGTTCGTCGGCTCGGCCATCGGGTCGCGTACTGCTCTTCGTCCTTGTCTATTTTGTACATGGACAGCGCCCAGCCGCAGCAATTAACTATAAAGGAAAAAAGGTTCAGATTTAGAAATTCATCATATCAAATAGATTCGGACTCGAGAGCATCATTCATCATACCAAAGCCATTTTTTGTCAACCAAATAAACTTGTCAACAACTTCACACTCTCAATAAGACACTTGCTTATCATCTAAATCTTGAGAAACTAGAGGCCCAAAGAAAAACTTTTAAAATAGTAAAACAAATAAGAATATTTAGATAACTGGTTGTGTAATAACATTCAACACGAATCGTACACAAACTAGTGAAACTGTTGCATGAGATGAAAAGTAGCCAAGATTACATGATCTTGAATCCATGGTTTGCTGCATGTTATCAAACAGTATCAACTGCAATTTTGTCGTAACAATTCATATTCTGGTTTTTGTATTGGACAAACAGTGAACATATGCAAGAGTCGTTTGCTTCATACCCAGTACTGCTTAAATCAGTAGTTAATACTATCTTCTATTGTTATTTCACTCAACTAGAGAAGTGGCCCGCTCGATGCACGGGCTAGAATTTTGTTTTATAATTATTATTTATTGAGTATTGGGTGATAGATATTTTAGTTATGAGATGAGTAACAAATGATCCAACTACCTTTGCATAAAACTTTGGCCTCAACTATGTTGAGAAGTTGAAATGAAGGCACCAAACAAACCGTAAATCAAATTATCTTGTGGTACATTATTCTTTGATAGAACAAATAAATGTAAAATTGGAACACTAATAACATTAGTGTCTTTTTGACCTCCCTCCATATAGAACATAGATACTATTTCAAGATGACAAATTAAGCCAGCTATTGAAACTCTAGCACATCAAGCTACATAGAATTGTAAACAGAATTAATATCATTTTCTGTAGCACTTTACTGCTGGAATAGATTTTGTTTTTTGCATCAAACACAACTAAAGAGCATCCCTTTATATTCCGGTACATATTAATACGGCTCGATGTTTTTATAGTTGTTCACTATAACATACTCCAATCAACAATAGAAATTCAGTTGTCTTAATTAGGAAAAAGGAATTAAGATGGTGAATACATTAGTTAATTTAGGGAGAGGGGACATGGTTTTCTGTAATGGGATCGTTGGGCAATGGTCTTCAACTTATGTCACACATGCACGATCTATCGGGTTGGTTTATTAGTTTACATAAACAATGTGTGATGCTTTGCTTCGTTATGGGAGTCTTAAAATATGCAGAGGCAACCATCTTAATATGCAGAGACTATGAGAGAAACAGAAGGAATAAGAAAGCACCTTGTCCGTTTGTTCTGTACGTTCATGTTTTCATCCGGCTGCAAGAATCAACCAAGCAATCTTCGTGTACTTGTGCGCCTCGACGGATCAATCGAGTCTGAACCGGCCTGTGCATCTTGTACACACGTGTGGCCGTGGTCAAAAGCACCTGCCAGTAAAGATGTCGAGAGAGCACTTCGGCCAGAAGCATCCGAGGTTTCTTACATTAGCATCAGCGCATCCAACAATGAGAGACGTGGAGTATTCCCACAACCAAAGGCTTCCTAGTGATGTCTTCATCATGGGCAGCGTCAGGACGGCGTCGTTGACATACTGAAATAATAATACTCAAGGTTTGAGAGTCTGAGATCAGGAGTAAGTCTCACATGTGAGTACACCCGTTCGTTCTGCCTATGCACCATCGGTGTTATTTTTGTTTATGCCTTCTATCAGTAGTTGTAGAAAACATAATCCGCGAGCTTATTTCTGCCAAATTCAAGAAATACAGAAAGAGAATACTGCACCTAAAAAATAAACGATCATCCATAGCAGACTAGATCATAAAAAAATGCGAGCACTGAATAATCCTAACACGTTGTGACTTAGATGAGCTACTGTAGTTTCAATAAGAGAATAGACTCGGAAGAGAGAGCAAAAGAAATTGCCTAAATGAAGTAAAGAAGATCATTCATACTGAGTTGCAGTGTACTTCTGCAATTGTACTTGATATGCTGCCAGAATATCTCAGTTATTTACAGTGTCAAATTAACAGATAGATGAGCAAGAACAATTCTAGTAACAGATGCCAAACTTTAAATAAAGAATAATGAACATTGTTGAGCAAAACTACTACCAACCAAACCAAGAGTCTAAGACTAAATTCTGAATCATTGCCTCCACATTGTGTACCTTGTTCAACTTTTACTGTCATCAAGTCATGTTAAGAAGTCCCTCTGAACATGTCAAATACCTACACAAATAAGATCATCTATTTCTCATGCTGATTCTAAGAAAGGTCCATGATATTGCTCATGCAGACTAACAATAATTGATTTTCTTCCTTTTCTAAATCAATATGCCATTAGAAAATCTAGAGCGGCAGCAACGCCGGGAGACCGTGGCCACGATGAATAAGATAGTGGCGGTGGCCGGTGGATCTAGAGATTGAACATGGGGCATAGGTAGAACTTCTGGGAGGGCTACCACCGTCGGGAGACCGTGGCCACGATGAATAGGATAGTGGCGTAGGTAGAACCATACCGCCGTCGTCGAGGTAACTACCACCGTCGTCGTCGCCGACTGTCACCATGGCCCGATGGCTAGGGCTTCCAGCGCGAAGAGTGAGGGAGGGCTGGCGGATCTGAGCGCGCGAGGGAGGGTGGGCGGATCTGAGCGCGCGAGGGAGGGCGTGAGATAGGGTTTCGGGTTGGCGGCGGCGGGGGTGGGGCGGGGAGGAGAACAAGCGAATCGGGGCAGAGAGGAGAGAATGAGAGAGATGGTGAGGGCCGGCTCGGGCAGAGGCTTTTCCTCCTCATCCGGCTAGGCTGGTGGGCTAGTGCGCTCAGGCCCAGTGGCCCATATGGCCATTGCTGTCAGCCCCAGTTTGCACAGACGGCAAAGATGGGCTCCCGTTTTCCCATCGTCACCGCCATACATTTTGCTGTCTCCGAATCTTTGCTGTCAGCAAACATCTGTCTTTGCCGTCAGCTGCAAAAAACACAGACGGCAAAGTATGCCTTTGCCGTCAGTAAAACAAAAACAGGCGGCAAAGTATGTCTTTGTCGTCGGTTGTTCTTTGCCGTCAGCCACTGACGACAAAGTATGTCTTTGCTGTCTGCCCCGATGAAAAGCTGACGGCAAAGTGCAGTACTGATGGCAAATTAGCTGATTCCTGTAGTGCATGTACACGTCATGTATCTCGGCAACCTTCAAGCGGAAGCCTGCCGAGGGTGTCGGCCACGACCTGACTAACCACACAAGACTCTCGTCCAGGTTTGTCGCCTATTCGGGTTCCATCCGTAAGGAGATCCGGCCGGGGTGTCGCTCACGGCCCCAAACGATGTGTACAGGGTTCCCAAGCCCACCAACCGGGAGCCACTTGGTACACCGGGCCACTGCACCTAGTCTGTCCCAAGCCCACCTGTACCGGGTGCCACTTGGTACACGGAGTGTTCCGGAGCAGTAGCAAGCTACCAAGGCTCAGTGGAAGCACTAGGAGACATTTCCCTGTAAGATAGGATACCAAGGGTAAACAACTAGGTGTCGGATCCCACACATAGCAATACACATTACACGTACGCATAACATGCAAGTATGTGATGTACAACATGGCATCACAACATAACTCAACAACTCATATAGATAAGGCCCAGAAGAGCCATCATAGCATTTATTACAAACAGGGGTCACATGACCCAACATACAGAGCATACAGGCAACGGAAGCATAACATGTCTTAGTACAGACAACTACAAAAGAAAAAGGCTGAGAAGCCTGACTATCTACAAAACCCTCCCAAGGGCACAAGATCGTAGCTGAGGTAACAAGCTAAACGTCGAAGTCCACGCGGAACCACTAGTGAGACTGAAGTCTCTCTGCAAAAACATAAATTATGCAAATGTGAGTACAAAGGTACTCAGCAAGACTTACATCAGAACTAACTACATATTTATCAGTATCAACAAAGGGGTAGAGGAGTTTGACTGCAGCAAGCCAGCTTTGACTCGCTGGCTATTCTGAACTACGACTGCAAGTAACTCTTTTGAGGTGGCGCACACGAGTCCACAATTTCACCAATCAATACACCACTATGGATCCGCTCCCGTCTCCCTACGAGAAGGCCATCCGTAGCACTCACACTTGTCTTGAGTATTTTAGAGTATCCACTTCACTTGTCTATGTACCAAGTAAGCATCCAAGAAGTCCATAACCGCGGACCCGGCTATTCGAATAGATCATGTAAACCCTGCAGGGGTGTACTTCTTCACACACGCTCTCGCCACTTACCGCCATGTACACGTCATGTATCTCGGCAACCTTCAAGCAGAAGCCTGGCGAGGGTGTCGGCCACGACCTGACTAACCACACAAGAATCTAGTCCTGGTTTATCGCCTATTCGGGTTCCATCCGTAAGGAGATCCGGCCGGGGTGTCACTCACGGCCCCAAACGATGTGTACAGGGTTCCCAAGCCCACCAACCCGGTGCCACTTGGTACACCGGGCCACTGCACCTAGTCTGTCCCAAGCCCACCTGTACGGGGTGCCACTTGGTAGACTACTAGCACTACCTACAAACACCAGAAACTAGTTGCAACTCCTGGACAGAGATCGAGTAGATTAATAAGTTGAGAGGGGCACTTAAGCATTCCAATGCGTGGTAGTAGCTAGTCATTGGACAACTTACACAAAACTCAGTTCTTAAGGACGGTTCCAGTGAGACAACCCACCATGTACTCCTACATGGCCTCTCACCGCTACCTTTACCAAATCGTGTTCACACACTTAGCTCACATACAGTAGGACATGTTCACCACATTCCAATTCATCCCCGATGAATAAGACCTGACACAACTCTAAGCAATAACATGCATAACCAGAAAGCATGAATGAGTAGGCACAACATGGCTCGAACAAATCCTACTCATGCTAGTGGGTTTCTACTATTTACTGTGGCAATGACAGGTCATGCAGAGGAAAGGGGTTCAACTACCGCAGCAGGTAACAGTTGAAACGTTGTTGTCCTAAAGCAGTAAAAGAGAGCAGGAGCGAGAGAGTGGGATTGTATCGGAATGCTCAATGGGGGTTTGCTTGCCTGGCACTTCTGAAGATAGTAATAGTTCTTCATCGGTGTCATTGAACTTATCGTCGGAATGTCGTCTACTGAGAGGGGACAAATACCGGCAACAGAGAAGGAACACAATCAATGCAATGCAACAATATGATGGATGAATGTGACTTGTCAACATGATATTTGTTGAGCTAATGCAACTAGCAACACAATTAAATGAAGTTGGTTTGAACCCAAGGTTCAAATTCAAACTCCACATTTGGTTATTTAAATGCCATTCATTTGATTTGTCCTAAACAGTAGACAAAAGTTGTTCTAACATGCATGATAATACCATAAACAGATTCTTCATATTTTTCTGATCATTTTTCATATATAAATTATTTTCATCTGAGCTACGGTTGATTTTATATGATTTTTAGAAGTTTAAAGCATTTTCTGGAATTTCTAAACCTTTTCTGATTTATTTTAATTCCAGAAAGGCTTTATTGCGTCAGCACTACGTCAGACTGAGGTCAGCAGGTCAACTGACCGGCCAGGGTCAAACCTGACGTGTGGGATCCACACGTTAGTGACACATGGACTAAATCCGGTCAAACCCTGTGCTGACTGGGGTTTGACCAGGAACTAGGCCCACTGTCAGTGGCTATTAGGGGCGTTTAGTGGCAGGTGCTAGCACTAATGACAGTGCCACGTCAGCACGCCGGAGTTACTCGCCGGCGACCACATTTCGCGGCAGTGTCTCGCCGGAGAGGCTCGGGTTTCGCGTACAAGACACGGTTTCGGGCGCGGTTAGTCCCGTTGGAAAGCTGGCACTCGGCCGCATCCAACGGTGCAAGAGGTACGACCCGAAGTGGCCGGAAACAGCGCCGGCGGTGAGGTTTGCGGCGGCCGGAGCTTGGACGTTGATGAGTTCGACGCTAAGGTGCGCTAGGGAAGAAACTGGGGAAAGCTACGCGCTCTTGGGGGTCCACTGAGCACGTTGACACGCGCAGACGCAAGCTGCACTTGCTCCAGCCACAGCGGCGACATGGCCGGCGGGGTGGAGCTCTCGGGTCCGGTTGTGAGCTAGCTTGAGGACGGGTTAGACTGCGGGTAGAGAGGGGAAAGATGCAGGTGCTCACGGCGCGTGCAGGGGGCGTTGAAACGGGCTCGAGGACGGCTTGGCTGGAGCGAATCGACGGCGACGAACGGCGGCACCCGAGGTTGAAGAAGGCGTCGGGGGTGGCGCTTCGAGGCGTCCGGCATCGCTTGGCTTGGTGAGGAGGTCTTAGACATTGCGGCGGAGCTCCTGGCTAGCTCAGGGAGGCGACACGGTGATTGTGGCTGCGATGGTGGCGAGCGGCGGCGACGAGCCCGCTCGGGTGCGTGCGTGCAAGGGAGACAGAGGAGGGAAGAGGAGGAGTGGACATGCCAGAGGGGACGGGGGCGTCGCGTGGCACTCGTCCAGGACGTCGAGGAGGGAAGCAGATAGGGAGGAGGTGGAGGCCGTGGACGCGCGCCATGCCCAGCTTCTCCTCTGCTTACTAGCAAGAGGTGGAAGATGAGGCTGCCCCTGGTGGGCTGGGCCAAACAGGAGCTGGG
Source organism: Secale cereale (assembly GCA_902687465.1). NCBI lineage: Eukaryota > Viridiplantae > Streptophyta > Magnoliopsida > Poales > Poaceae > Secale > Secale cereale. Next base: position 788,696,349 of record LR738715.1, on the reverse strand, counting down.
CCGCCTCTACAGCTGGTAAGCGCCATGTAAGTTACTCTCTCTATGCTTTTCTCATTTTTGTTTCTGTTTTCTATTTTTGTTTTTGTTTTGAATTTGGTTTACTAACCAAATTATTTTTGCAGCTTCTGGAAACTTTTGTGGATGTAAAAAGATTAATTCCAAAGCTCCACAGGAAGTCTCAGAATTATTGGGGCAATAAAAATATTCATAAGATTTATTTGCTCCAACTCAAATACATTAGTGAATTAAATCAAAGCCCAAACAATTCCCCAAAAATGTTCAATATTTTTGGTTTGGACCAAAACCCTTGCCAAAATTATCAAACATTAATGAAGGCAATTTTTGGGTTTATTGAAAATATTTTTAGGTTAAACCTAATTGCTTTGATTTGGTGCTAGGGTTTAGTCATCCCCATTTCAGGTTTCCTTTGAAAATAAACATGATGACATGAAGATCAAACAAGGACAATAGGGGAAACTAGGGCTGTGACAGCTCGCTAGTTGATTATGCCATTAATATGAGTAGACATGAGACCTGGAAGTTATTGTGAATGTGGTTAGTTCATGATCTTTGCTGTAAACTTGAATCCTGGCTTTACATATTTACAACAACAGGAGCAAATAGAGTTTGTCAAAGTTTTTATTTATCACTTTTAGTTTATCAACTGAATTGCTTGAGGACAAGCAAAGGTTTAAGATTGGGGGAGTTGATACGTCTCCAACGTATCTACTTTTCCAAACACTTTTTCCCTTGTTTTGGACTCTAACTTGCATTTTTTGAATGGAACTAACCCGGACTGACGATGTTTTTAGCAGAACTGCCATAGTGTTATTTTTGTGCAGAAATAAAAGTTCTCGGAATGACCTGAAATTCAACGGAGAATTATTTTGGAATATATAAAAAATATCTGCGGAAAGAACCAGACCAGGGGGCCCACACCCTGTCCACGAGGGTGGGGGCGCCCCCCTGGGTGCGCCCCTGCCTCGTGGGCCCCCTATTGCTCTACCGATGTCTTCCCCGACTTCATATATTCACTTTCGGGGAGAAAAAAAATTAGAGAGAAGGAATTATCGAGTTTTATGATACGGAGCTGCCGCCAAGCCCTAATCTCTCTCGGGAGGGCTGATCTGGAGTCCGTTCGGGGCTCCGGAGAGTGGACATCGTCGCCATCATCAGCATCAACCTTCCACCATCACCAAATCCATGATGCTCACCACCGTGCATGAGTAATCCCATCGTACGCTTGCTGGACGGTGATGGGTTGGATGAGATTTACCATGTAATCGAGTTAGTTTTGTTAGGGTTTGATCCCTAGTATCCACTATGTTCTAAGATTGATGTTGCTATGACTTTGTCATGCTTAATGCTTGTCACTACGGCCCGAGTGCCATGATTTCAGATCTGAACCTATTATGTTTTCATGAATATATGTGTGTTCTTGATTCTATCTTGAAAGTCAATAGTCACCTACTTTGTGTTATGATCCGGCAACCCCGAAGTGACAATAGTCGGGACCACTCCTGGTGACGACCGTAGTTTGAGGAGTTCATGTATTCACTATGTGTTAATGCTTTGGTCCGGTACTCTATTAAAAGGAGGCCTTAATATCCCTTAGTTTCCACTAGGACCCCGCTGCCACGGGAGGGTAGGACAAAATATGTCATGCAAGTTCTTTTCCATAAGCACGTATGACTATATTCAGAATACATGCCTACATTCCATTGATGAACGGGAGCCAGTTCTGTGTCACCCTATCTTATAACTATTACATGAGGAATCGCAGTCGACATAATTATCCATCACGGATCCAATGCCTACGAGATGTTCACATATTGCTTGTTTCTATTTACTTCTCCGCTGCTACTATTACAATCACTACAAAAACACTATTGCTACTTCTGCTACCGTTACCGTTACTTCCATATTACCTTGCTACTAAATTACCATGCTGCAGATACTAAGTTTCCAGGTGTGGTCGAATTGACAACTTAGCTGCTAATACTTGACAGTATTCTTTGGCTCCCCTTGTGTCGAATCAATAAATTTGGGTTGAATACTTTACCCTCGAAAACTATTGCGATCCCCTACACTTGTGGGTTATCACCCCCTTACATGTTCTCGACTCCAACACCCCCTATATATACAGAAACCTCCTGAAAATAACCTAGATCGGGAGTTCTGCCGCCGCAAGCCTCTGTTGCCATCGAAAACCAATCTAGACCCATTCCTGCACCCTGTCGGAGGGGGGAATCCCTCTCCGGTGGCCATCTTCATCATCCCGGTGCTCTCCAGGACGAGGAGGGAGTAGTTCACCCTCGGGGCCGAGGGTATCTACCAGTAGCTATGTGTTTGATCTCTCCCTCTCTCTCTCTCCTATTCTTGAGATGGCACGATCTTGATGTATCGCGAGCTTTGCTATTGAAGTTGGTTCTTATGATGTTTCTCCCCCTCTACCTTCTTGTAATGGATTGAGTTTTCCCTTTGAAGTTATCTTATTGGATTGAGTCTTCAAGGATTTGAGAACACTTGATGTATGTCTTGCGTGGGATACCCGTGGTGACAACGGGGTATTCTATTGATTCACTTGATGTATGTTTTGGTGATCAACTTGCAGGTTCCATGACCTTGGGAATCTATGCATAGGGGTTGGCACACGTTTTCGTCTTGACTCTCTGGTAGAAACATTGGGGCACTCTTTCAAGTTCTTTGTGTTTGTTGAATACATAAATCTGAGATTGTGTGATGCATATCGTATAATCATGCCCACGGATACTTGAGGTGACAATGGAGTATCTAGGTGACATTAGGGTTTTGGTTGATTTGTGTCTTAAGGTGTTATTCTAGTACGAACTCTATGATAGATCGAACGGAAAGAATAGCTTCATGTTATTTTACTACGGACTCTTGAATAGATCGATCAGAAAGAATAACTTTGAGGTGGTTTCGTACCCTACCATAATCTCTTTGTTTGTTCTCCGCTATTAGTGACTTTGGAGTGACTCTTTGTTGCATGTTGAGGGATAGTTATATGATCCAGTTATGTTATTATTGTTGAGAGAACTTGCACTAGTGAAAGTATGAACCCTAGGCCTTGTTTCCTAGCATTGCAATACCGTTTACGCTCACTTTTATCGTTAGTTACCTTGCTGTTTTTATATTTTCATATTACAAAAACCTGTATCTACCATCCATATTGTACTTGTATTACCATCTCTTCGCCGAACTAGTGCACCTATACAATTTGCCATTGTATTGGGTGTGTTGGGGACATAAGAGACTCTTTGTTATTTGGTTGCAGGGTTGTTTGAGAGACACCATCTTCATCCTACGCCTGCCACGGATTGATAAACCTTAGGTCATCCACTTGAGGGAAATTTGCTATTGTCCTACAAACCTCTGCACTTGGAGGCCCAACAACATCTACAAGAAGAAGGTTGCGTAGTAGACATCAAGCTCTTTTCTGGCGCCGTTGCCGGGGAGCTTAGTGCTTGAAGGATATCTTTAGATCTTGCAATTGAATCTTTTAGTTTCTTATTTTATCACTAGTTTAGTATATAAAAGAAAACTACAAAAAATGGAATTAAGTTTACCTCATATGCTTCATGTTTTTAATATCTTTTGTGAAAATGACGGAAAGGAAAATTGTGCTCAATTGTTAGAATAAGAATGCTATAAAATGTTTGGCACTAAATATTTCAATGATGAGCATGATTGCAATGTTGTTAATGTAAATCATTTGAATATCCATGATGCTAATGATATGCAAAGCTACAAGCTTCGGGATTGTCGGTGTACTAAACTAGGGGTACCTTAGTATCCCGAACTTGTGCACGGGCAGTTGCAGCGTCCCGCGGCAAGGTTTGCCGGGCGACCGCCAAGGTCCTCCGTGGTTCCTCTGGAGCCATTCAAGAACAAAGTATTCAAGCCAAGGAGACAAGGCCCCGGCAAGAGGAGCTTGCCGGGAAGGTCACTCGAGGCACAAGACCATTCAAGGCACAAGACCCTGGCAAGAGGAGCTTGCCGGGAAGGCCAACCAAGGCGTTTCAAGAAACTTGACGCGACGCGCCACGCGTCCCGGCAAGGCCCGGTGAGCGACAAGCTCCCGGAAGCGACAAGATAGCAGCCGCGGCAAGTGCCTTGCCGCGGCAAGCTTCCACTAAGTACCCGCGCTCCAGCGCATCCAACCACGTGTCGCTCTGGGACCACTCCAGGCGCACGTGGCAGAAGGCTGTGCAGCCAGGGGTACACGGTGGCAAGCGGCGATGACAAGGCTACCGTCGTGGCGGACGGTGGTGCCCCTGACGGTCACTTTTTGCACTGTTTGGGCGACGGCGACGGGCATTTAATGCCCTTGTCCCCTGCTGTCAGGGTTAGGTATGGAACACTGTTCCATCTACCACCCTTTTTACACTTTTACCCTCATCTGCGTTGCCACCTGTCGGTGACCCCTTGAGCCTATAAAAGGAGGCCCATGCGCAATGTAGGGGGGGGTTCCGATTCCAGGGAGACGCTCGAATACTCTCACGCTTGGTCTTGTAGCTTCCCGCGCTCCCGAGCCAAGAACTCAATACAAATCAACGCAGGAGTAGTGTTTTACGCATCCGTGCAGCCCGAACCTGGGTAAACTGCTTGTGTGCTCGCCTCGATTTGCTCTTTGTCCATCCTCCGCCCCCTTGCCGTACCGAAAAGGGGCTCCGTCCCCATAGGTGTTCGTGGGTGATCAGTTTCCCCGACATCTTTGGCGCGCCAGGTAGGGGGCTGCGTCGAGTTTGTGTGAATCTGATCCGGCCTGCGCGCGAGCTAGATCTTCATCATCATCTTCATCAACATGCCGCCGAAGAAGAAAGCTTCGGAGGCAGCAGGTCCGTCCCGCCACCGCCGGAGCCAACGACTGGTGGGGTAGACGCCGGCGGAAGGACAGACGTCGACGAGGGGACTCACGGTGCCGCCAAGTCCAAGGACAAAGCTGCGCTGCCCATCGGCGGCGTAGCCGGCTCCCACGACGACAGGGCGCACTCCAAGACCTCGGCGTCCGTGCATGCTCCACGCCCATCTCAGGAGGCGCGGGACCGGCAGTGTCGTGGTACTCACAGTACCATACGTTTGCTGGGCCAAGAACAAGCTGGAGGATCTCAAGATGCTCAAGGCCAGCATGCACACCAACATGCCGACACGAGCAAGGCACGGTCGCCGGGACGGGAAACTGCTCCTTCTAACGTAGTTAGAAGTCCGAGCATATCCCGCTCCTTGCACCGTTCGCCACCGCTACCCACCACTCTAGCAGAAGCTCTGGCACGAGCTCAACTGCTCCTCGACTTTCCTCCAGCGACAGACAAGGCCGACTACTGGAGGGCCACCATTCAGAGCCTCATCGCCTTCGCCAACGGCGACACTCCGCAGCAGCCGAGCACGTCGCGGCCGCGGCAGGTCAGCCAGGCGTGGGCCGATGGCGACAAGACCGCTGGAGGTGTAACCACCGTGCACTCTCCGCCCCAAAGGCCAAAATCGCCGACTCGCCGGATCAACATGGATGACGACTCCACTGCGTCATCAGATCCGCGAGCTCACCGCAATCAGCGCCAAGTTCTCGACGATCGACAACAAGAGGACGCTCGGACCCGCATCGAGCGTCGAAGAGAAGCGCGGCTTCAATCAGACCAGCGCGCTGGGCCCGCTGTCGACATGCATGCGCCAGGGGGACCAGGCGACTTGCCGTACGCGGTAGGTTGTCCTGCGTTCACTCGTGAGCTGCGGCAAGTCCAGTGGCCCAGCATGAAGAATTTCAAGCCAGACGTGCCGGAGAAGTACGGCGACAAGACGCACCCGTCGGAGTTCCTCAGCATCTACACCATCGCGGTGCAAGCTGCTGGGGGCGGGACGACAAGATCCTCGCCAACTACTTTCCTCTGGTACTCAAACCCAACGTCAGGTCCTGGCTTATGCACTTGCCGGACAACTCCATATCTTCTTGGGCCGATCTCTGCCATCAGTTTGTCGGCGCCTTTACAGGCGGTCACAAATCCCATGGCCAGGAGAGTGACCTTCACCTGCTCGCCCAGAAGGAAGGAGAACCCCTGCGTAAGTATATCCAGAGATTCAGCCGTGTACAACATAACATCCCAGACGTCCACCCTGCCGCGGTTATCAGCGCGTTCCATCAGAACGTGCGTAACCGCAGGATGAGGGAAGAGATGGCGATGTGCAAGATCAGGGACGTCAGCGAGCTGTACGCCCTGGCCGACAAGTGCACACCTGCTGAAGAGGGGAGGAAACTCCCCGGAGAGGATACAGGAGCAGGGGGATCTGACAGTGAGGATGCCGCCCCAGCAAAGAAAAACCGGCGACGGAACAACAGGAAGAAGAAGAACAAGGAAGTGTTAGTCGTTGAGCAGTCCGGCAAGGAGGATGGCGCCAAGAAAGCCCAAGTTGGTAGCTCCGGCAAGAAGACTGCCGCCTGCACCAACTGCCAGGCTGTGGCGGCCGCCGACAAGCAGGACGGCACCGACAAGCAGTACTGCAAGATCAACCGCACCAAGGGCCACGACCTCCAGAACTGCAAAAAGGTCGAGTATCTCGTCGAGCAGCAAAAGGCTGAGTACGAGAGAAGCGACCAGGAGAAGGCCCAAGGAGGTGGTGAAGGATCCGGCAAGAAGCGGCCATTCAACGGCCGGGGAGGACGCCGCGGCAAGGCCAAGCAGCGGCAAGGAGACAGGCCTCCCCGCGGCCGCGACAAGGATGAAGACGACGAAGACGACGAAGACATGGATGACGGTGAGACCAGCGAGCAGGAGTTCCAGAAAGCCACAGAGGTTTTGTGCGTTGACGGCGGTGCTTCTCTGCACACTTCACACCGCCAACTCAAACAGTGGGTGCGAGAAGTCAATGCAGCAGAACCACCTGTCGAATCGCGCAAACTTCTGAAATGGTCCAGCACGCCTATCATCTTTGATATTGAGGACCACCCTGATCGCACAACTGCGGTCGGGTGCTTGCCGATGTTGGTCTCACCAACTATCCGCAACCTCAAAGTCACAAAGATGTTAGTTGACGGCGGGGCCGGCTTGAACTTGATCTCCTCCGCTGTGCTCCACAAACTCCAAATCCCTGACAACGAGCTTGAAGAAACCGGCACGTTCCAAGGACTCAACCCGGGAAGGAGCAAGCCGAAGGGGAAGATCACCCTGCCAGTCACATTTGGCGGCGAGCTGAACTTCAGGACTGAGAGGGTCACTTTTGACGTTGCCGATTTCCCATTGCCTTACAATGGGATACTTGGTCGTCCAGCACTCGCCAAGTTCATGGCAGCCTCTCATTATGCCTACAACATGCTCAAGATGCCAGGCCCGATAAGCGTCATCTCTGTCCCTGGCGACAAGAAGGATGCACTTATCTGCGCCGACAAGATCTACCGGGAAGCAGCAGCCTCAACAGATCGCAAGGCACTTGCCGCTGAAGCTCCCGGGGGGAAGAAGACCAAGTCCGGCAAGAGCTCTGATGCCGACTCCGGCAAACGCACCTCTTCGGAGTGCTGCGCTGCCGTCGAGGACGCACCATCGAGCTCCACCAGCAAGTGTAAGAAGATGATGGCGGCTCCGCCAGAAACCAAGAAGGTGTCCGCCAAGGAGGACGGCACTGGTGGTACTTTCACCATCAGTGCCACACTTGACCCTAAATAGGAAAGCGCGCTCGTTGCTTTCCTGCGGGCGAACATCGACGTGTTTGCATGGTAACCGTCTGACATCCCCGGTGTTCCCAGGAAAGTAATTGAGCACAAGCTTGCCGTTTGTCCTCATGCGCGGCCCGTCAAGCAAAAAGTTAGGAAACAAGCTGTGGAGCGCCAAGAGTTCATAGCAGAAGAAATCAAGAAGTTGGAAGCAGCAGGCCTTGTCAGAGGAGTGCTACATCCCACGTGGTTGGCCAATCCATGTAGTTGTGCGTAAGGCAAACGGGAAATGGAGGCTTGTAGCGATTTCACTGATGTGAATAAAGCTTGTCCCAAAGACCCATTTCCCTTGCCGCGCATTGACCAGATTGTTGACTCCACGGCCGGATGTGACCTACTTTCATTTCTTGATGCATACTCGGGATACCATCAGATCTTCATGGCTGAAGAAGATGAGGAAATGACCGCATTCATTACTCCATGTGGCACTTACTGCTTCATACGCATGCCTTTCGGATTGAAGAATGCCATTTCAACATTTGCAAGAGTGGTCCATACAACTTTTGAGCCACAAATTCACAGAAATGTAGAAGCATACATGGATGACATAGTGGTCAAGAGCAAGGACAGGGCTACTCTGATCCAAGACTTAGACGAGACCTTTGCAAATCTGCGCAAGATCCAGCTCAAGCTCAACCCCGAGAAGTGCGTGTTTGGAGTCCCTTCCGGCAAGCTTCTCGGGTTCTTCATGTCTCAGAGGGGGATTGAAGCTAATCCCGACAAGATCAAAGCCATTGAGCAGATTGAAGCACCCAGGCGCGTCAAGGACGTACGAAGACTTGCCGGTTGCGTGGCTGCTCTCAGCAGGTTTATCTCTAAGTCTGCTGAGCGCGCCCTGCCGTTTTTCAAAATTTTGAAAAAGGCAGGTCCAATGAAATGGACTCCGGAAGCGGAGGCTGCGCTGCAGGACTTGAAGAGGTACCTGTCCTCCACTCCAATACTTGTCGCACCTAAACCACAAGAGAAGTTGCTGCTGTACCTAGCGGCAACCAATCAAGTGGTTAGTGCTGCGTTAGTAGCGGAGAGAGAGGCAGATGATGAGCCAGCAACCGCGGCAAGCACGTCCAGCGACAAGCAGGGGGCTTATCTGACAAGATCTGGTCCTGACAAGGATGGATCTGCGTAGATGCAAGAAGAGATACAGAAGAAGATGGTGCAGCGCCCAGTTTACTTTGTCAGTTCCCTTCTGCAAGGGGCTAGGTCAAGATACTATGGTGTGCAGAAGTTGCTTTTCGGCCTCCTCATGGCCTCGAGAAAGCTGCGCCATTACTTCCAAGCACATGAGATAACAGTGGTCACTCGCTTCCTGCTGAAGAGGATACTGCAGAATCCAGAAGCAACAGGCAGGATTGTCGAGTGGGCACTGGAACTGTCAAGCATTGGCCTCAAGTTTGAAAGCACTTCAACTATCCAAAGCAGAGCATTGGCAGAATTCATAGCAGAGTGGACGCCAACACCAGATGAAGAGACTCCAGAGATGAGCATCCCCGTCAAGGAAGCAAGCAAAGAGTGGCTGATGTACTTTGATGGTGCCTTCTCGCTGCAAGGCGCCGGTGCTGGCGTGCTGATTGTCGCACCCACCGGAGAGCACCTCAAGTACGTGGTCCAGATGCACTTTCCCAAGGAGCAAGCGACAAACAATACTGCAGAGTATGAAGGGTTGCTTGCCAGTCTCAGGATCGCGGTAGACCTTGGGATTAAGAAGCTGATTATCAGGGGTGACTCGCACCTTGTCGTCCGCCAAGTAAACAAGAACTACCAGAGTCCGTTGATGGAAGCGTACGTTGACGAAGTGAGAAAGCTTGAAGAACACTTTGATGGCCTACAGATGGAGCACATACCAAGAGCTCAGAACGACATCGCCGACAGCCTGTCAAAGTGTGCCGCACTTAAGTTACCTGTGGAACCAGGGATCTTTGTGCTCAAGCTGACTCAACCGTCCGTAACACCATCGACTGGACAGAGGAAGAAGAGGAAGTTGATTTCCGGTGACTTTCTTCCGGCAGAGCTTCCCGAAGCCGCCGCCAAGAAAGTCCCCAAAATCAACACCAAGAATGCTGAGGAGCAATCTGCTCCGGCAAGTCCCATGGCTTGTTCCGTTGAAGCAGAGGCTCCCGACAAGTTTTGCTCCAGCAAGCTTGCCGGGGAACATCAAGCTCCGGCTGAGACACAGGTTCTCGTCGTAGAAGAGGATGTTTCCGCAGTAGCTGATGTGCCTTTAGTCCTTGTTGTCGAGCCACAGGCTCCAGCATGGGCGCAGCAGATTGTCCGTTTCCTTCAGACAGGAGAACTTCCCGAAGAGCAAGAAGAAGCTGAAAGAGTAGCCCGGCAGTCAAGTATGTACCAGTTTGTTGACAACACACTGTACAGAAGAAGACTCAATGGTGTGAAATTGAAGTGTATTCCCCGGGAAGATGGACAGAAGCTGTTGGCAGAGATACACAGAGGCATATGTGGTCACCACATTGGCGCAAGAGCCCTTGCCGGCAAAGCATTCCGGCAAGGTTTCTTTTGGCCAGAAGCCCTCCAGGATGCAACTGCACAAGTAACCAAGTGTGAAGCGTGCCAGTTCCATTCCAAGCAGATACATCAGCCAGCTCAAGCTCTCCAGACGATCCCTTTATCCTGGCCATTTTCGGTCTGGGGGCTCGACATCCTCGGCCCCTTTCCCCGCGAAGCCGGGGGCTTTGAGTACTTGTACGTTGCCATCGACAAGTTCACAAAGTGGCCGGAAGTGGAACCAGTGAGAAAGGTGCCGCATAGTCAGCAGTCAAGTTCTTCTGGTCGATTGTTTGCCGTTTCAGGATCCCTAACAGGATCATAACCGACCACGGTACGCAATTCACGAGCCGCACCTTCATGCAGTACGTCCAAGATCTTGGCGCCAAGGTCTGCTTCGCTTCTGTTGCTCACCCGAGAAGCAACGGTCAAGCGGAAAGGGCAAATGCTGAAGTGCTGCGTGGACTCAAGACCAGAACTTTCGACAGGCTGCACAGATGCGGCAGAAACTGGATCGAGGAGCTGCCGGTAGTTCTTTGGTCGGTCAGGACGACGCCAAATCGAGCCACTGGACAGACACCTTTCGCTCTAGTCTATGGAGCAGAGGCAGTTCTCCCCACGGAACTCGTTCACGGGTCACCTCGAGTGCTCGCTTATGATGAGCTCGAGCAAGAGCTGCTGCGACAAGATGACGCGCTGCTCCTTGAGGAAGACCGTCTTCAGGCTGCTGTACGAGCTGCTCGATATCAGCAAGCTTTTCACCGCTACCCTAGCCGCAAAGTTAACGCCAGAAGTCTCGAGGAAGGCGACCTTGTTCTTCGGCGTGTTCAGTCCGCCAAGAATTCCAACAAGTTGACGTCGAAGTGGGAAGGCCCTTATCGGGTGAAACGAGTCACTAGGCCTGGCGCTGTCCGCCTTGAGACCGAAGATGGCTTTCCGGTGAGCAACTCCTGGAACATCGAGCATCTTCGTAAGTTTTACCCATAAGGCGCGGCTGCCGTGACCCGCTCCGGTAGCCACCTTTTGTACAAGTCTTGCCGCTGTTGCATGTAATCCTTTGTACAAAGCCGGGCGCAGATCCCGTGCATCAGTAAAGCTCATGTGCCTCGCACACCTTGTCGATTTCATGCTTTATATTTTTTTGCATGTGTTATCTGACACCTTGTGCAGCACCTACCCCCGGTAAGCAATAATGAGCCCGAAGGCTCCATATCTGTATTTTCTCTTCTTTCTTTTTTCTCAAGGAAAAGAAGGTTCCCTCGCGCACAAGTTTGCTGGGGGGAGGGGAGAGGAGATAGTGGTATGGACCAAGTGCCATTCAGCCGGTCAAGAAAGTTTCGCCTTGCCGGGAAGCAGACAACACAAAAGCTAAGTTGACAAAGTTTGAGCAATCAAATTTTTAAATTTTTAAGTTATCTTCCTTGAACAACCGCACTTTGTATGGAAAACATGTGCGTGGAGGAACCTACCCGTAGCTAGTCACGCCCTTACTTTGTTTCGAGTTTGCTCAACGACTTAAGTGCGCTGCGAGTAGTGTCGCGCCCTTATCTTGTTTTCGAGCCCGCTGAACAACTTAAGTGAGCTGCAACTAGTTGCGACAAGGTTTCTTGCCGGTAGCAGCACCGCCAGCAGGCTGCTGAAGTCCCGCACTCAGCGCTCGTAGCTAAGGTGCCTACGCCGGCAAGTTCCCTAAAAGCGTAGGGCAAGAACATACAAAGCAAAGAGTCGAGTAAAGGAAATAACATTGCAATTACTACCCGAAATAGAGTTATATTACAAAACAACTTGTTGCAGCTCTAATAGACTGTTTTTCATAACATGGCAAACAGCGACAAGGAAAAGAAGAAAATGGGCAAGACTAGTCCGCGCGGTCGCCCTCGACCCTCTTGATGCCACCCACCTTGTCCACAATGGGTGCGACAAGGGCCTTGAGCGCCTCTTGGTCGGCGTCTGGCGGCAAGCTCCTAAGGACGTTGGTGAGGTTGAGGCCCGGATTGCGGAAGGCCACCTTCATCAACACCTTCTGCAGGGCTGCCGCGCAGAGCCTGGCTCGGGATCTTCTCCCGGAGTTGCTGGAGGGCCGTTGCCACGCCCTTGAAGAATAAAGTGAGTTTGGCGCTGGGGTGGAGGTTCTCATCGGTGGTGTACCCAAGATACTCCGCCCCCAGCTGCTCCAACTCCTTGTCGATGTCTGCGGCGGCGTTGACGAGACCTTATGTCCAGTGCTCGACGGTCGCCCTGAAGTTGTTTTGGGTGATGGCGGCGCTCTCCAGCAATGCCTTCTCGGCCCTAATCTCCTCCTTCAGGGTCGCCTCCAGCTCCCTGGCGCCGTCCAGCATCTTGGTTAAGGTGGCCAGCTTCAGCTCGAGGTCGGCTTTGGAGTCCTTGGCGGCGGTGAGCTCCTTGCCCTTCTCAGCGAGGCGAACCTGCAGCTCCGAGTGGCTGTGGGCGTCCTTCTCTCGCTCAAGCTTGAGCGCGGCAACCTCCTCGCCGCTCGTCTTGAGGTTGGCCTCCAGCTGCGCCACCCTCGCCTCCAACTCCTTCTTGGCGGTCTCGGCAGCTGCGGCGGCATCCTTTGCTTCCTGGAGTGCTTCGCCAAGAGATTGCTTGCGCGCGCCAAGTTCCTCCTCGTAACTGTCGAGGTTGACCTTTCGCTGCGCCAGCTCGCCTTCTCGCTTGGATAGCTCCTCAGCGGCAAGCCACTGCTGCTCCTCCACTTTAGCCTTCTCAAGGATGAAGGCCTGCTGCTCCCCGGCAAGTTGCTCCCGCTCCTCTGCCAAGGACCGGAGAGCTGCTTGGTTAATGGCCCGGAGCTCCTCCGAGCGTTTCTCGATATGAGCTCCCGCCTTCGCGGCAAGAGCCTCGCGGGACTCCAGCTTGGCCTGGCGAGCGCGGTAGAGCGACAGTAGCTTACGCAACAGCCGCTCCTCCTCGGGCTCGCTGCTGCTGCTGCCTGGCGCATCCACGAGTTTCAACCCGGCGGAGGCAAGCACCTCTCCGTCGAAGACCTCTCCCTCGACCGGCGCCCTGGACATGGATGCCCAAGGGAGCTGGATGAAGACGTCGTCGCCGGCCTTTAGGTAGGCGCCTGGCTCGGGCTCGTCAGGGCTGGGGGCTGCGGCGGCGGCGGAGGGCTTTGCGGTCGGTGTAGCGCCTGGCGCTCCTGCGGCCTCAGTGTCGTTAGTGCGATCGCCAACCCCTTCGCCGGCTGCTGCGGCGGCAGCCTTGGCGGCCTCTGCGCCGGCGGGACCGTCAGCGCCGACCGTTTCCTCGGCAACGGCGGCGTCGTCAACAACGACCTCCGTCTCCATCGGTTCAGCTGCGGATGGGTCTGACGGAAGAAAAGAAAAGAAAAACAGTCAAGCAAATATCCAAAAAAGAAGATCAAAAGGAGAAAAGTCCAAGGGAAGAATGAAGCGAGAGGGTTACCTGCGCGAGCTGGCTCTTCGGCGAGCTCCCTTGCCGGAGGGCTCCCCCTTGGCAGCGTAGTTGTGGCCCCCGCCGGCGGAGGGACGCTGGTGTACTTAAGTAGGGGTACCTTAGTATCCCGAACTTGTTCACGGGCAGTTGCAGCGTCCCACGGCAAGGTTTGCTGGGCGACCGCCAAGGTCCTCCGTGGTTCCTCTGGAGCCATTCAAGAACAAAGTATTCAAGCCAAGGAGACAAGGCCCCAGCAAGAGGAGCTTGTCGGGAAGGCCACTCGAGGCACAAGACCATTCAAGGCACAAGACCCTGGCAAGAGGAGCTTGCCGGGAAGGCCAACCAAGGCGTTTCAAGAAACTTGACGCGACGCGCCATGCGTCCCGGCAAGGCCCGGTGAGCGACAAGCTCCCGGAAGCGACAAGATAGCAGCCGCGGCAAGCGCCTTGCCGCGACAAGCTTCCACTAAGTACCCGCGCTCCAGCGCATCCAACCACATGTCACTCTGGGACCACTCTAGGCGCACGTGGCGGAAGACTGTGCAGCCAGGGGTACACGGTGGCAAGCGGCGATGACAAGGCTACGGTGGTGCCCCTGACGGTCACTTTTTGCACTGTTTCGGCGACGGCGACGTGCATTTAATGCCATTGTCCCCTGACGTCAAGGTTAGGTATGGAACACTGTTCCATCTACCACCCTTTTTACAATTTTAACCTCATCTGCGTTGCCACCTGTCGGTGACCCCTTGAGCCTATAAAAGGAGGCCCATGCGCAACGTAGGGGGGGTTCCGATTCCAGGGAGATGCTCGAACACTCTCACGCTCGGTCTTGTAGCTTCCAGCGCTCCCGAGCCAAGAACTCAATACAAATCAAAGCAGGAGTAGGGTTTTACGCATCCGTGCGGCCCGAACCTGGGTAAACTGCTCGTGTGCTCGCCTCGATCTGCTCTTTGTGCATCCTCCGCCCCCTTGCCGTACCGAAAAGGGGCTCCGTCCCCATAGGTGTTCGTGGGCGATCAGTTTCCCCGACAGGGATGCTATGTCGGTGTCCAAAAAGAGGGGTACACTTTTTGTATCCCTATGGTTGTACATGGGCAGTCTGAGCCACGGGCACCACCACACCAAGCATGGCAAGGGAGGTGAGCCAGGGTAAGACCAAAGCCCGATGGAACTGCAGCAACACCAAGAACAAGACCACAAAGAGCAAAGGGACGAAGCGGCTTCCCCCGGCAAGATCCTTGCCGGGAGCCAGTTTCAGTAGCCCTGGCAAGATCCTTGCCGGGGGCGGCTTTGGCAGCCTCGGCAAGACCCTTGCCGCGGTAGCTCGCCCCACGCCTACGGAGTGGATCACCCTTGAGTCCACTGCCCCCATGGGGCAAGGATTTGGGAGATATCCCCGTGGTGGCATGCAGATCTTGGTGAAGATATTCAAGGTCAGATACACATACCAAGAGGACGATGACCCTTGGCGGAATCCCAGCCAAGGAGGACCACAAGACCTCCGGCAAGCACCTTGCTGGGGATGACAGCAGGCGCCGCGGCAAGACCCTTGCCGGGGCCCCGGCAAGGCCCTTGCTAAGGACACCCGCAGGGCCACCATCAGGCCCGCACCAACTGAGTTTCCACCGCCCCATGCAGCTTCCGACCCAACCAGCTGGGCAGGCACCTGCGTGGCAACATGCAGATATTCGTGGAGACCCACCATTGCGCCACCTCAGCTGCCTGCCTGCCTATATGGCGCCTCAGGCATCGCTGGCCAGGGCGCGTGTCGATGCAAGAAGGACCGGCGACGGACAAGACGGACGTCTCCCCCGTCCCCGATAAAGCAAGGACACCTAAGCTAGGCGCATTAAATGCGCCTAGTCATGTACTGCGAGGGATAACCTCGCATCACTGTACCCTTTCCACCTCCTGTGTGCCACTGTGGTAACCCCTTTTCCCTATAAAAGGAGGCCCGAGGCGACCAGGAGAAGGATTCGGCTTTTTAGAACTCCTCACGACTCGGCTTTTTGGAGCTCCTCATGCCCCATAGCTAGCTGAAGAACACAAACATATAATCCACCAAAGCAGGAGTAGGGTTTTACGCATCTTTGCGGCCCGAACCTGGGTAAAGTAACCGTGTGCTAACTCTTGGATCTGCTCTTCTCTCAACCCCGCGCCCCGCAACCGTAGTAGGGATTCTTGTGATCCCATAGGTGTCGTTCCAAATACACCGACATGCTATGTTTGATGAAGATGATATTTTAGTCCCCCAAGTTTTGATGAGCAAATTTATTTTATTGAAAGCATGCCTCCTATTTATGATGATTATATTTATGAAAGTGGATTTGGAGAGGTTATGACCTTATTTAGTGATGAATCCACTATTTCGAAAGAGGTTCCAATTGATTATGAGAACAAAGTTGCTATCTATGATGATTATTGTGATGACTTGTATGCTAGTAAGAATAATGATAACCATGAAACTTGTCATCATAATTTTAGTTTTCAGTTGGCTTATGCCTCACATGATAATTATTTTGTTGAGTTTGCTCCCACTATTATGCATGAGAAGAAATTCACTAAGTGGAGAGTAATAAAATTTATATGCTTGGGGATCATGAAAAGAATGCTTTATGTGATGGTTATATTGTTGAATTCATTCATGATGCTACTGAAAATTATTATGAGGTAGGAATATATGCTTGTAGGAGTTGCAATAATATCAAGTTTCCTCTCTATGTGTTGTAAATCTTGAAGCTTTGCTTGTTTTGCTCTCCTATGCTAGTTGATTCTTGTTCCCATAAGTTGTTTTCTCACAAAATCCCTATGCATAGGAAGTGGGTTAGGCTTAAATGTGCTAGTTATATTCTTCATGATGTTCTCTTTATGTTTCAAATCTTATCTTTTATGTGAGCATCATTGTAATCATTATGCCTAGCTAAAAGGCATTAAAGAAAAGCGCTTGTTGGGAGACAATCCAATATTTACCCATATTGTTTTTGTGTGTTCACATGATTACCCTAGTGTAGTAATCATGTTTTATAGCTTTTGTTTCAATAAAGTGCCAAGGAGAACCTTTGGGAAGACTTGGGTGAAAGTTAATGTGATCTTGCTGTAAAAAACAGAAACTTTGCGCTCACGAGATTAGCTACCATTTTTTTACTGGTGAGTGCTTTTAGGTTGATTCTTTTTGCAGAAGATTAATAGACAAATTCCTCACGTCCACCAATTTATTTCAGAATTTTTAGAGTTACAGAAGTATTCGAAAGTTACAGATTGCTACAGACTGTTTTGTTTTTCACAGATTTTGTTTTTCGTATGTTGTCTGCTTATTTAGATGAATCTATGAGTAGTATCGGAGGGTATGAACCATAGAGAAGTTGGAATACAGTAGATATAACACCAATATGAATTTAGAATGAGTTCACAACAGTACCTAAGTGGTTGTTTCATTTTCTTATACTAACGGAGCTTACAAGTTTTCTGTTGAGTTTTGTGTTGTGAAGTTTGCAAGTTTTGGGTAAAGATTTGATGGACTATGGAATAAGGAGTGGCAAGAGCCTAAGCTTGAGGATGCCCAAGGCACCCCAAGGTAAAATTCAATCCCCTCTTTCGTCTTCGTCTATCGGTATCTTTACTTGAGGTTATATTTTTATTCACCACATGATATGTGTTTTGCTTGGAGCGTCAATTTATTTTATTTTGTTTTGCTTGCTGTTTGAATAATATCCCAAGATATGAAATTCTTAAATGTTAGAGAGTCTTCACATAGTTGCATAATTATTCAACTACTCATTGATCTTCACTTATATCTTTCGGAGTAGTTTGTCGTTTGCTCTAGTGCTTCACTTATATATTATTAGAGAACGACGGTGGTTTTATTTTGAAGAAATAGATGAACTCTCATGCTTCACTTATATTATTTTGAGAGTCTTTTAGAACAACATGGTAATTTTCTTAGGTTATTAATTTAGTCCTAATATGATGGGCATCCAAGTTGGGTATAATAAAAGCTTTCATATAAAGTGCATTGAATATTATGAGAAGTTCGATACTTGATGATTGTTTTGAGATATGAGGATGGTGATATTAGTGTCATGCTAGTAGAGTAGTTGTGAATTTGAGAAATACTTGTGTTGAGGTTTGCAAGTCCCGTAGCATGCACGTATGGTAACCGTTGTGTGACAAATTTGAAGCATGAGGTATTTCATTGATTGCCATCCTTTGTGTGGAGGTCGGGATCGCACGATGGTTAACTCCTACCAACCCTTCCCCTAGGAGCAGTCGTGTAGTACTTTGTTTTGATGACTTGTAGATTTTTGCAATAAGTATGTGAGTTCTTTATGACTAATGTTGAGTCCATGGATCATACGCACCCTCACCCTTCCACCATTGCTAGCCTCTCTTGTACCGCGCAACTTTCATCAGTACCATACACCCACCATATACCTTCCTCAAAACAACCACCATACCTACCTATTATGGCATTTCCATAGCCATTCAGAGATATATTGCCATGCAACTTTCCACCGTTCCGTTCATATGACACGCTTCATCATTGTCATATTGCCATGCATGATCATGTAGTTGACATCGTATTTGTGGCAAGGCCACCATGCATAATTTTTCATACATGTCACTCTTAATTCATTGCACATCCCGATACACCGTTGGAGGCATTCATTTAGAGTCAAACTTTGTTCTAGTATCGAGTTGTAAATCAATGTAAGTGTGATGATCATCATCATTAGATCATTGTCCCCAAAAAGGAAAGGCCAAAGAAAAAAAAGGCCCAAAAAAGGAGAAAAAAGAAAAAAAAAGAAAAAAAAGGAAAAGAAAAAAGGGACAATGCTACTATCTTTTTCCACAGTTGTGCTCCAAAGTAGCACCATGATCTTCATGATAGAGAGTCTCTTGTTTTGTCACATTCATGTACTAGTGGGAATTTTCATTATAGAACTTGGCTTGTATATTCCAACGATGGGCTTCCTCAAATGCCCTAGGTCTTCGTGAGCAAGCAAGTTGGATGCACACCCACTTAGTTTATTTTGTTGAGCTTTCATACATTTATAGCTCTAGTGCATCCGTTGCATGGCAATCCCTACTCACTCACATTGATATCTATTGATGGGCATCTCCATAGCCCATCGATACGCCTAGTTGATGTGAGACCATCTTCCTATTTTGTCTTCTCCACGACCACCACTCTATTCCACCTATAGTGCTATATCCATGGCTCGCGCTTATGTATTGTGTGAAGGTTGAGAAAGTTTGAAAAAAAATAAGGTATGAAACAATTGCTTGGCTGAAACCGGGGTTGAGCATGATTTGAGTATTTGGTGTGACGAAGATGGAGCATAGCCAAACTATATGATTTTGTAGGGATGAACTTTCTTTGGCCATGTTATTTTGAGAAGACATAATTGCTTTGTTAGTATGCTTGAAGTATTATTATTCTTATTTCAATAATAAACTTTTGTCTTGAATCTTTCGGATCTGAACATTCATGCCACAATAAAGAGAATTACATTGAGAATTATGTTAGGTAGCATTCCACATCAAAAAAATTGTTTTTATCATTTACCTACTCGAGGACGAGCAGGAATTAAGCTTGGGGATGCTTGATACGTCTCCAACGTATCTATAATATTTTATTGTTCCATGCTATTATATTATCCATCTAGGATGTTTAGTGGGCTTTTATATACACGTGTATATGATTTTTGGGACTAACCTATTAACCCAGAGCCCAGTGCCAGTTTCTGTTTTCCCCTTGTTTTTGAGTATCGTAGAAAAGGAATACCAAATGGAGCCCAATTTACCTGGAACTCAACGGAGGTTATTTTTGGACTAGAAGAAGCCCAAGGAGTACCGGAGGAGGACCAGAAGATTCCCGGGCTGCCCACGAGGGTGGGGGGCGTGCCCCCCTACCTCGTGGGCAGCTCGGAGACCCCCCTTACTTGTTCCCGACTCCAACACCGCCTATATATACATAAACCTCCAGAAAATAACCTAGATCGGGAGTTCCGCCGCCGCAAGCCTTTGTTGCCACCGAAAACAAATCTAGACCCGTTCCGGTACCCTGCCGGAGGGGGGAATCCCTCTCTGGTGGTCATCTTCATCATCCCGGTGCTCTCCATGACGAGGAGGGAGTAGTTTACCCTCGGGGCTGAGGGTATGTACCAGTAGCTATGTGTTTGATCTCTCTCTCTCGTGTTCTTAAGATGGAACGATCTTGATGTATCACAAGCTTTGCTATTATAGGTGGATCTTATGATGTTTCTCCCCCTCTACCTTCTTCTAGTGGATTGAGTTTTCCCTTTGATGTTATCTTATCGGATTGAGTCTTTAAGGATTTGGGAACACTTGATGTATGTCTTGCGTGGGATACCGGTGGTGACAATGGGGTATTCTATTGATTAACTTGATGTATGTATTGGTGATTGTCGGGGGAAACTGTCCGTCACGAACACCTATGGGACCGGAGCCCCTTGTCTGTGCGGTACGAGGGCGGAGGGAGCACGAAGAGCAGATCGTGGCGAGCACGCGGGCAGTTTTACCCAGGTTCGTGCCGCGGTAGACGCGTAAAACCCTACTCCTGCTTGGTTGTGTATTAAGTTTGGAGAGCTCGGGAGCTTGAAGAAGCAGCTACACCGAGCGTATGCGTGGTCTAGGTTCCGAACCCCCTCCACGTTGTGCATGGGCCTCCTTTTATAGTGCAAGGGGTCACCGACAGGTGTCAACGTAGGAGAAAGGGGTAAAAACGTAAAAGAGGTGGTAGTTGTAACAGTGCGGGAACAGTGGAGCTACAGTGCAGAACAGTGGTCTATACCTACTTTAACAGTGGGGGACAAGGGCATTTAATGCCCGTCGCCGTCGACCCCAAAGGCTCCCGCCCTAGCGTCTCCGTCCGCCACGGCGATGGATCCACCACCGTGGAGTGCCACCGTGTCCCCCAGGCTGCATAGCTATCCGCCACGCGTCCCTGGATAGGCCCCAGGGCGACGCGTGGGCCGATGAGCTGGAGCGCGGGCACACAGCGCAGCCTTCCCGGCAAGCACCTTGCCGGGGCCTTGATCTTGCCGGGCCCGGGAGTTTGCCGCTCCCCGGGCCCTTGCCGGGGCGCATATAGCGCCGAGGCGTTGTCTTCTAGTCTTCCTGGCAAGCTCCTCTTGCCAGGGCCTTGTGCTAGTGAGGTAGTCTTGAGCCTGGTACGGCCTTCCCGGCAAGCTCCTCTTGCCGGGGTCTCGATCTTCTGTCTTGTATACTTTGTTTTTGAATGGCTTAATAAGGGGCAGGAAGGTCTCCGGCGAGCACGCGGTAAACCCTGCCGCGGGAAGCTGCAACTGCCCGTGCACAAGTTGGGGTACTGAGGTACCCCTACCTTAGTACACCGACAGGAGCCCCCGGGCCTGGGCCACACACGGTGCCGAGCGCTGTTGGGCCAGGCACAAAACAGTGCACGGGCAGCCGCGGCCCGCGGCGCGCCGAATCCACTTCCGTATCCGCCGCACCCCACCGTAACGGCACGCGTCGATTGCGGCGTCGTGGGATGGGATGTGCCCACGATCTCTTAATGGAAAGGGCGAAACGCCCCCCACTCCCCCATAAAAGCAGAGGAAGCAGGCGCGGTTCCCCTCCTTGCGCTTTCATTGCATCGTCTCCTTCCTCCAGAGATCTCTCTTGCGCTCTGCCTCCACACCTCCGCCGCCGCCGAGCTCTTCGTCCCCCTCCTTCCGCCGCGTCCGCCATGGCCCCAAAGACCGACAAGGCGAAGGCGGAGAAGTCCAAGAGGGAGAAGTCGGAGCAAGCGGCGAAGCTCGCCACGTATCGGAAGCAGCATCTCGTCTTCCCGCCGAGGCTCGGCGCGCGGGAGCTCTGGAACAAGTACTACTTGTTCTGGGCCTAGGAAACCAAGGCGCATCCCCGCACGCGAGCATATCCGGCCGCCGCCAAGGACAGCTACCCCGGCGGGTACTACTTCTTCGCAGCTTTCTTTCACTGCGGTCTGTGTCCTCCTTTCTCGAATTTCTTCTGTGATGTCATGCACACCTACGGCCTCCACCTCCTTGACTTCACCCCCAACGCCATCCTCACCATGGCGGTTTTCGCACACATGTGCGAAAACTTCATAGGGGTACAGCCCAATGTAGCGCTTTTTAGGCACTTCTTCACTCCTAAAGCAGAGGCCGACGCCCTCCTCTCCGGAGGAATTTCTTGGGTTTTCCGTTTGAACAAGAAGGGGTCCTACTTGCCGGGGGAGCTCCGCGGCAAGTGGGAGTAATGGCGCGCGGAGTGGTGCTGGGTCGTCGAAGACCAGCCGCAGGCTTTCACCGCGCCGCGCACAACGCCCATCGTGCGCGGCAGGGACTGGAGCGAGCTAGACTCGGACGACATCAAGCTCGACATCGCCCTCGTCCGGATTCTTCGTCTTCGGGTGGCACAGCTGTCCGTTGCTGAGGTGGGCGCCGACTTCCTTCGCCGCCGCATCGCCCCTCTCCAAGACAGGAAGAGGCCGGCCTGGGAGTACGGCGGCCCGGCAGACATAATGAGGCTGCGCCCCGGGCTCAACTTCAACTTCACGACGCTCGAGCTGAGGGGGATGGTCCGGGAACTCTTCAAGTATGACCCGGCACACCCTGAGTGGTTCCGAGCTCCCCGGGGAGTAGTGCCGCTCTGCAACAGCATCGTCCGGGATCGTATCCTCGCCATGATGCCCGCATGCGATTCGCACGGCGTGGACCGCACGTGGATTGCGCCCAAGCCCATCGACGTCCTCAACTTCTACGACAACCTCGTGGAGGTGGCGAAGAACAAGAACGACGTCAAGGAGCACACGCGGGACACCACCGACCAGGAGATTGCCTATATGGCTTCTCGGGCTGAGGAGGCCGCTGCAGCCGCAGCGGCAGGAGACTTCGGGTACACGCCTGCTGAGGCGGAGGCTGCGGATGCGTCCAGCCAGGCGGAGGAGGCGGAGATCCGCAGACTGCTGCAGCTCCCTCCCGACGCGCTTGCCGGGGTCCCCTCGCTGAGGCACTCCGGGATCCATGGGATCGTGGCCGAGGCCGCGGCAATGGAGGGTGCCGCCGGAGGGAACAGAGGCGCCGCGAGGAGCGGAGGCGCCGGAGGGAGCGGAGGCGCCAGGGGAAAAGAGGCCGCAGCGCAGGGCGCTGGGCCCAGCGAGCAGGCCGGGGAAGAGGAGGAGGAGGAGGCCGAGGACTCCGGCGGATCTACGGAGCTCTACGCCGATGACCTCTCCTCGTCGGAGAGCTCCCCGCCCCCGGCAAGCCCAAGGCAGTCTCCACCGAAGCGTCTCCGCAAGACGGCGACGGGAGAGAGGGCGCAAGCGCCCCGGCAACAGCCAGCTCGCCGGGCAGCTCCCCGGGGGAGCCAAGCCGCGCCAAGGGCGACCGGCGCACCAGCCACAGCAGAGGCGGCCCGCGCGCGGGCCACGACGGGGGCGCCTCGCAGGCCGGCGCCGAGCCGACAGGGGTCTTCTCGGAGCGGAGCAGCGGCTCCGCCCGCTCCCCGGGCCCCGGCTACCACAGGGGCTGGGTCTTCGCAACCCCCAGCCCCCGGGACCGCCAAGCGCCCGAGGGAATCTTCATCTTCCGCTCCTCGCGCCGACGCGCCCACGGTGGAGTACGACTTCTCCGCCTTGAGCGAGGACGACGACGAGGAGGATCAGGAGTAAGAATCCAAGATCTTACACCTTCTCGAGTTTTGTCTTGACTGTCGTTGATGCTGACTTTGTTTATTGCTTTGATTTCAGGACCTTGGTTCAGCGCGCGGCGAAGAAGGCCAAGGCGCCTGTGGTTGAGGCCGCGGAAGACTCGGCAGCCGCGGCAACAGGAGGCGCGCCGGAGCCGAGCCTGCCGGACCCGAGCGCTGCTCCGAGGAGCAGCCCCCGGCGCAGCCCCCAGCGTAAGTCTGGGGTCTATCCTTCCGCTTATCGGGGTACGCCTGAGGATTTCGTCTTCTTTCATCATCTTGACGTTTCTTATCTTGATTTGTGCAGAGGTGGAGCCACAGCAGGAAGAGCGCCCGGAGACCGTCGTCGAGGAGCTGCAGGCCCCGCCGTCCCCGCCAAGGCAGAACTCTCCGGCACGGGAGAGTGCTCCGCCAAGGGCGGGTACTCCGCCAAGGCAGAGTACCCCGCCAAGGGCGAGCAGCCCGGCGAGGGCGGCCACTCCGCCAAGGCCGAGCTCCCCGGCGAGGGAGCCCGCCGCTGAAGGCGTCCGCCAAGGTATGTTTTGTAGTTTGTCTTCTTGGCCTTGCCTCTTTTTGGATATTTGCTTGAACTTGAACTTCTTTTTCTTCTTTTTCTTTTTAGATCCTCCTCCTCCCGAGCCGATGGAGACCGAAGTCATCAACATCGAGGACGAAGAGGGCGCGCAGGGCGGCGGCGGTGGCGCCCCTGCCACCGAGGAGATGACTGAGGCCGCCGAGCCGACCGCGCAGGAGACCGCTCCGGCTGCAGGCGCAGCGGCCGGGGAGGGGGACGGCGACCGCACCGCCGACCCGGAGGCGGCGGGAGCATCGAGTGCTGCGCCGGCCGCCGACCCCTCCGCCGGCAAGGAGCAAGGCTACTACCTTGAGGCCCCCAACGGCGTCTTCATCCAGATGCCTTGGGAGTCTTCATCGCGAGCTCCCGCGGAGGGTGAGGCGTTTGACGGAGAAGTCCTCGCCTCCGCAGGCCTGAAGATCGTCGAGGCGCCCGGCGGGAGCGAAGGGCCCGAGGAGGAGAAGCTACTTCACCAGCTCCTGGCCCTTTACCGGGCCAGGCAGGCGAAGCTTGCCTCCCGGGAAGCCCTTGCCGCCAAGGCCGCCGCGGAGATGGAGAAGCGCGCGGCAGAGCTCAGCGCCGCAAACCAGGCGGCCCTCCGCGAGGTGGCGGAGGAGCGCGAGCGTCTCGCCGGCGAGTACCAAGAATGGGTGCTGGAGAAGGCCGAAGCTGAGGAACAGCAGCGGCTCGCCGGGGTGGAGCTGTCCCGGCGAGAAGGAGAGCTCGCGCAGCGGAAGGTCGAGCTCGACTCCCATGAGGAGGACCTTGCCGCTCGCGAGGCGGGCCTTGGCGGGGAGTTGAAGGAGGCGAAAGCCGCCGCGGTTCCCGCGGAAGACGCCAAGAAGGAGCTCGCCGCCAAGGTCGTGCAGCTGGAGAAGGCGCTGAAGGTGAGCGCGGAGAAGGTTG
This sequence comes from Secale cereale, assembly GCA_902687465.1. Taxonomy (NCBI): domain Eukaryota; kingdom Viridiplantae; phylum Streptophyta; class Magnoliopsida; order Poales; family Poaceae; genus Secale; species Secale cereale. The sequence goes on along the minus strand of LR738715.1, from coordinate 788,671,532 downwards.
CCGCGCTCATCACGGAGCGCGAGAAGGACGCCCACACAAATTCAGAGCTTCAGGTGAGCCTTTCTAAGAGGGGCGACGAGTTGAAGGCCGCCAAGGACTCCATCGAGGACTTGGAGTTGAAGGTCACTACTCTGAAGGATTCGCTCGACGCTGCCCGGGCTCAGGAGACCAAGCTGAAGGAGGAGCTCCGCAAGGAGCGGACCTTGGTGGACAGCGTCAACAAAGCATCCGAGCTCTTCCGCCATACCATTGAGGTATGGACCGAAGACTTGGTATCTTCTGCGTCCAACATTGACCAGGAGCTGCTGGCGCTGAAAGTTGAACATCTCATCTACTCGCCGGATCCGGATCTCCCGCACAGCGCCAAGCTCAGCCTCTTCTTCAGAGGGATCGCGCCGGCCCTGGCAGGTCTCCGGAACCAAATCCCCGCGCAGCTGGCTGAGGAGTCGCGCCTGCTCTGCGCGGGAACTCTGGAGCGGGTGCTGACGAAGATCGTGTACCGCAACCCGGGGATCAATCTCACCAACGTTCTTCGCAGCTTGCCGGCTGATGCGAACACGGAGGCCCTGAAGGAGCAGGTCGCCCACATCATCGCCAAGGTGGCTAAGATCTCCAGGAAGGAGGGCGACCGCGTAGATTAGGCCTCCATTATCTTTATCTTTTTGTTGCTGCACATTATGTCATGAACTTATTAGTCCATCGCGACAAGTTATCCTTTGTAAGATATTTATCTCATTTTGATCAATCAGTGCAATGTTATCTTCCTCGTCTTAATCCTTGACTTTGTACGTTTTTCACCCTACGCTCCCGGGGAGCTTGCCGGCAAGGGACCTTTGCCGCGAGCGCTGAGTGCTGGACTCTGAGCAGCCTGCTGGCCAAGGTCTTACCGGCAAGCAACCTCGCCGCGGCTAGTCGCAATGCACTTAGCTTGCTGAGCGTACTCGGAAACGAAGCAAGGGCGCGACACTTGTCGCAGCTCACTTAAATCGTTGAGCGAACTCGGAAACAAGATAAGGGTGCGGCAAGCTACGGGTAGGTTCCTCCGCGCACAGGTTTTCCATACAAAGTGTGATTGTTCAAGGAAGACAACTAAAATTTAAAATTTGAACTGGTCAAATTCTAACAACTTATCTTTCATGTTTTGCTTGCTTCCCGGTAAGGTTTCTCTTTCTTGAACAACACTTGGTTCCTCCTCCACCTCCTTCCCCCCCGGCAAACTTGTGCGCGAGGAACGTTCCTTCTGCTTAAGAGGAAAGAAAAGGGAGAGGAAAACAAGTATATGGCCTTTCGGCGTGCTAATGCTTACCGGATGTGTGTATCGCACAAGTTGCCAAATAACACATGCAAATAGCAAAGAAAAGCATGCAAAAGGCAAATAGCGCAAAACACGGAAACTTTACTGATGCACGGGGTCTGCGCCCGGCTTTGTACAAAGGGTTACATGCAACAGCGGCAAAGCTTGTACAAAAGGTGGTTGCCGGAGCGGATCACGGCAACCGCGCCTTAGGGGTGAAACTTGCGAAGATGCTCTATGTTCCAGGAGTTGCTCACCGGTAAGCATTCTTCGGTCTCGAGGCGGACAGCGCCGGGCCTCGTGACTTGTCTCACCCGATAAGGGCCGTCCCACTTCGGCGTCAACTTGTTGGAATTCTTGGCGGACTGAACACGCCGAAGAACAAGGTCACCTTCCTCGAGACTCCTGGCCTTGACCTTGCGGCTATGGTAGCGACGCAAGGCTTGCTGGTATCGAGCAGCTCGTACAGCAGCCTGGAGACGTCCCTCCTCGAGGAGCAACGCGTCATCTTGCCGCAGTTGCTCTTGCTCGAGCTCATCATAAGCGAGCACTCGAGGAGATCCGTATACGAGTTCCGTGGGGAGAACTGGCTCTGCCCCATAGACTAGGGCAAAGGGTGTCTGTCCGGTGGCTCGACTTGGTGTCGTTCTGATTGACCAAAGAGCCGCCGGTAGCTCCTCTATCCAATTTCTTCCGCACTTGCGCAGCCTGTCAAAGGTCCTTGTCTTGAGTCCGCGCAGCACTTCAGCATTGGCCCTCTCCGCTTGACCGTTGCTCCTCGGGTGAGCAACAGAAGCGAAACAGACCTTGGTGCCAAGGTCTTGGACGTACTGCATGAAGGTGCGACTAGTGAATTGCGTACCGTTGTCGGTGATGATCCTGTTAGGGATCCCGAAACGGCAAACAATTGACCTGAAGAACCTGACTGCTGACTGTGCTGTCACCTTTCTCACCGGCTCCACTTCTGGCCACTTTGTGAACTTGTCGATTGCAACGTACAAGTACTCAAAGCCCCCGACAGCACGAGGGAAAGGGCCGAGGATATCGAGCCCCCAGACCGAGAAGGGCCAGGACAAAGGGATTGTTTGGAGAGCTTGAGCTGGCTGATGAATCTGCTTTGCATGGAACTGGCACGCTTCACACTTGGTTACTAGTGCAGTCGCATCTTGGAGGGCTTCTTGCCAAAAGAACCCTTGCCGGAAAGCTTTCCCGGCAAGCGCCCTTGCGCCAATGTGGTGGCCGCATATGCCTCAGTGTATTTCCGCCAACAGCTTCTGTCCATCTTCCCTGGAGATGCACTTCAGTCTGACACCATTGAGTCTTCTTCTGTACAGCTCGTTATCCACAAACTGGTACATACTCGACCGCCTGGTTATCTTCTCTATTTCTTCTGGGTCATCGGGAAGTTCTCCAGTTTGAAGGAAACGGACGATCTGCTGCGCCCATGCCGGAGCCTGGGGCTCGACGGCAAGGACTAAAGGTTCGAGGGCCGCTGCGGGGACCTCAGCTTCTACGGCAAGAACCTCTGGCTCTGCCGGAGCTGATGGTCCCCCGGCAAGCTCGCCGGGGCGAGGCTTGTCGGGAACGCTTGCTTCAACTGTACAGACCTGAGGATCTGCAGGAGCAAACTGTTCCTCAGCGTTGTGGTTGTTGATCTTGGGGACCTTGGCGGCGGTTTCAGGAAGTACCGCCGGCAAGTAGTCGCCGGAGACCAACTTTCTCTTCTTGGATTGCCCAACTGATGGTGTAACGGATGGTTGAGTCAGCTTGAGCAAGAAGGTCCCTGGTTCCACAGGTAACTTCATCGCAGCACACTTTGAAAGGCCATCTGCAATTTCATTTTGAGCTCTCGGGACGTGCTCCATCTGCAGACCTTCAAAGTGTTCATCAAGCTTTCTCACTTCATCGACATAAGCTTCCATCAAAGGGCTTTGATAGCTCTTGTTAACTTGCCGGACCACCAACTGAGAATCACCCCGCACAATCAGCTTCCTGATCCCAAGTTCGGCCGCAATCCTGAGGCCGGCAAGCAAGCCTTCATATTCAGCAGTGTTGTTTGTCGCTTGCTCCCTGGGAAAGTGCATCTGGATAACATACTTGAGGTGCTCTCCGGTGGGCGCGATGAGAACTACGCCAGCACCGGCGCCTTGCAGCGAGAAGGCACCGTCAAAATACATTACCCATCCACTTGTAGCTTCTTGTACGGGTGTACTTGTTTCTTGAACTTCTTCATCGGGCGTTGGGGTCCACTCAGCTATGAACTCTGCCAAAGCTCGGCTCTGTATGGTTGAAGTGCTTTCAAACTTGAGTCCAAAGCTTGACAGCTCCAGTGCCCACTTAACGATCCTGCCTGTTGCTTCTGGATTGTGCAATATCCTCTTCAGCGGAAAGCGAGTGACCACTGTTATCTCATGGGCTTGGAAGTAATGGCGCAGCTTTCTCGAGGCCATGAGGAGGCCGAAAAGCAATTTTTGCACACCAGAGTACCTTGATCTAGCCCCCTGGAGAAGGGAACTTACAAAATACACTGGGCGCTGCACCATCTTCTTCCGCACCTCACTTTGTTCCTGCGCAGAGTCATCCTTGTCGGGGCCAGAGCTTGCCGGAGTAGCCCCCTGCTTGTCGCTGGATTCGCTTGCCGGTGGTGCTGACTCCTCGTCGGACTCCCTCTCCGCTACTAACGCAGCACTAACCACCTGGTTGGTTGCCGCTAAGTATAGCAACAACTTTTCCTGTGGTCTAGGTGCGACAAGTATCGGAGTGGAGGACAGGTACCGTTTCAAATCCTGCAGCGCTGCCTCCGCTTCCGGAGTCCACTTCATGGGACCTGCCTTCTTCAAGATTTTGAAGAAAGGTAGGGCGCGTTCTGCAGACTTTGAAATGAACCTACTGAGGGCAGCCACGCAACCTGCAAGCCTCCTGACATCCTTGACGCGCTTTGGGGCTTCTATCTGCTCGATGGCTTTAATCTTGTCGGGGTTGGCTTCAATCCCCCTCTGTGATACAAAGAACCCGAGAAGCTTGCCGGAGGGGACTCCAAAGACGCACTTCTCGGGGTTCAACTTGAGCTGTATCCTGCGCAGGTTCTGAAACGTCTCCTCCAAATCTTGGATCAGCGTATCCTTGCTCTTGCTCTTCACCACGATGTCATCCATGTAAACCTCTACATTTTTGTGGATCTGTGGCTCAAAAGCAGTGTATACTACCCTTGCAAAGGTTGAGCCTGCATTCTTCAATCCAAATGGCATGCGAATAAAGCAATAAGTGCCACATGGAGTGATAAATGCAGTCTTCTCTTCATCCTCCTTGGCCATGAAAATCTGATGATAGCCTGAGTATGCATCAAGAAAACAGAGTAGCTCACATCCGGCAGTGGAGTCAACGATCTGGTCAATGCGCGGCAAAGGGAATGGATCCTTGGGACATGCTTTGTTCACATCGGTGAAGTCTATACACAGTCTCCACTTCCCATTGGCCTTGCGCACGACGACTGGATTTGCCAACCACGTCGGATGGATCACACCTCTAACTAGGCCTGCTGCTTCTAGCTTCTTGATTTCTTCGTTAATGAACTCTTGGCGCTCCACGGCTTGCTTCCTCACTTTCTGCTTGATGGGCCGCGCATGAGGACAGACAGCAAGCTTGTGCTCAATTACCTTCCTGGGAACACCGGGGATGTCAGATGGTTGCCAGGCAAACACATCGACATTCGCCCGCAGGAAGGCAACGAGCACGCTTTCATATTTGCTGTCAAGGGTGGCACTGATGGTGAAGGTACCACCAGTGCCGTCCTCCTTGGCGGACACTTTCTTGGTTGCCGGAGGAGCGGCCATTCCTTTCTTACTCTTGCCGGTGGAGCTCGATGGAACGTCCTCGACGGCAGCGCAGCACTTCGAAGAGGTGCGGTTGCCGGAGTGGATCCCAGAGCACTTGCCGGACTTGGTCTTCATCTTCTTCCCCCCGGGAGCTTCAGCGGCAAGAGTATCCTTCTCGGCCGCAGCTGCCGCATCCCGATAGATCTTGTCGGCGCAGACAAGCGCATCCTTCTTGTCGCCGTGGACAGTGATGACGCTTATCGGCCCCGGCATCTTGAGTACATTGTAAGCATAATGGGAAGCTGCCATGAACTTGGCGAGGGCAGGACGGCCAAGTATTCCATTGTAGGGCAACGAAATATCGGCGACGTCGAAAGTGATGCGCTCAGTTCTGAAGTTGAGCTCCCCGCCAAAGGTCACCGGCAGAGTGATCTTTCCCTTGGGCTTGCTCCTTCCCGGGTTGATTCCTTGGAATGAACCGGTCTCTTCGAGCTCGCCATCTGGAATCTGGAGTTTCTTGATCACAGCAGAGGAGATCAAGTTCAGCCCGGCCCCGCCGTCAACCAACATTTTGGTGACCTTGAGGTTGCGGATGGTGGGTGAGACCAGCATCGGCAAGCACCCGACCGCAGTGGTGCGGTCAGGGTGATCCTCAAGATCAAAAACGATGGGCGTGCTGGACCATTTGAGGAGCCTGCGCGACTCCACGGGCGGCTCCGCTGCATTCACCTCACGCACCCACTGCTTTAGTTGGCAGTGGGAGGTGTGCAGAGAGGCGCCACCGTCGACGCACAGGACCTCCGTGGCCTTCTGGAACTCCTGCTCGCTGTTCTCCTCGTCCTCCATGTCTTCGTCGTCGTCCTCTTCGTCCTTGTCGCGGCCCCGGGGAGGTCGATCCCCTTGCCGCTGCTTTGCCTTGCCGCGGTGTCCTCCCCGGCCGTTGAACGGCCGCTTCTTGCTTGTCTCCTCCCCGCCACCTTGGGCCTTCTCCTTGTCGCGCCTCTCGTACTCAGCTTTCTGCTGCTCGACGAGGTACTCGACGCGCTTGCAGTTGGAGAGATCGTGACCCTTGGTGCGGTGGATCTTACAGTATTGCTTGTCGGAGCTTCCCGGCTTGTCGGCCGCCGCTACAGGGGCAGGCTCCTTGCCGGAGCCGCCAGCCTGCGGTTGCTTGGCGGGGGCCTCCTTGCCGGTCTTCTCGACGGCAAGCACCTCTTTCTTGCCCTTCCTTCTGTTGTTCCGCCGCCGGCTCTTGTTTGCCGGGGCGGCGTCGTCGCTGTCGCTTCCTCCTGCGCCAGCATCCTCCCCGGGGAGTCTCCTACCCTCTTCTGCGCGCGCGCACTTGTCAGCAAGAGCGTAGAGCTCGCTGACGTCCCGAATCTTGGTCATCGCCATTTCCTCACGCATGCGGCGGTTACGCACGTTCTGGTGGAACGCGCTGATAACCGCGGCAGGGTGGACATCAGGAATGTTGTGCTGCACACGGCTGAAGCGTTGGATGTACTTGCGCAGGGTTTCGCCTTCCTTCTGGGCCAAGATGTGGAGATCACTCTCCTGGCCATGGGGTTTGTGGCCGCCGGTGAAGGCGCCAACAAACTGGTGGCAAAGGTCGGCCCAAGAAGAGATAGAACCTTCCGGCAAGTGCATAAGCCACGAACGGACGTTCGGCTTTAACACGAGCGGGAAGTAGTTCGCCAAGATCTTCTCGTCGCGCCCCCGGCAGCTTGCACTGCGATGGTGTAGACGCTGAGGAATTCCGAGGGGTGCGTCTTGCCGTCGTACTTCTCAGGTACGTCGGGCTTAAAATTCTTCATGTTGGGCCACTGGACGCGCCGCAGCTCGCGGGTGAACGTAGGGCAGCCTGCCGCGTACGGCAAGTCGCCTGGCTCACCGGGCGCGTGCGCGTCGACAGTGTTCCCAGCTCTCTTGTCTGATTGTCGCCGAGCTTCTCGGCGGCGCTCGATTGTGGTCCGAGCGTCTTCTTCTCGCCGGTCGTCGAGGACTTGGCGCTGGTCCCGACGAGCCTGCGGGTCCGACGAGGCAGTGGAGCCGTCGTCGGCGTTGTTCCGGCGGGGCGGCGTCTTCTGCTTCTGCGGCGGGGAGTGCACGCTTGTCGCTCCCCCGACGGTCTTGTCGCCGTCGGCCTTCGTCTTCTCAGCTTGCCGCGGCCGCGAGGCCGACGGCTGCTGTGGAGAATCGTTGTTGGCGAAGGCTATCAGGCTCTGGATGGTGGCCCTCCAGTCTTCGGCCTTGTCTGCCGCTGGAGGGAAGTCGAGGAGCAGTTGCGCTCTTGCGAGCGCTTCTGCCGGAGTGGAGGGGAACGCGGGCGAGCGGTGCGAGGAGCGGGATACGCTCGGACTCCTAACAGCGTTAGAAGGAGCGGGGTCCCGTGCCGGCGCCTTCGCTTTGCTTCTGCCCGGACGGGGGTCCGGGGCGTCCCGCGAGCCTCCGGTTTGGCCTTGTCCCAGCAAGCGGATGCCACCTCCCGTGACATGGCGCTGCTGGGTCGTTGTGTGCTGAGAGGGACGTGGTGCGTCCACGGAGACCGAGGTTCGGTCGTCCGTCCTATTCTTGGATCTGGTGGCGCCGTGAGTGTCCTCGCCGGCGACCACCCTTCCGACGGCATCTCCCCCGCCCACCGTTGGTTCTGGTGGCGGCGGGTGAGACGCAGACGGGCCTCCGACCTCCGAAGCCTTCTTCTTCGGGGCCATGGAGTTGGTGCTGGTGAAGTTGACGAATTCGGAGAGGTTGATGAAGAATGCGCCCGCGCGAACGCCGGATCAGGTTCGCACAACCTCGACGCCCCCTACCTGGCGCGCCAAAGATGTCGGGGGAAACTGTCCGCCACGAACACCTATGGGACCGGAGCCCCTTGTCTGTGCGGTACGAGGGCGGAGGGAGCACGAAGAGCAGATCGTGGCGAGCACGCGGGCAGTTTTACCCAGGTTCGGGCCGCGGTAGACGCGTAAAACCCTACTCCTGCTTGGTTGTGTATTAAGTTTGGAGAGCTCGGGAGCTTGAAGAAGCAGCTACACCGAGCGTATGCGTGGTCTAGGTTCCGAACCCCCTCCACGTTGTGCATGGGCCTCCTTTTATAGTGCAAGGGGTCACCGACAGGTCTCAACGTAGGAGAAAGGGGTAAAAACGTAAAAGAGGTGGTAGTTGTAACAGTGCGGGAACAGTGGAGCTACAGTGCAGAACAGTGGTCTATACCTACTTTAACAGTGGGGGACAAGGGCATTTAATGCCCGTCGCCGTCGACCCCAAAAGCTCCCGCCCTAGCGTCTCCGTCCGCCACGGCGATGGATCCACCACCGTGGAGTGCCACCGTGTCCCCCAGGCTGCACAGCTATCCGCCACGCGTCCCTGGATAGGCCCCAGGGCGACGCGTGGGCCGATGAGCTGGAGCGCGGGCACACAGCGCAGCCTTCCCGGCAAGCACCTTGCCGGGGCCTTGATCTTGCTGGGCCCGGGAGTTTGCCGCTCCCCGGGCCCTTGCCGGGGCGCATATAGCGCCGAGGCGTTGTCTTCTAGTCTTCCTGGCAAGCTCCTCTTGCCAGGGCCTTGTGCTAGTGAGGTAGTCTTGAGCCTGGTACGGCCTTCCCGGCAAGCTCCTCTTGCCGGGGTCTCGATCTTCTGTCTTGTATACTTTGTTTTTGAATGGATTAATAAGGGGCAGGAAGGTCTCCGGCGAGCACGCGGTAAACCCTGCCGCGGGAAGCTGCAACTGCCCGTGCACAAGTTGGGGTACTGAGGTACCCCTACCTTAGTACACCGACAGTGATCAACTTGCGGGTTTCGTGACCTTGGGAATCTATGCATAGGGGTTGGCACACGTTTTCGTCTTGACCCTCCGGTAGAAACTTTGGGGCACTCTTTGAAGTTCTTTGTGCTGGTTGAATAGATGAATCTGAGATTGTGTGATGCATATCGTATAATCATGCCCACAGATACTTGAGGTGACAATAGAGTATCTAGGTGACATTATGGTTTTGGTTGATTTGTGTCTTAAGGTGTTATTCCAGTATGAACTCTATGATAGATCGAACAGAAAGAATAGCTTCGTGTTATTTTACTATGGACTCTTGAATAGATCGATGAGAAAGAATAACTTTGAGGTGGTTTCGTACCCTACCATAATCTCTTTGTTTGTTCTCCGCTATTAGCGACTTTGGAGTGACTCTTTGTTGCATGTTTAGGGATAGTTATATGATCCAGTTATGTTATTATTGTTGAGAGAACTTGCACTAGTGAAAGTATGAACCCTAGGCCTTGTTTCCTAGCATTGCAATAATGTTTACGCTCACTTTATCGTTAGTTACCTTGCTATTTTTATATTTTCAGATTACAAAAACCTATATCTACCATCCATATTGCACTTGTATCACCATCTTTTCGCCGAACTAGTGCACCTATACAATTTGCCATTGTATTGGGTGTGTTGGGGATACAAGAGTCTCTTTGTTATTTGGTTGCAGGGTTGTTTGAGAGAGACCATCTTCATCCTACGCCTCCCACGGATTTATAAATCGTAGGTCATCCACTTGAGGGAAATTTGCTACAACGTCTACAAGAAGAAGGTTACATATTACATCAGTTAGCTCATGCCTCTCCCTCATATAAAATTGCAAGAATGTTTATCGGTACTTGTTATCGATTGCCTAGGGACAAATCACTTTCTTGTTGACAAAAGCTACAATTTATTAGTAGTTTTATTCTCGCAAAGTACTCCTAGTTTCATACTTGTTTTAGGTAAAGCAAACGTTTAGTCTGTGTAGAGTTGTATCGATGGTCGATAGAACTTGAGAGAATATTTTTCTACCTTTAGCTCCTCGCTGGGTTCGACACTCATACTTATCAAAAAAGGCTACAAACGATCCCCTACACTTGTGGGTTATCAAGACCTTTTTCGGGCGTCGTTGCCAAGGAGCAATAGCGTGGGGTGAATATTCTTGTGTGTGCTTGTTTGATTTATCACTAAGTAGGTTTTATTTTGTGCTCTTGTTTTCTATCTTTAGTTATGGGTTGAAAACACAAAATACCCAAAAAATAGTTGTACCTACTAAACCAATGGTTGAAGAACCACCCAAAATCTATCACACTACCGAAGCTTTTTACTTGCCTATGTGCTTTTGCTAAAACCTCAACTAGCTGAGTTGAGGGCAAATCATTAGATGAGCTTGCTTGTTAGGTGTGAGACCGCTTATCTAAAAAAGGGAAACTTTTACTGGATCAAATTCACCGTTTGCAGTGCTATGCTTGGAATGTATGTGAAATATATGATTTTACTTGGTGTTCTGAGGACCTAAGAAACACCTTCCCTAACAATGTGAGGTTAGTAATAATGGAATCGTATCTTCTTATGCCAAAGGTGTTTATAATTACTATGATGTTCAAAAAATTAAAGAATTTGTTGCTTTTAAGGGTGCTTATTAAATTGCTTGTTTGATTGAAAAGTATGATGCTACGATGCTACTCTTTACAAATCTGAAAATTTTGACATACAGAAATATTGCTATGATAAATATGCTTCCAATGCTTATATTAAACCATTAATGAGCAATTATTAGTTGTCCAAGAAGATACTAATATTTTGCAGGAGTCTATGGAAGAAGAAATTGATAAAACTGTGAGCTCATTGGATGAAAAAGATAAGGAGGAGAGCGAAGAACAAAAGGAGGAAAAATGGATTAGCTACTCATGCCCATCTTTTGAAGAGAGTAACTCTTTATCACATACATTGTTTAATGGGATAATTGATTTTATACCCTTAGTTGTGTCCTCCTCGTCAGGATTACCCCTAGTTTCTGAAAACACGTGGTCTTGCCCAGCCCACTTTGGAATCTTGTGCTTTTGCCTTTGACCTTTTGACCATCACTTTGAAAACTTGATAACTAATTCATACTAAATAAAAGAATGCAAATAAGATACCAAAATGTTCGAAAAAACATCATATGTATGTCAATGTCACTTGCATTCATCACAAAAGTGTTGGTAAGTGCCCATCCGAGTTTTAGCTCTTATGATACCACCATGAATAATAAAATCTAAAAAAACTCAATTTTTTTTTAAAAAGTTGGTGGCAAAGAATGAAAAATGTTGTAAGTGCTTGCCAAGTTTCATCAGGGAATGGCCTTCATGGAAGTGTGGCAAAAAAACAATCCATTTTCGAGTGTTGATTGTTTCTTTTGCCACGACTTCCACAAATGCCATTCCTTGATGAAACTTGGCTAGCACTTAGAACAATTGTCATTCTTTGCCACCAACTTTTATTTTTGAATTTTTTGAATTTTTTTTAGATTTTATTATTCATGGTGGTATCATAAGAGCTAAAACTTGGATGGGCACTTACCAACACTTTTGTCATGAATGCAAGTGACATTGACATACATGTGGTGTTTTTCTGAATATTTTGGTATCTTATTTGAATTTTTCTTATTTAGTATGAATTAGCTATGAAGTTTTCAATGTAACTATCAAAAAGTCAAAGGGCAAAAGCACAAGATGCCAAAGTGGGTTGGTCAAGACCACGTGTTTTCAAAAACTAGGGGCAATCCTGGTGAGGGGGACACAACTAAGGGTATAAACCCAATTATCCCTTGTTTAATTTCCCTTCATGTTTACCGAAGGATGAATGCTATGATGATTGTTATGATCCCGTTGATTCTTTTGAAATATCCCTTTTCGATGATGCTTGCTATGCTTGTCCAAGATGCCAATATGAATTATTCTTATGGAGATGAACTTGCTATAGTTCCTTATGTCAAGAATGAAATTGTTGATATTGCACAAACACATGATAGTCCTATTATCTTTTTGAATTCTCCCGACTACACTATATCGCAGAATTTTGCACTTATTAAGGATTACATTGATGGGTTGCCTTTTACCGTTGCACATGATGATTTTGATCAGTATAATATGCATGTGCTTGCTTCTCCTACTTGCAATTATTATGAGAGAGGAACTACATCTCTGCCTCTCAATGTTTCCAACACAACAAAATTGCAAGAAACTGCTTATACTATGCATTGGCCTTTACTTGATGTGCATGAATTGTTCTTTTATGACATGTCGATGCATAGGAAGAGAGTTAGACTTCGTCATTGCTTCATATATGTTTCTTTGTGCTCACTACTAAATGCCAAATCATTGCTAATAAAATTTGGATTTGATATACCTTGGGATCCGGGTGGATCCATTACTTGAGCACTTTATGCCTAGCTTAATGGCTTTAAAGAAAGCGCTGCCAGGGAGACAACCCAGAAGTTTTAGAGAGTCCTTTATTTCTGTTGGGTGCTTTTATAAAGTTTAAAAACACAAAAATATAGAGGGGAACCTAAAAAAATTCAAAAAGAAAAGTGAAATTGAGAAAGACGAGCATTGTTAAAGTGAGAGCTAGCCATGAACTTTGTTCATGCCCATGGAAACTTTGTGAATCTCAATTTAAGAAATTTTTCACAAAAATAATTATTCCCTAGTACAAATCCATTGTATTATAAAAATAATGTGCCAAGAGTTTTCCTTTAGGATGATTAGATTGCTTGTTGGTTTGTGTGGTGCAAAAACAGAAACTTTCGCTGTAGTCCGCCATTTTACATTTTTTACTGGAACATCGAAAGTTTCTGTAACTTTTTGCATAGTCTTGCTATAGAAATTGTTTATTTTTTCCTAATTCTTCTGAATTTTTAGAGTTACAGAAGTATGGTGAATGTTCAAATCTTTATAGACTATCATGTTTTCATAGATTGCTGTTATAGCTTCATTATTTGCGTATGTTTGAGTTCTTGTTGAAGCCTCCTTGACTTGGGGCCATAGAATTGTGATAGAATACAATGGGTAATGTTTGTTAATAATTGTACAATAATGTTAGAGCAGTACATGCTGGGATTTCATTGATCACATGCACTAACCCCGCCACTAAAAGTTCGGTTAAGTTTTGTGTGGATGAAGTTTTTGGAGATCGAGGAGGTCTCGATGTGAGAAGGAGGACAGTCAAGAGCTCAATCTTGGGGATGCCCAAGGCAAACCAAGTAAATATTCACAGAGACTCAAGCGTTTAAGCTTGGGGATGCCCCGGAAGGCATCCCATCTTTCTTCAACAAGTATCGGTATGTTTTCGGATTCGTTTCATTCACATGATATGCGTAAATTCTTGGAGCATCGTGTGCTTTTTATTTTTATTTTAATAGTGCACCATGCTGGTATGAGATAGTCCTTGGCCAATTTGTAGAATGCTCTTTGCACTTCACTTATATATTTTGATTATGGCTTTATAGAATGCTTCATGTGCTTCGTTTCTATCATTTGAAGTTTGGATTGCCTGTTTCTCTTCAAATAGAAAACCGATGTTCGTAGAATGCTCTTTTGCTTCACTTATATTTGTTAGAGCATGATCTTTTGTAGAATGAATTAAACTGCTTCACTTATATCTATTTAGAGAGTCAACATGAATTGGTCAATTGCATGGTTAGTCATCAAATCCTACATAAAACTTATGGATCACTGAATATGATATGTTTGATTCCTTGCAATAGTTTTTTGATATAGAGATGATAATGTGGGAGGTACTAGTGGATGGTCGTGTTTAGTAAGATATTGGTGTTAAGGTTTGTGATTCCCAAAGCATGCACGTATAATCTCTCGTTATGCTGGAAAGTTGGAGCGCACTTTATCCTTGATTGTCTATCTTTGTGTGAAGGTCGGGGGCGCGCGATGGTTAACTCCTACCAACCTCCCCCCTAGGAGCATGCATAGTATTACTTTGCTTCGCGGGCTAATGAACTTTTACAATAAGTATGTGAGTTCTTTATGACTAATGTGAGTTCATGGATTATACACAATCTCATCCTTCCACCGTTGCTAGCCTCTCTCGTGCCGGCAACTTTCGTCGGTTCATAAACTTTATTATACCTTCCTCTAAATAGCCACCATACCTACCTATTATGGCATGTCCATAGCCATTCCGAGTTATATTGCCATGCACTTCCATCATATAGTTGACTTGAGCATTCATTTTCATCATATAGAGTCATACTATGTTATAGGTATCAAGTTGTAATTTTTATTCTTTTGAGTTATAAGTAAAAGAAGTGTGATGATCATCATTATCTATTACTAGAGCATGTCCTAGTGAGGAAGGGATGATGGAGACTATGATTCCCCCACAAGTCGGGCTGAGCCTCCGGACTGTGGAAAAAATAAAATAAAAGTGAGGCCAAAAAGAGCCCAAAGAAGTTTTTTAAAATAAAAATAATTAGAGAAAAAGAGAGAAGGGGCATGCAAATAGCACACTTGTGCTTCAGAGCAGCACCATGTTTTCATATATAGAGTCTCCTATGTTGTCACTTTCATATATACTAGTGGGAATTTTCTATAGTAGAGTTTGATGCATACCCACTTAGTTTCATATTGAGCTTTCATACACTTATAGCTCTTAGTGCATCCGTTGCATGGCAATCCCTACTTCTCACATTGATATCGATTGATGGACATCTCCATAGTCCATTAGTTTGCCAAGTTGATGTGAGACTTTCTTCCCTTCTTTTGTCTACTACCACCACATTCTATTCCACCTATATTGCTATATCCATGGCTTGCACTCATGTACTGCGTGAGAGTTGAAAATGATGAAGCGCGTTAAATAGTATGAACCAATTGCTTGGCTGACACCAGGGTAGTACATGATTTATACTTGGAGATAGGAAGACATAGCATGACTAGACTATATGATTTTGTAGGGATAACATTCTTTAGCATTTTATATTCTGAAAGACATGATTGTTTGTTGGGATGCCCGAGTATTGATGTCTTAATGTCAAATTATAGACTATTGCTTTGAATCACTCATGTCTTAATATTGATGCCATGACTAGATATATGATCAAGTTTATGCTAGGTAGTATTCCACATCAAAAATTATCTTTTTATCATTTACCTACTCGAGGACGAGCAGGAATTAAGCTTGGGGATGCTGATACGTCTCCGTCGTATCTATAATTTTTTATTGTTTCATGCCAATATTATACAACTTTCACATATTTTTGGCAACTATTTATATGATTTATTGGACTAACTTATTGATCCAGTGCCCAGTGCCAGTTCCTGTTTTTTGCATTTTTTTGTATCACAGAAAAACCATATCAAATGAAGTCCAAATGCAATAAATTTTTACGGAGAACTATTTTGGAATGTATGTGATTTTCGGGAGTTGGAATCACCGCAAACGGAGGCCCATACAGACAACAAGACACCAGGGCACGCCAGAGGAGCCAAGTGCGTGGTGGTGGGTTGTGCTCACCTCGTACGTCGGTTGGAGCTGTACTTCGAGCGCAAGGAAGCTTATATTCAGAAAAAAAATCGTGTAAAAATCTTAGCGCAATCGGAGTTACAGATCTCCCGGAATATAAGAAATGGTTTTCGGCCAGATCCGGGGAACGTGAATCAGAAGAAGATAGAGAGACAGATCCAATCTCGAAGGGGCTCTCGCCCCTCCACAGCCATGGAGGCCATGGACCAAGGGGAACCCTCTTCCCACCTAGGGAGGAGGCCAATGAAGAAGAAGAAGGAGGGGGCTCTCTCCCCCTCTCTCCCGGTACACCGGAGTGCCGCCGGGGCTAGGATCGTGACGGCGATCTACATCAACAATCTTGCGACCGTCAATGCCAACTTTCTCCCCCTCTTTGCAGCGGTGTAACACCTCTTCTCCCTGCTGTAATGTCTACTTAAACATGGTGCTCAACTCCATATATTATTTCCCAATGATATGTGGTTATCCTATGATGTTTGAGTAGATCCTTTTTGTCCTATGGGTTACTCATGATCTCGGTTGGTATGATTGTATATTTTATTTTGGTGCTGTCCTACGGTGCCCTCCGTTCTCGCGCAAACGTGAGGAGCCCCCACTGGAGGGTGTTGCAATATATATGTTCATAGTTCGCTTATAGTGGGTTGCGAGAGTGACAGAAGCTTAAACCCGAGTAGGTGGGCTATGGCGTATGGGATAAAGAGGACTTGATACTTAATGCTATGGTTGGGTTTCACGACGTTAATGATCTTTAGTAGTTGTGGATGCTTGCTAGAGTTCCAATCATAAGTGCATATAATCCAAGTTGAGAAAGTATGTTAGCTCATGCCTCTCCCTCATATAAAATTGCAAGATTGATTACCGGTACTTGTTATCGATTGCCTAGGGACAAATGACTTTCCTGTTGACAAAAGCTATCCACTTCTACTGCCTTGCAATTTATTCGTTGTTTTATTCTCGCAAAGTACTCCTAGTTTCATAATTGTTTTAGGTAAAGCAAACGTTTAGGGTGCGTAGAGTTGTATTAGTGGTCGATAGGACTTGAGCGGATATTTGTTCTACCTTTAGCTCCTCGTTGGGTTCGACACTCTAACTTATCAAAAAAGTCTACAAACAATCCCCTACACTTGTGGGTTATCATGGTTCCGAGAGGGAACAATGCATGTTTGATGACGAACGGGAGATAGCTTCCTCTTGCGGCCTTCAAATATTTTGTACATTTAACATGCACTAATACAACTATCATGTGAAAAACTGGAAAATTCTAGGGGTCATTTGGCCTTTTAAATACATTTAAGTGATTTTCTAGTCATTTAATGATCATAATTCAAATTTGAACTACATTTACATGCTACTGCAAACCATAACATTTTGAAAAATCATATTTTTGTGTACTTGCGTGCCAGCTAATTAATTTCATGTGCTGTAAATTCGAAGGAATTTTCAAACATATTGGTGTGATGGTCTCAACACACATGCATGCGACAACACGCCATTCGAATTGCAAAAAATAAAAAAATGATCAGATACACATGAAACCTTGCTAGACGTAATGTCATGCCACCAAGATGATGTGGTAAAATAATTGGCTTGTTTGACGAAAGTTTGGACACATACTCCTTACAAACCGAAGCAACTCACTAGAATAGGCTCGTGGTTTCGAGTGGGAACAATGCATGTTTGATGACAAACGGGCGATAGCTTCCTCTTATGGGCTTCAAAAAAATTCTACAGTTAACGTGCACTAATACAACTCTCATGTCAAAATTTGGAAAATTTCAACGGTCATTTGACCTTTTAAAGACATTTAAGTGATTTTCTAGCCATTTAATGACCATAATCCAAATTTGAACTACATCTACATGCAGCGGCTAACCATAATGGTTTGGAAAAAAATATTTGTGTACTTGTGTGCGAGTTAATCCCATGTGCGGTAAATTGGAACGAATATTCAACCATATTGGTGTCATGGCTTGGGCACATGCATGGAGTGCCATGGCATTTAAGTTCCAAAGAATTTAAAAATCTTGAGATGATGTACATATATCTGGAGTTGAAATAAGAAAATGTAAAGATCCGACAAGGCAACCGGCCCCCACACGATTGTCACTCTATTTTGTGCCTCGGGGTTTGGAAGGTGAAGGCGTGGGTTATTAATCAGACACGGTTATATATTGGGAACCGTCTGCTATTAAGTTCACACACGGATTTTGCCGCGGGAATCGTGTGCAATTCAAACTACAATAATCGTAAATTCCGGCGACCGGCGTGTGTATTGTTCTCGTCGATCAAGATTCCAGCCGCCAATAAATACTAGCTTGCTCACGTCGTCCCACATGCATTCTCATCTACATCCTCACCTCACTCGCTCTCTCTCTCCCTCTCTCTCAAATCTCTGCCATGGTGCCGCCGATCTGCCCAAGCGCCTACGAGGACTCGCCGCCCCCCGAGGACGCTCAGTAGAAGAGCAGCGACGAGGAGGACCCCTACACACCGCTAGAGGAGGTTGCGCCGGACCCCCCAACTTTGGCTTGGTTTTGGGGCCATTACAATCTTTGTCTGTGGAAGTCGCTGCCGCCGGCTTAGAAAGTCATGCAAGTGGCATTCAAGAAGGAGATGGCAGAGGAGGAAGCTAGGTACGAGGCGGCCTGTGAAGCCCATGATGCAACCTAGAAAAAGGAGGTGGTGGAGATTTGGGGGCGGGTGCGTCATCATGCGGAGGAGGTGTACGAAGACGGGTACTTCGCGAGGAAGGTCAAAGGCACGAGGCGCCTCATCGTTGCATGGAAGTGGGCCGATAAGCTGCAGCGTGCTGATGTCTGGTAGAACTACGTCGGTATTGCCCCAAAGAGGAAGACATGATATAGTATAGCAGCGGTAGGTATTTCCCTCAGTGATGAGACAAAGGTTATCGAACTAGTAGGAGAAGAAAGCAACACGACATAAACGGCACCTGCACACAAATAACAAATACTCGCAACGCGACGTGTAAAAGGGGTTCTCAATTCCTTTCGGGTAACGGACGTGATAGAGTTGTAAATATTGAATGTTTGAACGCCACAATAGATAAATTGCAGCAAGGTATTTTTGGGTTTTTGGTTTAATAGATCTAAAAATAAAATAAAAGGAAAATAGATTGCAAAGGCAATCATAATAAATAAGAGACCCGGGGGTCGTAGATTTCACTAGTGGCTTCTCTCGAGAAAAATAGCAAACGGTGCGTGAACAATTATTGTTGGGAAATTGATAGAACTTCAAATAATCATCACGATATCCAGGCAATGATTGATATATAGGCATCACATCCAAGATTAGTAGACCGACTCCTGCCTGCATCTACTACTATTACACCACACATCGACCACTATTGTCGGGGAAACTGATCCTCGAGCACCTATGGGGACCGAACCCCTTTCGGTTCATCGAGGGGCGGAGATCGCGCGAAGAGCAGATCGAGGCGAAGCACACGAGCAGTTTACCCAGGTTCAGGCCGCACGGATGCGTAAAACCCTACTCCAGCTTTATGGTTTGTATTGAGTTCTTGCTCGGGAGTGCTGGGTGCTACAGTATGCGCCAGCAGCTAACGAGACCGAGTGTGAGTGTTCTTCTGTTTTCCCCCCCTTGCTCTACGTTGCGCATGGGCCTCCTTTTATATGCTCAAGGGGTCACCGACAGATGGCAACGTAGACAAGGGTAAAAATGGAAAGGTGTTGCGGTTGGTACAGCTACCTGTACAGTGTATCATACCTAACCCTGACGGCAGGGGACAAGGGCATTAAATGCCCGTCTGCGTCGCCCAAACAGTGCAAAGGGGGCGTCAGGGACGCCACCGTTCGCCACGATGGCGAATCTTGTCAGCACCGCTTGCCACCGCGCACCGCTGGCTGCACAGCCTCCCGCCACGTACGCCTAGAAGGGTCCCAGAGCGACACGTTGGTGGATGCGCTGGAACACGGGTACGGAGTGGTAGATTGCCGCGGCAAGCGCCTTTCCGCGGTCGTCGCCTTGTCGCGTCCGGGAGCTTGCCACTCACCGGGCCTTGCCGGGACGCGTGGCGCGTCGCGGCAAGTTCCTTGAGATGCCTTGGTTGGCCTTCCCGGCAAGCTCCTCTTGCCGGGGTCTTGTCTCCTTGGCTTGAATACTTTGTTCTTGAATGGCTCAAAAGGAACCACGGAGGACCTTGGCGGCCACCCGGCAAGCCTTTCCGAGGGACGCTGCGACTTCCCGTGCACAAGTTCGGGATACTAGGGTACCCCTACTCTAGTACACCGACAATAGCCCCCGGGCATGGGCCATACACGGTGCCGAGCGCTGTTGGGCCAGGCCCAAAACAGGGCACGGGCACGCGCGGCCTGGATCACGCCGTATCTCTCTCCGTATCCACCGCGCCCTCCCCGAACGGCATGCGTTGATTGCGGCGTCGTGGGAGAGATCGTGGGTGGTTTCTTTATTCGGAAAGGCGGAATGTCCGCCCCCTCCCTCCTTATAAGCAGGGGAATCAGGGGCTGTTCGCCCATCCGCCAGTTGCTACTCCAATCCTTGAAAACCTCCGCCGCTCCCCTTCTTCCCAAAGCTGAAAGAGAGCAGCGCTCCGCCCCCCATCGCCACCAGCACCACCAATGCCGTCGACCTCCTTCACCAACACCTTTTGAAGAGCTCCCGCGTAGATCTTGCACGACTCGTCGGCCAGCCGCTTTGGAGTCGTCTCCCGGAGTCGTTGGAGGGCCGTCGCCACGCCTTTGAAGAACAAAGTGAGCTTGGCGCTTGGTTGGAGGTTCTCATCGGAGGGATACCCGAGATCCTCCATGCCAAGCTGTGCCAGCTCCTTGTCAATATCTGTGGCAGCATTCACGAGACCCTCCGTCCAGTGCTCGACGGTCTCCCTGAAAGTGTTCTGGACGGCAGCAGCGCTCGCCAGCAGCGCCTTCTCGGCCTTGATCTCCTCCTTCAAGGCTGCCTCCCGCTCCCTGGCGCCATCCAGCGTCTTGGTCAAAGTGGTCAGCTTCAACTCAAGATCTGCGTTGGAGTCCTTGGCGGCGCTGAGCTCCTTGCCCTTCTCGGCAAGACGAACCTGCAGCTCTGAGTTGTTGTGGGCGTCCTTCTCCCGCTCATGCTTGAGCGCGGCAAGCTCTTCGCCTCTCTCCTTGATATCGGCCTCCAGCTGCGCCACCTTCGTCTCCAACTCCTTCTTGGCGGCCTCGGCGGCGGCAGCATCCTCTGCTTGCTTGAGGGCTCCGTCAAATGATTGCTCGCGCGCGGCAAGCTCCTCCTCGTGGCTGTCTAGGTTAATCCTCCGCTGCGCCAGCTCGCCCTCCTGCGCAGACAGCTTCTCAGCGGCAAGCCGCTGTTGCTCTTCGACGTCAGCCTTCTCGAGGAAGAAGGCCTTATGCTCCTCAGCGAGTTGCTCCCGCTCCTCCGCCAGGGACCGGAGAGCTTCTTGGTGGAGACCCCGGAGCTCCTCCGCGCGCTTCTCGATATCCGCTCCCGCCTTTGCGGCAAGCGCCTCTCGGGACTCCAGCTTGGCCTGCCGGGCGCGGTAGAGCGACACCAGCTTCCGCAGCAGTCGCTCCTCCTCAGGCTCGCCGCTGCTGCTGCTTGGCGCATCAACCAGCGTCAGCCCAGCGGAGGCGAGCACCTCTCCATCGAAGTTTTCTCCCTTGACCGGCGCCCTGGAGGGTGACGCCCAGGGGAGGTTGATCAAGATGCCATCGCCGGCCTTCAAGTAGACGCCTGGCTGGGGCTCTTCGGAGCCTGGCGCTGCGGCGGCGGCGGAGGGAGCGGCGGTCGGCGTAGCGCCTGGCGCTCCTGCGGCCTCAGGGCTGTCAGTACGATTGCCAGACCCCTCGACAGCTGTTGAGGCGGCAGCCTTGGCGGCCTCTGCGCCGGCGGGATCATCAGCGCCGGCTGCTCCTTCGGTAGCAGCAGCGTCGTCGGCGGCCTCGGTTATGTTCTCCTACCCGGCAACCTCGGTCTCCATCGGCTCCACATCAGATGGGTCTGACGGCCGGAAAAGGGAGAAGAGTCAAGCAAATATCCAAAAAGAAAATCAAAAGAAGAAGAACCCAAGGGGAGTCTTGAAGCAAGAGGGTTACCTGCGCCGGGTTCTGCAGTTGTAGTCTCCACCGCCGGGGGGACGCTGGAGCTGTCCCTTGGCGGAGAGCTCTCCCTCACCGGAGGACTCCCCCTTGCCGGAGAACTCTCCCTTGGCGGAGAACCCTCCCTTGCCGAGGAGTCCCTTGCCGTAGAACTCTCCCTTGGCGGCGTAGTCGAAGCAGATGGCACGTCGGGGGCGGTCTCCGGGCGCTCCTGGTGTGGCTGCTCTGGTCCTACACAAACCAACAAACAGATATTAGCAAAGAAAAATCATCCATGCGCGCCTAACAGCGGAAAGTGAACCATATACTTACGCTGGGGGCTGCGCTGGGGGCTGCTCTGAAGATTAGTTGCCGTGTCTGGCAAGGTGGTCTCGGTGGGTTCGTCCTCGATGATGATCACCTCCTCTCTCCTCGCCGGGACCTTGGCTCTCTTCGCCGCTCTCTGGGCCAGAGTCCTGAAAAGGGATAAGTTCGGAGTGAAGAGAATGAGATACAAGACAAAGCATCAAGAATTGAAGAAATGCAAGTACAACAAGAATCTTACTCTTCTTCTTCCTCGTCGGAGCTGAGCGCGGAGAAGTCGAAATCCGGCTCACGTCCAGCGCGAGGAGGCGGAGGAGTAGGCTCCCTTGGCCGCTTGGCAGGAGCAGTGGCGGTGGTCTGAGACGACCCCGCTCCGGTTACCGCAGCAACGTGAGGTGCTCCCGCGGCAACAGTACTTGCCGCGGTGGAGCGTGTTGCGCGGCGCGGCCGCTGTCGAATCGTCTGCCGCTCCGCTACGTCCGCGGCCTTGCGGAGACGCCTTCTTGGTGGAGCCGGGGGCTCTGCTTCCGGCGAGCTGCCCGAAGATGAGGAGGAAGAGGAGTCGATCTCCAACGAGCCGCTCGTATCTTCGGCGGGCTCGCTCGACTCGACGATAGGCCCGGCAAGCTCTCCCTCACCGGCAAGCCCTTCCTCGCCGGAAAACTCCTTTCGCTCGGCAAGGCTTGCCGCCTCTGCTGCCTCTGCCTCCTCCACGGTGATTCCAAACTCGCCCGCGGCTGCGGCTGCCGCCGCCTCTTCTAGACTAGTGGCGATGCGCTTCATCTCCGCATCGGTGGTGTCGCGGGTGAGGCCTTTCTTTTCGTCGGCGCGGACCGGTTTTTCTACCAAGTTGTCGAAGAACGCCTGCACGACGTCGTCTGCAGGCTCTTGCCAAGTGGGTACAATTCCATGCGAATCGCACAACGGCATCATCGCACGGATGCGGTCGAGCGCGGAGTTGTTGCACAGCTGAATGACGTCCTTCGGCAACCTGAACACTTCGGGATGTTCAGGGTCGTACTTGAATAGCTCCTGAAGCATTGCGTTAAGCTCCAAAATGGTGAAGTTGAAGTTGAGGCCCGGACGCAGCCTCATGATATCCGCCGCATTCTTGAATTCCTAGGCAGGTCTCCTCCTCTCCTGCAGGGGGGCGATGCGGCGGCGAAGAAAATCTGCACCAACCGCACCTACAGTGAGCCCGGCAAGCCTGAGGCGTTGGATCCGGGTGACGGCAATCTTCAGCCTGTCATCTTCCGGGGCCATGTTGATCCAATCGCTGCCGCACACTACTGGGGTTTGGCGCCGGGCGGTAAACGGCTGCAGGTTCTCCTCGACAACCCAGCACCAGTTTGCTCTCCATTCCTCCCACTTGCCGCGGAACTCTCCCTCCAGATAGGCGTCCTTCTTGCCGGCCCTCGAGATCCAGGCGACTCCGCCGGATAAAGGCTCTCCTCTCTCAACTCGGGGCATAAAGAAGTGGCGAAAAAGGGCTACATTTGGATGGACTCCGACAAAGTTTTCCTAGAGATGTGCGAAAACTGCCATGGTCAGAACGGCATTGGGGGTGAAGTCAAGGAGGCGGAACCTGTAGGTGTTCATGATATCACAGAAGAACTCAGAGAAAGGAGCCCCTTTCGGTTCGGTGGGGGGCGGAGATCGCGCGAAGAGCAGATCGAGGCGAAGCACACGAGCAGTTTACCCAGGTTCGGGCCGCACGGATGCGTAAAACCCTACTCCTGCTTTATGGTTTGTATTGAGTTCTTTCTCGGGAGCGCTGAGTGCTACAGTACGCGCCAGCAGCTAACGAGACCGAGCGTGAGTGTTCTTCTGTTTTCCCCCCTGCTCTACGTTGCGCATGGGCCTCCTTTTATATGCTCAAGGGGTCACCGACAGATGGCAACATAGACAAGGGTAAAAATGGAAAGGTGTTGCGGTTGGTACAGCTACCTGTACAGTGTATAATACCTAACCCTGACGGCAGGGGAAAAGGGCATTAAATGCCCGTCTGCGTCGCCCAAACAATGCAAAAAGGGGCCGTCAGGGACGCCACCGTTCGCCACGATGGCGAATCTTGTCGGCGCCGCTTGCCACCACGCACCGCTGGCTGCACAGCCTCCCGCCACGTACGCCTGGAAGGGTCCCAGAGCGATACGTTGGTGGATGCGCTGGAACGCGGGTACGGAGTGGTAGCTTGCCGCGGCAAGCGCCTTGCCGCGGTCGTCGCCTTGTCGCGTCCGGGAGCTTGCCGCTCACCGGGCCTTGCCGGGACGCGTGGCGCGTCGCGGCAAGTTCCTTGAGATGCCTTGGTTGGCCTTCCCGGCAAGCTCCTCTTGCCGGGGTCTTGTCTCCTTGGCTTGAATACTTTGTTCTTGAATGGCTCCAAAGGAACCACGGAGGACCTTGGCGGCCACCCGGCAAGCCTTGCCGCGGGACGCTGCGACTGCCCATGCACAAGTTCGGGATACTAGGGTACCCCTACTCTAGTACACCGACAACTATCCAGCAAGCATCTAGTGTATTAAGTTCATGGAAAAATGGAGTAATGCAATAAGAACGATGACAGGATGTAGACAAGATCTATTTATGTAGAAATAGACCCCATCGTTTTATCCTTAGTAGCAATGATACATACGTGTCGGTTCCCCTTCTGTCACTAGGATCAAGCACCGCAAGATCAAACCCACTACAAAGCACCTCTTCCCATTGCAAGATAAATAGATCAAGTTGGCCAAACAAAACCCAATATCAGAGAATAAATACGAGGCTATAAGGAATCATGCATATAAGAGATCAAAGAAGACTCAAATAACTGTCATGGATAAAAAGATACATATGAAGATAAACTCAAAGTTCATCAGATCCCAACAAACACACTGCAAAAGAGTTACATCACATGGATCTCCAAGAGACCATTGTATTGATAATAAAAAGAGAGAGAGGAAGCCATCTAACTACTAACTACGGACACATAGGTCTACAAAGAACTACTCACGCATCATAAGAGAGGTACCAATGGAAGTGGTTAACCCCTCCGTGATGGTGTCTAGATTAGATCTGGTGGTTCTAGAACTTGCGGCGACTATAATTAATTTTCGTTGACTCCCTTAGGGTGTCTGGAATATTGGGGTATTTATTGAGCAAAGAGGCGGTCCGGGGGTACACGAGGTGGGCACAACCCACCATGGCTCGCTTGGAACTCACATGTCATATCATATTCTTTTCTTTATAGCATGGACATTTGGACTTTTATATGGTTCAAAGAAATTGTCTAGTTTTGACATGAGATTTAAATACTCAAGCATATCAACAAGCAATCATGTCTTTCAAAATATCAATGCTAAAATAAGTTATCCCTAGCCCATCATGCTCAACCATTGATCCATTCATGAAACACACTAGCATATTAACTACACCATGCTTCCTAGTTGATGCTTTATAAGAGAGTATGGAGACTCAAATTCAAAATAAAAATTGCATAAAGTAAAAGAAAGGTCCTTCGCAGAGGGAAGTAGGGATTTGTAGAGGTGCTAGAGCTCAAAGCTTAAATTGAGAGATAAAATTATTTTGGGTGGCATACTTTTCCCACCAACAAAAACTACTTAGAGTTCCCAACACTTTCCATGCTAGATATATCATAGGCGGTTCCCAAACATAATATAAAGTTTGTTCTTTTTTCCACCAAACTTTCACAAGCCATGGCTAACCGTATTCACGGGTGCCTTCTGTAAATTCATTTTTTTTATTTTGGGACTGGGCATCCCTAATACCTTTGCCTTACTCTTGTGCAATGACAAGTAAATAAACACTCACTGTGAGAATAACACATCTAGCATGGAAAATATTAGCCACCCCTCATCCCCTCACGAGCGGTACGAGCACACAAAAGGGAAATTTATTTTGAAAATTAGAGATGGTACATACAAATTTACTTAGAACGACACAGGAATACTGCATATAGGTAGGTATGGTGGACACATGTGACAAAATTGGGTTAAAGGATTTTGGTTGCACAAGTAGTGATCATACTTAGTGCAAAATGAAGGCTAGCAAAAGATTGGGAAGCGACCAACCAAGAAACGAATACAAATTTGCTTAGAGATGGCACATACAAATTTGCTTAGAACGGCAAGGGAATACCGCCAATAGGTAGGTATGGTGGAATCATGTGGCAGAACAGGGTTTAAAGAGTTTGGATGCAGAAGTAGTATTTCTACTTAGTACAAGTGGAGGCTAGCAAAATATTGGGAAGCGATCAACAAAGAAACAAATATTCTCATAAGAGAGCATTAAGCATAATTAACACCGAATAATGCACCACAAGTAGGATGTAATTTCATTGCATGATTATTGACTTTCGTGCTTGCATAGGGAATCACAAACCTTAACACCAATATTCTTACTAAAGCATATTTACTCATTATCATGACTCACATATCACGTCGTCATATCTCAAAACTATTACAAGGAATCAAGTTTATTTTGTCCATGATCTTCATTAAAGTTTTTATTATATCCATCTTGGATATCTATCACTTTGGGACTATTTTCATGTGTTGCTTTTAATAAGCTCAAACAAATATAACTGAAAATCATGAGCATAATAATTTTCTTTCTCTCAAAATAATTTAAGTGAAGCAACATAGAATTTCTTGAAAATTTTACTAACTCTCAAATAAATCTAAGTGAAGCAAGAGAGTATTTCTTCAAAAATATTAAAGCACACCGTGCTCAAAAGGATATAAGTGAAACACTAGAGTGAATCCATAGCTCATTAAAATTTAAGTGAAACATAGAGAGCTATTCTAACAAGTCATGGCATAATTATGGCTCTCTCAAATAGGTGTGTGCAGAAAGGATTCAAGAATTAAAAATAAAAATAAAATGTGGCACCCCGGCTCAGAGAAACCGGAATGCCCCGTATTCCAGCCCAGAGATCGAGGAGAAGTCTCTGGAATACGACACTGCTTGACATAGAACAAATCAGCTCTTATTACAAGAATAATAATACAAGGGTCTGATGTTACAAAGAAGCACATCAGCACGGCTACATTATGCCTGCGACACTACGCTTGCTCTATGCTAGCAGCGAAACAACTCATAGCATCAGAATACTTCTAGCAGCGGAACAACGACGAAGGTGGTGAACTCCACTCCGCGGGGACTCTGGCTGTGACATGATCTAGCTCGCACGCACGGCAACCTCGACAAGCAATCAAGCAATCATGGCATCACTTGCAATCTGGCATGACACACCAGGTCAGTACATTGAATGTACTTGCAAGCTTACAACAACCAAAAGCATCAAGGCAATACAACAACATAGCATTAACAGGTTAATTAATTAACAACTACAAGGATGAAGCAACTACTAAGCATGGTATGAAACTGATACAATACTGATAAATCACCATCTCGGATCTCCATAACCATATCTCTCTTGGCTAACCGGCCAAGTAATATACCATCTCGATCACCTCGTGATCAAAACCAAACGATGATCATTCGCGGATCACAAATGGACCAACCTCGTGGTCTTGTGACCAAACGGTGATCTTTCCAGCGATCACAACCATGACCAACACTTGGTCTCCAACATCATCATCAACATCCTGCCAATCTGTACTACTCAAAATATCAACCTAAAAATCACCTATAAGTCATTCCGTCATGTGAGTGTTGATCGAACGGTGTGACCTAGTACGAACCCATGCCCATGACCGAGGACGCGGCTATCAATAGATTAAACAAACACACTCTACAGAGGTAGCGCACTTTACCCACACCACGGAACCCATGGCCTCGCACTCCCATTCGGGTGGACCAACGACGTTCCGACCAAACCGATCTACTGCCATGACACTCTCCCGGCCACTCCGACTCATTCCCCACTGGGCTAGTCCTGGGTGGCCCCGTGTCTACCAAAGACTCTAACGGCCACCGTCGTGGCCAAAACAATCAACCATCCCAAACGGGGACAAAAGCGCTTATCATCCAACTACGAGCACACAAGGTTATGTCTGCTTACCGGTCCAGGGTACCGCGCGCCCATAACCTTCCCTCGTTGGAGGCACCGGCGAGAGGCATGACAATAGCATCGCATTAGGGCCTTCCCATAAAGGCAAATGTGGTTGCACTGGAGAAAGCCCAGTTCGGTGGCACCTGACCAACTTAATGACGGAATTTATCCTCAAAAATATAACTGTGATATTGATACTCCGATATCAACTATCAAACTATAATCCAATTCATAGCAATATCCAACAAATAATCCAAAGTTCAATATCATCATAACAAAATACTCCAAGGATAGCATAACATCTCTATCATGAAGAATCCAAGAACGATAATACTACTACTCAAATATCAAGAACTAACTATCCAACTATGATCCACATGCAAGCATCATCTCCATCATCATACTCCAAAACATAATATCAACTAGCATCATGATGAAACTAACACTAGCCACTAATAATCCAAAGGCAACATGATATCCAAAGTAATACTCCAACATAATACCAGATAACATCATGAAAATAATCGTAATAGACACTAAGAATCCAAAGGCACAGGTCATCCGCATAATCATCAAAACATAAGTCCTAGAACTCCAAGCAATTTCATGGCAATATCAAGATCAAAACAATACTCCAGGAAATGCCATGAACAGATCACACATAGCTAATGCAATATTTTAAACAAGTTCAAGTGAATAAACCATGTCACTGCATTTTAATCATGCAAATGGAGGGTGTGGCTTGCCTGGGGATGGAGAGTACTCCGGGAAGAAGTGCGGTGAAGCCGCGGAAAGATTCCCCGGAAATAGTTCTCGCGCAGAGGGGGCTGATTAGGGCAAGGGAAAAGTGGTCATTTCCAGTATGTCAAACCATAGTGAAAATGTTACCAACAGAACGGACTCGACGAGACGAAGAGATGGGCTTTGGAATCACCTCATTTGGAGTCTCGAGCAAAAAGATACGGACGTTTAAAGCTTAGGGACCAATCTGTAGCAAAAATATTCACAAACAGGTCCCTAGCTGATTAAACCGAACGTGCCTTTCTCAGAAGTACGCTTTCCCATAGAGAAAACGTATTCCTGCCCGAAGAACAACTAGAACACGCTTTAGGGAGGGGAAAACGTACTCTAGTGAATACGCCTCCACTTATCCACGTGAGCGGGACGGGGCCAGCTAGTGGAGTGGCTGACATGCGGGGCCCGCAAGGCCCACGGCCAGCTGGTAAAGAGGGGGTCAGGGCCTTCATCTCCTTCCCGACGCCGATGGCCGTTCCGGCACCGCCAGCCACCGTTTGTGGCGCCTGGACTACCGCTGCACTTGGGAGATAGAGGCGGCCCGACCCAAGCAGGTTGCTGCCGCCGGGGAGTGCTCGACCGAGCGGGACATCAGCCGCGGCGGACGACAGCTTCGGGCGTCGGCCGAATCATGGCAAACAGCCATGTCGGTGTACAAAAAGAGGGGTACACTTTTTGTACCCCTATGACTGTGCACGGGCAGTCTGAGGCACGGGCACCACCACACCGAGCTTGGCGAGGGAGGCGAGCCGGGGCAAAACCGAAGCTTGATGGAGACTAGAGCGATGCCAAGAACAAGACCACAAAGGGCAAAGGGACGAAGCGGCTCTACCCGGCAAGATCCTTGCCGGGGCCAGCACTGGCAGCCCCGGCAAGACCCTTGCCTCGACAGCTCACCCCGCGCCTACGGAGCGGATCGCCCTTGAGTCCACCGCCCCCATGGGGCGAGGATTAGGGAGATGTCCCCGTGGTGGCATGCAGATCTTTGTGAAGACATTCAAGATCAGATGCAAGTTAAGAAGACGATGACCCTTGGCGGGATTCCAGCCAAGGAGAACCACAAGGCCCCCGGCAAGCACCTTGCCAGGGATGACAGCAGGCGCCATGGCAGGACCCTTGCCAGAGCCCCGGCAAGGCCCTTGCCGAGGAGAACCGCAGGGCCACCGTCAGGCCCGCACCAACTGGGTTTCCACCGACCCACGCGGCCGCCAACCCGACAAGCTGGACGGGCTCCTGCATGGCAACCCACAGATCTTCGTGGAGACCCGCCGTTACGCCACCTCAGCCGCCTGTCTGCCTACATGGCGCCTCAGGCACTGCTGGCCAGGGCGCGTGTCAACACGAGGAGGGGCGGCGACGGACAAGACGGACGTCTCCCCCCGTCCTCGATAAAGCAAGGACACCTAAGCTGGGCGCATTAAATGCACCTTACCCTGTAATGCGAGGGATAACCTCGCATCACTGTACCCTTTCCACCTCCTGTGTGCTACTGTGGCAACCTCTTTTTCCTATAAAAGGAGGCCCGAGGCGACTAGGAGGAGGATTCGGCTTTTTAGAACTCCTCACGACTCTCTTGGAGCTCCTCACTAGCTGAAAAACACCAACATATAATCCACCAAAGCAGGAGTAGGGTTTTACGCATCTTTGCGGCCCGAACCTGGGTAAAGGAACTGTGTCCGGACTATTAGATCCGCTCTTCTCTCAACCCGCGCCCCGCAATCGTAGTAGGGATTCTTGTGATTCTATAGGTGTCAATCCAAATACATCGACATCTTTGGCGCACCAGGAAGGAGGCAGCGCAGTTGTGTGAATCGGCTTTAGCGGTTAGTTCGACGCTCCTGCATCGTCATGGCGCCTAAGAAGAAGACGACGGTGGCGGTTGGCCAGTCAGAAACCGGACAGCCTTCCCGACACGGGCGAGCAGCGGACCAGTCACAGGAAGGACTCGGGGCGCTGCTCGCGAACACTAACACCATCCCGACAGCCGGAGTTTGGGAGGTGGCGATGTTTGTGCGCCTGGTAACGGGCCACACACCGCCAGTTCCAAGGACGGAGCCCGACCCTCCGCGGGTGGCGCGGGGCCTTCCAGGGTCGCGGCCGCATCACCCGAAGGTGACGTAAGGGCCTCCAGAACTCCCACGCCGGCGCCAACAGCTCGCTCTTCTCAAGTAGCGCGCGACGAACAGCGTCGTCACCCCGAAGATCACGGGCGTCACCTTGGGAAGGGCCCCGAGCGCCACTCCAGAGAAGTAGAAGACCTGCCCGCCCGCCGAAGCGCTGGTGGAGACGTTAGGCAATCGCGGGATCGTGATGGAGCTCCCACTGACACGGTCAGCGGTCGAAGCACGTCACGGTCCGCGCAGGTTTCACTACCGTTGACACCAGCCGAAGCTTTGGCGCCCACGCAGTTGCTCCTCGACTTTCCTCCCCTTACGGGGAAACTCGACGAATGGAGAGCCACCATCCGAAGCCTTGTCGCAGTCGCCAACAGGGATGACCTAAATCTAGCGGAGCTCCCAGGGCGACGCAACGATGGGGTCCCATGCACCGGCGACGGGAGAGCCGGCAGCGCCGTGGCTACGGTGCATTCGCCTCCTCCTCGCCCGGTGCCGCGTGCGTCGACCCATCGAGACGTCGCGGACGACGCCATCTCCATAGCGTCGTCCGACCCACGGACCCGCGGCGACCAGCGTCAAGTTCTTCAGGAGCGAGCTTGTGAGGACACTCGAACCACCATCGAGCGCTGGTGCAGAATGCGCCACCAGTCAGACAGGAGAGCATGGCCTGCTATGGACCGCCCAGCACCGGAAAGCCCTGGAGGTCTATCCTACGAGGTAGGTTGTCCAGCTTTCACTCGTGAGCTGCGGCAGTTCCAGTGGCCCTCTCACCGCACCTTCAAACCTGACGTTGGCGAGAAGTACAACGGCAAGACCCACCCGTCGGAGTTCCTCAGCATCTACACCATCACGATGCAAGCTGCCGGGGCCCGCGACGATAAGGTGCTTGCGAATTACTTTTCGTTAGCTCTTAAACCTAACGCCATGTCGTGGTTGATGCACTTGCCAGTAGACTCTATTTCCTCCTGGTCCGACTTGTGCCATGAGTTTGTTGGCGCCTTTACCCGAGGCCATCAAGCCCATGGCCAAGCAAGTGACCTGCATGTCATACCCCAGAAGGAAGGCGAGACTATGCGCAAGTACATACAGAGATTCAACCGGGTATAGTACAATAACCCCGATGTTCACCCTGCCGCCATCATCAGCGCGTTCCACTAGAACGTGCGCAACCGCAAGATGCGCGAAGAACTGGCGATGACCAAGGTGAAGGATGTGGCGGAACTCTACGTTCTTGCCGACAGATGTGCCCGGGCAGAAGAGGGAAGGAAGTACCCTGGCGAAAGCGCCGGTGCGGAAACCGACTCCTCAGACAAGGATACTGCCGCTCCAGCGAAGAAGGGACAGAACCGTAACAGGAAGCGCAAGGGGAAGGCCGTGCTTGCCGTCGAGGGATCTGATGACACCGGCTCCGCCAAGAAAACCAAGGCGGGTGACCCTGGCAACGAAATTGCCGGGTGTGTCGCCTGCCGGGCCTTGGCGGCTGCCGAGAAGCCAGGAAACTCCAGCAAGCGATACTGCAAGATCCATCGCACCAAGGGCCATGATCTCCAGGACTGCCACCAGGTTGAGCTCCTTCCTGAGAAGCAAAGTGCTGAATACGAGAGGCGGGACAAGGAGAAGGGCCAAGATGGTGCTGAGGGATCCAGCAAGAAGCGTGACGGCCAAGCAGGCTGTCGCGGCAAGGAAAAACGGCAGGAAAGGCTCGCCCGAGGCCGCGACAGAAGACCTGAAGACGACGATCACGAAGAGGACG
Source organism: Secale cereale (assembly GCA_902687465.1). Taxonomy (NCBI): domain Eukaryota; kingdom Viridiplantae; phylum Streptophyta; class Magnoliopsida; order Poales; family Poaceae; genus Secale; species Secale cereale. The sequence continues at coordinate 788,639,038 of LR738715.1, read as the reverse complement.
ATGAGTCCGGCGGCCAAGAGTTTCAAAAGGCTACGGACGCCATGTGCGTCGATGGTGACGCCTCGCTGCATGCTTCTCACCGCCAGCTTAAACAGTGGGCGCGTGAGATTATCGCGGCAGAGCCATCGTCCGGTGCCCAAAAGCCGCTGAAATGGTCTAGCACACCTATCATCTTTGACGCCGAGGATCACCCTGATCGCACTACTGCGGTCGGGTGCTTGCCATTGTTGGTTTCACCGACAATACGCAACCTCAAGGTGACGAAGATGCTAGTCGATGGCGGGGCCATTCTGAACCTACTTTCGCCCACCGTGATCGAGAAGCTGCAAGTTCCTGATGGAGACCTTGAGGAAACGGGCACGTTTCATGGGGTCAGCCCAGGGAGAAGTCAAGTGAAGGGGAAAGTCACGCTGCTCGTGACTTTTGGAAGTGATCTGAACTACAGGACAAAGAGGATCGTGTTCGATGTTGCAAAGATCCCCCTGCCTTACAACGGGATCCTTGGCCGCCCAGCACTGGCCAAGTTCACGGCAGCATCACACTATGCCTACAACACCCTGAAGATTCCAGGGCCCGTGACGATCATCACCATCCCCTCCGATAAGAAAGATGTGCTGATTTGCGCCGACCAATTGTACCAGCAAGAAGTTGCAGCAACTGCCGCTACTGGGGCACTTGCTTCTGCCACTGGAGCCCCGGGAGGGAGGAAGAAGAAGACCGGCGAGACCTCGGGCGCCCACTCCGGCAAGCCCACCTCTTCGGAGTGCTGCGCTCCCGTCGAGGACGTGCCTGAGAGCTCCACCGGAAAGAAGAAGACCGGCGAGACATCAGACACCCACTCCGGCAAGCGCACCTCTTCGGAGTGTCACGCTCCCGTCGAGGACGTGCCAGAGAGCTCCACCGGCAGAAACAAGAGATCCAGGGCCACGCCGCCAGGAACCAAGAAGGTTTCTGCCAAGGAGGATGGCACAGGAGGGGCTTTTACCATAAGCTCCGCCCTTGACAAAAAATAGGAAGACGCGCTCGTCACCTTCCTGCGGTCGAATGTCGACGTGTTTGCCTGGCAAGCATCCGACATCCCTGACATTCCCAGCGAGGTGATTGAGCACCACCTTGCTGCCTGCCCTCATGCGCGGCCCGTCAAGCAGAAGGTCAGGAAGCAAGCTTTGGAACGGCAAGAGTTCATCATCGAGGAGATCCTGAAACTGGAAGCTGCGGGTTTGGTGAGAGGAGTGCTCCACCCAACGTGCTTGGCCAATGCAGTGGTAGTGCGCAAGGCAAATGGGAAGTGGAGGCTGTGTATTGATTACACGGATATCAATAAAGCTTGTCCCAAGGACCCTTTCCCGTTGCCACGCATAGACCAGATTGTTGACTCCACGGCAGGGTGTGACCTGCTGTCATTCCTCGATGCCTACCCCGGCTACCACCAGATCTTCATGACGAGAGAAGATGAAGAGAAGATAGCGTTCATCACCCCATGTGGCACGTACTGTTTCGTACGAATGCCTTTCAGGTTGAAGAGTGCTGGCTCGACGTTTGCGAGGGCAGTCCAGATTGGTTTTGAACCCCAACTCTTGTACCGAATTTACAAGAAACATTTGTGAACCTGCACAAGATCAACCTCAAGTTGAACCTTGAGAAGTGCGTCTTCGGCGTTCTGTCTGGCAAGCTTCTCGGGTTCTTTGTGTCGCAGCGTGGGATAGAAGCCAATCCGGACAAGATCAAAGCTATAGAGCAGATTGAAGCACCCAAACGGATCAAGGACGTGTGTCGGCTTGCTGGCTGTGTTGCCGCCATGAGCAGATTCATTTCCAAGTATGCCGAGCGCGCCCTCCCCTTTTTCAATATCTTGAAAAAGGCGGGCCCAATGGAATGGACGCCAGAAGCCGGAGCGGCATTACAAGATCTGAAGAGGTATCTTCCCTCTACGCAAATACTGGTTGCGCCTAGACCACATGAACTGTTGCTGCTATACATAGGGACAACGAACCAGGTGGTCAGTGCCGCACTAGTGGCGCGGAGAGAAATTGATGATGAGGTGATAGCAGCAACAGAGCCTGGTGCCACTGGTGCAGAAGCAACACAGCCGGTTGGAGTGCTGCAGAAGAAGAAAATGACGCAGCACCCGGTCTACTTTGTTAGCTCCCTCTTGAAGGGGGCTAGATCAAGGTACTCCGGCGTGCAAAAATTTCTCTTCGGCCTTCTTATGGCCTCGAGGAAGCTGCATCATTACTTCCAAGCGCACGAGATCACCGTCGTCACTCGCCTCCCTCTGCAACGGACATTGCACAATCCAGACGCGACGGGAAGGATTGTAGAGTGGGCACTGGAGCTATCCAGCTTTGGCCTCAAGTTTGAAAGCACCTCGACAATTCAGAGCCGAGTCCTGGCAGAGTTCGTTGCAGAATGGACCACAACGCCTGATGAAGAGGTCCAGGAAACTGCTCTCCCCGGCAAAGAGGCGAGTTGCAACTGGATCATGTACTTTGATGGGGCTTTCTTCTTACAGGGCGCCGGGGCTGGCGTACTGCTGGTCGCGCCCACTGGGGAGCACCTCAAGTACGTGGTCCAGATGCACTTCCCTAGGGAGGTATCAATGAACAGCACTGCCGAGTACGAGGGGCTGCTTGCTGGTCTTAGGATCGCGGCGGACCTCGGAATCAGGAAGCTCATTGTTAGGGGTGACTCGCAGCTTGTCGTCAAACAAGTCAACAAGGATTACCAGAGCCCGTTGATGAAGGCCTACGTCGATGAAGTGAGAAAGTTGGAAGAGCGCTTTGGTGGTATACAGGCGGAGCACGTTCCCCGAGCGGAGAACGACATCTCCGATTACCTGTCAAAGCGCGCTGCCCTCAAGCTACCTGTGGAACCAGGTACCTTTGCGCTTCAGCTTTATCAGCCATCCGTTGATCCATCAACAGAGCAAAACAAGAGGAGGAAGTCAGGGCCCGGTAAGTACTTTCCCGCCGAGCTCCCCGGAGCCGCCGGCAAGGATGTTGCCGGGAACACTGAACCCACCACCGGAGGGCTAACTCCGGTGGAGCATCAAGCTTTTGCCGTTGAGATAGCCACTCCCTTGGCGGAGGAAATGCCATTAGTCCTCGCCGTCGAGCCCCAGGCTCCAGCGTGGGCGCAGCATACCGTCTGATTCCTTTAGACTGGGGAACTTCCCGAGGAGCAGGAAGAAGCGGAGAAAGTAGCCTGTCGGTCTGCCATGTACCAGTTCGTCGATAACGTCCTGTACAGAAAGAGACCGGACTGTGTGAAATTGAAGTGCATCCCTCGAGAGGAAGGACTGGAGCTGTTGGCAGAGATACAAGGAGGCATATGTGGATCCCACATAGGGTCGAGAGCCCTTGCCGGCAAGGCATTCCGGCAAGGCTTCTTCTGGCCCACTGCCCTCCAGGATGCGGCGGCGCTGGTCACCAGGTGTGAAGCGTGCCAATTCCATTCAAAGAAACTTCATCAACCAGCTCAAGCCCTTCAAACCATTCCTCTCTCCTGGCCCTTCTCGGTCTGGGGGCTCGACATACTGGGCCCTTTCCCCCACGCCGTCGGGGGCTTTGAGTACTTGTACGTTGCAATTGACAAGTTCACAAAGTGGCCAGAGCTGGAGGCAGTAAGGAAGGTCACAGCTCAGTCAGCCGTCAAGTTCTTCAAGAGACTAGTGCGCCGTTTTGGTGTACCCAACAGTATCATCACCGACAACGGCACGCAGTTTACAAGCCGCACCTTCATGCAAGGTCTGTTTCGCTTCCGTTGCTCACCCCCGAAGCAATGGTCAAGCTGAGAGGGTGAATGCTAAAGTGCTGCGAGGACTAAGGACAAATACCTTTGACAGTCTGCAAAAGAGCGGGAGGCGCTGGATTGATGAATTGCCGGCGGTTCTTTGGTCGATCAGGACAACGCCAAATCGAGCCACCGGCCAGATGCCCTTTGCCCTGATATACGGGGCAGAAGCAGTTCTCCCCACGGAACTCATATACGGGTCGCCTCGAGTGCTCACTTAGGATGAGCTTGAGCAAGAGCAATTGCGACAAGACGACACAATGCTCCTTGAGGAAGATCGTCTTCGGGCGGCTGTGAGAGTAGCGCGCTACCAGCAAGCCTTGTGCCTCTACCATAGCCGCAAGGTTCATGCCCGAAGCTTTGAGGAAGGCGACCTTGTTCTCCGGCGCATTCAATCGGCCAGGAATATGAACAAGTTGACGATGAAGTGGGAAGGCCATTATCGGGTAATACGAGTCACCAGGCCTGGCGCAGTCCGCCTGGAGACCGAGGATGCCGTTTCGATGAGTAATTCCTGGAACATCGAGCATCTTCGCAAGTTTTACCCGTAAGGCGCGGCTTGTCGGGCCTCCCGGCAAGCCACCCTTTTGTATGAGCCTTGCCGGCAAGGCATGTAACCCTTTGAACAAAGCCAGGCGCAGACCCTGAGTATAAATAAATGAAGCGCTGGCGCCCTAAGTTATAGCATGCATGCTGAGTCGAGTCTCGTCCTTGGTTAGGGTTGATAGTGCTTAGCAGCGGCTAACCCCTAGCTTAGAGGTCGAGTCTTTGTCTTTCCTCTGTCTTCCTTGGTTCACAGGACGCGCAACATCCTTGCCGAAGCCACTTGGATGAAGAAAAGAAGAATAGACTAGTGGCTAGGCCCCGACAAGCGAGTGTTGGTGGGGGCTGCAAGGGCAAGAATTCGCCCACGACAGACCAGGGTTGACGGGCGCTGCAGCTTCAGATAAGTCCTTTATCCCTTATCATGCATTCCATTATGGACTGAGGTATGTGAAACCTCGTTCTTTTCCTTAAGCTACCGTGCTCCCATAACTCTAGGCCCTAAGGCTCGTTCCTGGGACTAGGTTTGGTCGTAGTCGCCGCAGCAGAAGGATAAAACAAGGAGCCTGAGCCCGCTTCATCCCTGCCTCCGCTAAGGGCGTGAGAAAGGTTGAGCGAAGTAGGGAAACGGCAGGGCCTGTTGCCAGGCGAGAAAATGTTTATCTTAAGGATATCAAGGATTTATTCCCTGTTGTGGGTTTTTACCTACGAACAAATGACCTGGCAAACATTCCTTTTTCATTAAAAACATTCCATTCAGGTACAATCCATAGGGAATGAAAAACATGAACAAGGGGATTACAAGTTCTAAACTTAACAGATGCCCGAAGGCTTACAGACTAAAAAGAGATAAGATGCCCGTAATGCCTTTCTTGTCCCTCTCCTCAGGAGGTAGGTCAAGGACGCGAGAAGGGCAAAAGGGGCACCTAGGCGAGCTACGGGTGGTAGAAGACACCGAGAAGAGTTCTCGGCGGCCTCCCCAGGGCTGGACGGTGATGACGGCGCCGGAGGCAGAGCTCAAAGACGAGGCGGCAGGACGTCAGTACGAGAAGACGGCGTCAGTGCCCGCTTACTCCGACATGACGACCTTGCCGCCCGCCTTCTTCCGCTTCCTCTTCCGCAGCCTCCCTATGCCAGCCGCCAAGGAGACAGCCCAGGAGCGCGCCCGACACCTAGTCGGACCCGTCATCCTGCCGTCCACCGCCCTAGTCGTCGCTGTCGTTGTCCTCCTCGTCACCCTCGTTCGAGGAGGAGTCTTCGTCATCAGAGGAGTTCTCCATGCAGCACCTCGCGAGTCCAGAGGTGCCCGAAGACCTTGACGGAGAGGTGGCCGTCCCCCATCAACTTGAAGTGAAGGGTGAGCCCATCCGTCAGGCTGTGGATGCGAGCGAACCTCTTCCATCCTTGGCGAAGATACATCACGTGAGGGGCAGGGAAGTCGACGCGGGCCCGCGTGCCACTCATCCCACAACCCCTCATGTGCAGCCGCAGCGACTCCGGCGGATTCGCCTCCATCTCCCGCGCAAACGGAGTCGGGAGACGAAGGCGATGGCGCGGCGACCCCCGCATCCTAATGAAGAACTCATAGGGGTTATCTCGAACGTGACCTTCCACTAGAGGAGGAGCTGCTGGCGGGGGCGAGGCCGGTGGGCTGCCCCGTCCTCCTCTTCCCCGAGCACCCCGTCCTCGCCCACGGCCCCGCCCCCTCCCTCTTCCCCTCGTGGCCGGTTCGGCCACCGCGGGTGCAGGAGAAGGGGGGACGCATTGTCGAGCAGCGACCCTCGCCGCCACCGTTGAGGAGCCGAGGTTTTCTCTCTTCATGGTGGACAGAAGAGAGGAGCAGAAGTTGAAGGAGAAAGAAGATGGAGGAGTGCGGGGCGCCGTCTCCTCCCTCCGCCCTTTATAAAGGGGCGGGGCTGGAACTCGACCGCCCCGCTCGACCAATCAAGACGCAGAAGGCGAGGGGGCCAGGACCGACCCGCCGCCCCAACCAGCGGCGGCTCGGTTTCCCACCTCCACCGCTCGCCACTCGAACGCAAGGGAGGCACGTGGCGAACGTGCAGGACCGAAAGGACGGGTGAGACGACCTCTCCCCACCCCATGATCGTGGGGAGTGGACGCCTAGACGATCGCGCCTCGGCCCCGTCCAGTAAGCGGGCCGCGCCTCCACGCTTCCCCCCGTTTATGGGGAAAACGCGGGCCGCCTCCTTTCGCATTTACTGCGATGTGATGCATGCATGCGGAAACCGCCCCATGCATGCCGCCCACGTCACGCACGCCCCTCCACCCCGCGCCGCGCGCGCGGGACGTGGGGGCGCAGCGTGCGGAAATTTTATCACGGTGAAAACCGCCCCCGCCTGCCCGCGCACCGTTCTGGGCCTGGCCCAACAACGTGTCGCGCTTATGTGTGGCCCAGGCCCGGGGGCTCCTGTCGGTGTACAAAAAGAGGGGTACACTTTTTGTACCCCTATGACTGTGCACGGGCAGTCTGAGCCACGGGCACCACCACACCGAGCATGGTGAGGGAGGCGAGCCGGGGGAAAACCGAAGCTTGATGGAGACTGGAGCGATGCCAAGAACAAGACCACAAAGAGCAAAGGGATGAAGCGGCTCTACCCGGCATGATCCTTGCCGGGGCCAGCACTGGCAGCCCCGCCAAGACCCTTGCCGTGGCAGCTCGCCCCGCGCCTATGGAGCGGATCGCCCTTGAGTCCACCGCCCCCATGGGGCGAGGATTCGGGAGATGTCCCCGTAGTGGCATGCAGATCTTTGTGAAGACATTCAAGATCGGATGCAAGTTAAGAAGACGACGACCCTTGGCGGGATTCCAGCCAAGGAGAACCACAATGTCCCCGGCAAGCACCTTGCCGGGGATGACAGCAGGCACCACGGCAGGAACCTTGCCGGAGCCCCGGCAAGGCCCTTGCCGAGTAGAACCGCAGGGCCACCGTCAGGCCCACACCAACTGGGTTTCCACCAACCCACGCGGCCGCCAACCCGACCAGCTGGACGGGCTCCTGCGTGGCAACCCACAGATCTTCGTGGAGACCCGCCATTACGCCACCTCAGCTGCCTGTCTGCCTACATGGCGTCTCAGGCACTGCTGGCCAGGGCGCGTGTCAACACGAGGAGGGGCGGCGACGGACAAGACGGACGTCTCCCCCCCGTCCCCGATAAAGCAAGGACACCTAAGCTGGGCCCATTAAATGCACCTTGTCCTGTAATGCGAGGGATAACCTCGCATCACTGTACCCTTTCCAAATACATCGACAGGCCACCAGAGAAGAAAGCAAAGATTTGGGGAGGCTCGGGGTGCTCCAGGTGGTCTACTGGAGGTGGAAGAAGGAGGAGAAGAGCTCCGGTTGGAGCTAATTTGAGAGGAGGTCGTCGGCGGCAATGGTGACCGTGGAGGGGAAGGAGGCATCTTGGTGCTAGCTTGAGGGAGCTAGGAGGACTGAGGGAGTGAGGCGAAGAGCTTGACGCGGTCAGGAGGCCTCGGGGCTGCTTAAATACCCGAGGGGAGGGGGAGCCGTGCTGGCGTCGTCGCGGACGCATGGCCGGCGCCGCGGACGTGTGTGCACGCGCATGAGCTTGGAGGCAGGCAACGAGGGAGGCACAAGGGAGAGCTCACGGGGAGGAGAAGGCCAAGGGAGTGCAGGGAGGAAGAAGACGGCGAGCTCCGAGCCAAACCGCCACTGTTCGCCCATGGGCGCACAGCGGCTTGCGTCGGTGAGGAAGCGGATGGAGGGGGAGAGGGGTCCAGGGGAAAACGGCGATGACGAGAGGAACACAAGGGACATGGTCACGCACGCGAAGACGACGAGAGTGGGAGGGGCCCGAGCAAGAAGCCATCCAGCTCGCGTCCATGGCATGCCAGAGAGGTGGTCACCGCGTGAGCTGGAGAGGAGAAGGTGCCAAAGGCTGGACAACGTTGTCTAGTGGTAAGCTCATCCAAGGGAGGTTTCAACTGCGATGGTAGCTCGGTGAAAAAGGCTCTGGTTAAATGGTAATCACCCTCTGAAGTTTACTGCAGTAAACTTGGATGAGAACTGCTGATCAACACGAAGGAGTTTGGGAGCAATGGAGTTGTCTGTGAGGTTTAGGGTAAGAAGGACTTTCATCCTGGTAACTTTGAGAAGATTTGGACCAATGGTTGATATAGTCGCTTTGCAACTGACCAAAATGGTCCAAAAACTTGAGCATGATGATGCACTCACATGAAGCATCAACTTGAGCTCAAATTTGGCAAGGCTTAGTGATTTGATCATATAAAGATGCTGTAAAAATTTCATACCAACTGGACAAGCCAAAATGGTACGTGCTTCACAAACATTCTTACTGTCCAAAAACTTAGGAAACATCCTGAGGGAAATTGGCTATATGCAATGAGTCCAAACTTTGTGGAGGTAGGTTATATGGGTGGGAGAAGGTCCTAGAAAATTTTCAGCCATAATGGAGCAAGATATAATATACTTGCTTCAGAAACTGAAAATTTGGATAGAAACAAAGATTTGAAGGTGTGCTTACATGGTTGCAAGGAATAAGCTCAAATTTGGTGTAGAGTCAAGATTTGATGATATAAAGGTCATACAGTTGGGGAAAGTAGCAGAATTCAAAAAATTTCCTACGCTTCACCAAGATCAATCTAAGGAGTCATCTAGCAACGAGCATAAAGGAGTGCATCTACATACCCTTTGTAGATCGCGAGCGGAAGCGTACGAAGGAACGTGGATGAAGTAGTCGTACTCTTCACGATCCTCGTCACCGATGATCCCAGCGCCGAACGGACGACACCTCCGCGTTCAACACACGTACGGTACAGCGACGTCTCCTATTTCTTGATCCAGCAAGGGGGTAGGAGAGGTTGACGGAGATCCAGCAGCACGACGGCGTGGTGGTGGATGCAACAGGAAAACCTGCAGGGCTTCGCCGGCGCCCTGCGAGAGGAGTAGGAAGTGTGACGGGAGGGGGGAGAGGCGCCAGAGGCTTGGGGTGCGGCTGCCCTCTCCCCCCCACTATATATAGGGGCCAGGGGGCGCCGGCCCTAGGAGATCAGATCTCCAGGGGGGCGGCGGCCAGGGGGGTATACTTGCCCCCCAAGGCATAGGGGGCGCCCCCTTCCCCTAGTGTTTCAACCCTGGGCGCATGGAGGGGGGCCCATATGGGTGCGCCAGCCCACCATGGGCTGGCCCCCTTCCCCTTGCGGCCTAGGGGACCAACCGGGATGGGTGGGCCCACCTGGTGGACCCCCGGGACCCCTCTGGTGGTCCCGGGACACTCCCGCTGACACCCGGAGTTCACCCGATGGCCGAAACTGGACTTCCTATATATCATTCTTTACCTCCCGACCATTCCGGAACTTCTCGTGACGTCCGGGATCTCATTCGGGACTCCGAACAACATTCGGGTTTCCACGTGCATGTATCTCTACAACCCTAGCATCACCGAACCTTAAGTGTGTTGACCCTACGGGTTCGGGAGACACGCAGACATGACCGAGACGACTCTCCGGTCAATAACCAACAGCGGGATCTGGATACCCATGTTGGTTCCCACGTGTTCCTCGATGATATCATTGGATGAACCACTGTGTCAAAGATTCACTCAATCCCGTATGTTATTCCCTTTGTCTATCGGTACGGTACTTGCCCGAGATTCGATCGTCGGTATGCCCGATACCTTGTTCAATCTCGTCATGCCAAGTCTCTTTACTCGTTCCGTAATCCATCATCCCGTGACTAACTCCTTAGTCACTTTGAGCTCATTATGATGATGTCTTACCGAGTGGGCCCAGAGGTACCTCTCCGTCATACGGAGTGACAATATCCCAGTCTCGGTTCGTACCAACTCAACAGACACTTTTGGAGATACCCGTTGTGTACCTTTATAGCCACCCAGTTACGTTGTGACGTTTGGCACACCCAAAGTATTCCTACGGTATCCGGGAGTTGCACAACCTCATGGTCTAAGGAATAAATACTTGACACCGGAAAAGCTTAAGCATTACGAACTATACGATCTCGTGCTAGGCTCAGGATTTGGGTCTTGTCCATCACATCATTCTCCTAATGATGTGATCCCGTTATCAATGACATCCAATGTCCATGGTCAGGAAACCGTGACCATCTGTTGATCAACGAGCTAGTAACTAGAGGCTTACCAGGGACATGTTGTGGTCTATGTATTCACACATGTATCGTTATTTCCGTACAATACAATTCAAGCATGAATAACAGACAATTATCATGAACAAGGAAATATAATAATAATACTTTTATTATTGCCTCTAGGGCATATTTCCAACAGTCTCCCACTTGCACTAGAGTCAATAATCTAGTTACATTGTGATGAATCGGACACCCATAGAGTTCTAGTGTTGATCATGTTTTGCCCGTGGAAGAGGTTTAGTCAACGGGTCTGCAACATTCAGATCTGTATGCACTTTACAAATATCTATGTCTCCATCTTGAACATAATTCCGGACGGAGTAGAAACTGCGCTTGATGTGCTTGGTCTTCTTGTGAAACCTGGGCTCCTTGGTAATGGCAATAGCTCCAGTGTTGTCACAGAAGAGAGTCATCGGGCTTGACGCGCTTGGAATGACTCCTAGGTCGGTGATGAACTCCTTCATCCAGACTCCTTCTTGTGCTGCTTCGCAAGCAGCTATGTACTCCGCTTCACATGTAGAATGCGCCACGACGCTCTGCTTGCAACTGCACCAGCTGACTGCTCCACCATTCAAAATATACACGTATCCGGTTTGTGACTTAGAGTCATCCAGATCTGTGTCGAAGCTAGCATCGACGTAACCCTTTACGACGAGCTCTTCGTCACCTCCATAAACGAGAAACATATCCTTAGTCCTCTTCAGGTACTTTAGGATGTTCTTGACCGCTGTCCAGTGTTCCATACTGGGATCACTTTGGTACCTCCCTACCAAACCTATGGCAAGGTTCACATCAGGTCTGGTACACAGCATGGCATACATGATAGAACTTATGGCCGAGGCATAGGTAATGACACTCATCTTTTCTCTATCTTTTGCCGTGGTCGGGGACTGAGCCTTGCTCAATCTCATACCTTGCAAAACAGGCAAGAACCCCTTGGTGGACTAATCCATATTGGACTTCTTCAATATCTTGTCAAGGTATGTGCTTTGTGAAAGACCAATGAAGCGTCTTGATCTATCTCTATAGAATTTGATGCCTAATACGTAAGCAGCTTCTCCAAGGTCCTTCATTGAAAAACTCTTATTCAAATAGGCCTTTATGCTCTCCAAGAATTCTATATCATTTCCCATTAGCAGTATGTCATCCACATATAATATGAGAAATGCTACAGAGCTCCCACTCACTTTCTTGTAAATACAGGCTTCTCCCCAAGTCTGTATAAAGCCAAACGCTTTGATCACATCATTAAAGCGAATATTCCAACTCCGAGATGCTTGCACCAGCCCGTAGATTGAGCACTGGAGCTTGCATATTTTGTTAGCATTTTCTGGATCGACAAAACCTTCCTGCTGCATCATATATAGTTCTTCCTTGAGGAAGCCATTGAGGAATGTCGTTTTGACGTCCATTTGCCATATCTCATAATCATGGAATGTGGCAATTGCTAACATGATTCGGACGGACTTTAGCATCGCTACGGGAGAGAAAGTCTCCTCGTAGTCAATCCCTTGAACTTGTCGATAACCTTTAGCGACAAGCCGAGCCTTATAGATGGTCACATTACCATACGCGTCTGTCTTCTTCTTAAATATCCATTTAATTTCTATGGCGTGCCTATCATCAGGCAAGTCCACCAAAGTCCATACTTTGTTTTCATACATGGATTCTATCTCGGATTTCATGGCTCCAAGCCATTTACTGGAATCTGGGCCCGCCATCGCTTCTTCATAGTTCGAAGGTTCACCGTTGTCTAACAACATGATTTCCATGACAGGGTTGCCGTACCACTCTGGTGCGGAACGTGTCCGTGTGGACCTTCGAAGTTCAGAAGTAACTTGATCTGTTTCTTCATGATCATCATCATTAGCTTCCTCCCTTGTCGGTGCAGGCACCTCAGGAACAATTTCCTGCGCTGCGCTACTTTCCGGTTCGGGAGGGGTGACTGTCACCTCATCAAGTTCTACTTTCCTCCCACTCACTTCTTTCGAAAGAAACTCTTTCTGCAGAAAGGATCCATTCTTGGCAAAAAAGACCTTGCCTTCGGATCTCTGGTAGAAGGTATACCCAATCGTTTCCTTTGGGTATCCTATGAAGACGCATTTTTCAGATTTGGGTTCGAGCTTTTCAGGTTGAAGTTTCTTGACATAAGCATCGCAACCCCAAACTTTCAGAAACGACAACTTAGGTTTCTTGCCAAACCAAAGTTCATACGGAGTCATCTCAACGGATTTCGACGGAGCCCTATTTAAAGTGAATGCGGCAGTCTCTAAAGCATAACCCCAAAAAGATAGCGGTAAGTCGGTGAGAGACATCATAGATCGCACCATGTCCAACAGGGTAGGATTTCGACGTTCGGACACACCGTTACGTTGAGGTGTCCCGGGCGGTGTCAACTATGAAACAATTCCACAGTTCCTAAGGTGCGTGCCAAATTCATGACTTAAATATTCACCCCCACGATCCGACCGCAAGAACTTTATTTTTCTGCCACGTTGATTCTCAACCTCATTCTGAAATTCCTTGAACTTTTCAAAGGTCTCAGACTTGTGTTTCATCAAGTAGATATACCCATATCTACTCAAGTCATTTGTGAGGGTGAGAACATAACGATAGCCTCCGCGAGCCTCAACACTCATTGGACCGCACACATCGGTATGTATGATTTCCAACAAGTTGGTTGCTCGCTCCATTGTTCCGGAGAACGGAGTCTTAGTCATCTTGCCCAAGAGGCATGGTTCGCACGTGTCAAATGATTCATAATCAAGAGACTCTAGAAGTCCATCTGTATGGAGCTTCTTCATACGCTTGACACCAATATGACCAAGGCGGCAATGCCACAAGTATGTGGGACTATTATTATCAACTTTACATCTTTTGGCATCCAAACTATTAATATGTGTATCATCACGTTCGAGATTCATCAAAAATAAACCATTGACCAGCGGGGCATGACCATAAAATATATCTCTCAAATAAATAGAACAAACATTATTCTCGGATATAAATGAGTAGCCATCTCGCATCAAACGAGATCCAGATACAATGTTCATGCTCAAAGCTGGTACTAAATAACAATTATTAAGGTTTAAAACTAATCCCGAGGGTAGATGTAGAGGCAGCGTGCCGACGGCGATCACATCGACCTTGGAACCATTCCCGACGCGCATCGTCACTTCGTCCTTCGCCAGTCTCCGCTTATTCCGCAGCTCCTGCTTTGAGTTACAAATGTGAGCAACTACACCGGTATCAAATACCCAGGAGCTACTATGAGCGCTGGTAAGGTACACATCAATAACATGTATATCATATATACCTTTAACGTTGCAGGCCTTCTTGTCTGCTAAGTATTTCGGGACATTCCGCTTCCAGTGACCCATTCCCTTGTAATGAAAACACTCAGTTTCAGGCTTGGGTCCATTCTTTGGCTTCTTCCCGGCAACTGCCTTACCGGGCGCGACAACTCCTTTGCCGTCCTTCTTGAAGTTCTTCTTACCCTTGCCTTTCTTGAACTTAGTGGTTTTATTGACCATCAACACTTGATGTTCTTTCTTGATATCCACCTCCGCTGATTTCAGTATTGAATACACCTCGGGAATGGACCTCTCCATCCCCTGCATATTGAAATATAACACAAAGCTCTTGTAGCTAGGTGGGAGCGACTGAAGGATTCTGTCAACGACCGCTTCGTCTGGGAGATTCATTCCCAACTGAGACAAGCGGTTGTGCAACCCAGACAACTTGAGTATGTGCTCGCTGACAGAACTATTCTCCTCCATCTTACAACTGTAGAATGTGTCGAAGACGTCATATCTCTCGACTCGGGCATGACCTTGAAAAACCATTTTCAGCTCTTGGAACATCTCATATGCTCCGTGGTGCTCAAAACGCTTTTGGAGCCCCGACTCTATGATGTAAAGCATGCCGCACTGAACCAGGGAGTAATCATCACAACGCGACTGCCAGGCGTTCATAACGTCTTGGGTCGCCGGGAGAACGGGTGCATCACCTAGCGGTGCTTCAAGGACATATGATCTCTTGGCAGCTATGAGGATAATCCTCAGGTTACGGACCCAATCCGTATAGTTGCTACCATCGTCCTTTAGCTTGGTTTTCTCTAGGAACGCGTTGAAGTTGAGGGCAACTTGAGCGTGGGCCATTTGATCTACAAGACATATTGTAAAGATTTTTAGACTAAGTTCATGAAAATTAAGTTCTTCTAATCAAATTTTAAAGAACTCCCACTCAGATTGACATCTCTCTAGTCATCTAAGTGATACATGATCCGAATCGACTAGCCCGTGTCCGATCATCACGTGAGACGGACTAGTCATCAACGGTGAACATCTTCATGTTGATCGTATCTTCTATACGACTCATGTTCGACCTTTCGGTCTTCCGTTTTCGGAGGCCATGTCTGTACATGCTAGGCTCGTCAAGTGAACCCTAAGTGTATTGCGTGTGTAAATCTGGCTTACACCCGTCGTATGCGAACGTTAGAGCCTATCACACCCGATCATCACGTGGTGCTTCGGAACAACGATCCTTAGCAACGGTGCACAGTTAGGGGGAACACAATTCTTGAAATTTTTTAGTGAGAGATCATCTTATTTACTACCGTCGTTCTAAGTAAACAAGATGCATAAACATGATAAACATCACATGCAATCAAATAAAGTGACATGATATTGTTGGGGAACGTAGTATTTTAAATTTTTCCTACGATCACGCAAGATCTATCTACTAGATGCATAGCAAGGAGAGGGGAGAGTGTGTCTACGTACCCTCGTAGACCGAGAGCGGAAGCGTCAAGTGACGCGGTTGATGTTGTCGAACTTCTTCGCGATCCAATCGATCAAGCACCGAACGTACGGCACCTCCGCGTTCAGCACACGTTCAGCTTGATGACGTCCCACGAGCTCTTGATCCAGTTGAGCTTCACGGGCGAGTTTCGTCAGCACGACGGTGTGGTGACGGATATGATGTATTTACCGGCGCAGGGCTTCGCCTAAGCACTGCAATGGTATGACCGAGGTGTGTTTCTGCGGAGGGGGGCACCGCACACGGCTAAAACAATTCAACTTGTGTGTCTTTGGGTGCCCCCCTGCCCCCGTATATAAAGGAGCAAGGGGGGAGGCCGGCCGGCCCTTGTTTGGTGCGGCTAGGGGTGCAATCCTACTAGGAATAGGATTGCAATCCTATTCCTAGTAGGAATCACCAAAGAAGGAAGAGAGGAAAAGGAAAAGAGGGAGAAGTGGCGCCCCCCAATCCTAGTCCAACTAGGAACCCTAGGTGGGGCGCCGGCCAGCCCTATGGGCTACCTCTCTCTTTCCCTTAAGGCCCACTATGGACCATATCCCCCTTCGTAGGGGGTTTCGGTAACCCCCTCTGGCAATCCCGTTAAATCCGAAACTTTTCCGGAACACTTCCGGTGTCCGAATATAGTCGTCCAATATATCAGTCTTTATGTCTCGGACATTCCGAGACTCCTCGTCATGTCCGTGATCTCATCCGGGACTCCGAACTACCTTCGGTACATCAAAACTCATAAACTCATAATACCGATCGTCATCAAACGTTAAGCGTGCGGACCCTACGGGTTCGAGAACTATGTAGACATGACCGAGACTCATCTCCGGTCAATAACCAATAGCGGAACCTGGATGCTCATATTGGCTCCTACATATTCTACGAAGATCTTTATCGGTCAAACCGCATAACAACATACGTTGTTCCTTTTGTCATCGGTATGTTACTTGCCCGAGATTCGATCGTCGGTATCTCTATACCTAGTTCAATCTCGTTACCGGCAAGTCTCTTTACTCGTTCCGTAACACATCATCTCGTGACTAACTCATTAGTCTTTTGCTTGCAAGGCTTATTGTGATGTGTGTTACCGAGAGGGCCTAGAGATACCTCTCCGACACTCGGAGTGACAAATCATAATCTTGATCTATGCCAACACCACGAATACTTTCGGAGACAACTGTAGAGCATCTTTATGATCACCCAGTTACGTTGTGACGTTTGATAGCACACAAGGTGTTCCTACGGTATTCGGGAGTTGCATAATCTCATAGTCATAGGAACATGTATAAGTCATGAAGAAAGCAATAGCAGTAAAACTATACATTCATAGTGTTATGTTAACGGATGGGTCTTGTCCATCACATCATTCTCCTAATGATGTGATCCCGTTGATCAAATGACAACTCATGTCTATGGCTAGGAAACATAACCATCTTTGATCAATGAGCTAGTCTAGTAGAGGCATACTAGGGACACTCTGTTTTGTCTATGTATTCACACATGTACTAAGTTTCCGGTTAATACAATTCTAGCATGAATAATAAACATTTATCATGATATAAGGAAATATAAATAACAACTTTATTATTGCCTCTAGGGCATATTTTCTTCAGTCTCCCACTTGCACTAGAGTCAATAATCTAGCTCACATCGCCATGTGATTTAATACCGATAGTTCACATCGTTATGTGAATAACACCCATAGTTCACATCGCCATGTGACCGACACCCAAAGGGTTTACTAGAGTCAATAATCTAGTTCACATCGCTATGTGATTAATACCCAAGTGTAATAAGGTGTGATCATGTTTTGCTTGTGAGAGAAGTTTAGTCAACGGGTCTGTCACATTCAGATCCGTATGTATTTCGCAAATTTCTATGTCTACAAAGCTCTGCATGGAGCTACTCTAGCTAATTGCTCCAACTTTCAATACGCATCCAGATTGATACTTAGAGTCATCTGGATTTAGTGTCAAAGCTTGCATCGGCGTAACCCTTTACGACGAACTCTTTATCACCTCCATAATCGAGAAACATTTCCTTAGTCATCCAGTTACTAAGGATAATTTTGACCGCTGTACAGTGATCTACTCCTGGATCACTATTGTACCCCCTTGACAAACTCATGGCAAGGTACACAACATGTTTTGTACACAGCATGGCATACTTTATAGAACCTATGGCTGAGGCATAGGGAATGACTTTCATTCTCTCTATATTTTTCTGCCGTGGTCTGGCTTTGAGTCTTACTCAACTTCATACCTTGTAATACAGGCAAGAACCCTTTCTTTGACTAATCCATTTTGAACTTCTTCAAAATCTTATCAAGGTATGTGCTTTGTGAAAGTCCAATTAAGCGTCTTGATCTATCTCTGTAGATCTTGATGCCTAATATATAAGCAGCTTCACCGAGGTCTTTCATTGAAAAACTCTTATTCAAGTATCCTTTTATGCTGTCCAGAAATTCTATATCATTTCCAATTAACAATATGTCATCCACATATAATATTAGAAATGCTACAGAGCTCCCACTCACTTTCTTGTAAATACAGGCTTCTCCAAAAGTCTGTATAAAACCATATGCTTTGATCACCTCATCAAAGCGTATATTCCAACTCCGAGATGCTTGCACCAGTCCATAGATGGATCGCTGGAGCTTGCATACTTTGTTAGCACCTTTTGGATCAACAAAACCTTCTGGTTGCATCATATACAACTCTTCTTTGAGATATCCATTCAGGAATGCAGTTTTGACATCCATTTGCCAGATTTCATAATCATAAAATGCGGCAATTGCTAACATGATTCGGACAGACTTAAGCATCGCTACAGGTGAGAAAGTCTCATCGTAGTCAACTCCTTGAACTTGTCGAAAACCTTTCGCAACAAGTCGAGCTTTGTAAACAGTAACATTACCGTCTGCGTCGGTCTTCCTCTTGAAGATCCATTTATTTTCGATGGCCTGCCGATCATCGGGCAAGTCAACCAAAGTCCACACATTGTTCTCATACATGGATCCCATCTCAGATTTCATGGCTTCAAGCCATTTTGCGGAATCTGGGCTCATCATCGCTTCCTCATAGTTCGTAGGTTCATCATGGTCTAGTAACATGATTTCCAGAACTGGGTTGCCGTACCACTCTGGTGCGGAACGTACTCTGGTTGATCTACGATGTTCAGAAACTTGATCCGAAGTTTCATGATCATCATCATTAACTTCCTCACTGATTGGTGTAGGAATCACTGGAACAATTTTCTGTGATGTACTACTTTCCAATCCGGGAGAAGGTACAATTACCTCATCAAGTTCTACTTTCCTCCCACTCACTTCTTTCGAGAGAAACTCCTTCTCTAGAAAGGATCCATTCTTAGCAACGAATATCTTGCCTTCGGATCTGTGATAGAAGGTGTACTCAACAGTCTCTTTTGGGTATCCTATGAAGACACATTTCTCCGACTTGGGTTCGAGCTTATCAGGTTGAAGCTTTTTCACATAAGCATCGCAGCCCCAAACTTTAAGAAACGACAACTTTGGTTTCTTGCCAAACCATAGTTCATAAGGTGTCGTATCAACGGATTTAGATGGTGCCCTATTTAACGTGAATGCAGTTGTCTCTAAAGCATAACCCCAAAACGATAGTGGTAAATTGGTAAGAGACATCATAGATCGTACCATATCCAATAAAGTATGGTTACGACGTTCGGACACACCATTACGCTGTGGTGTTCCGGGTGGCGTGAGTTGTGAAAATATTCCACATTGTTTCAAATGAAGACCAAACTCGTAACTCAAATATTCTCCTCCACGATCAGATAGTAGAAACTTTATTTTCTTGTTACGATGATTCTCTACTTCACTCTGAAATTCTTTGAACTTTTCAAATGTTTCAGACTTGTGCTTCATTAAGTAGATATACCCATATCTGCTCAAATCATCAGTGAAGGTCAGAAAATAACGATACCTGCCGCGTGCTTCAACACTCATTGGTCCACATACATCAGTATGTATGATTTCCAACAAATCTGTTGCTCGCTCCATGGTTCCGGAGAACGGAGTTTTAGTCATCTTGCCCATGAGGCATGGTTCGCAAGCACCAAGTGATTCATAATCAAGTGATTCCAAAAGTCCATCATTATGGAGTTTCTTCATGCGTTTTACACCAATATGACCTAAACGGCAGTGCCACAAATAAGTTGCACTATCATTATTAACCTTGCATCTTTTGGCTTCAATTTTATGAATATGTGTATCACCACGATCGAGATCCAACAAACTATTTTCATTGGGTGTATGACCATCGAAGGTTTTATTCATGTAAACAGAATAACAATTATTCTATGACTTTAAATGAATAACCGGATTGCAACAAACATGATCAAATCATATTCATGCTCAACACAAACACCAAATAACACTTACTTAGGTTCAATACTAATCCCGAAAGTATAGGGAGTGTGCGATGATGATCATATCAATCTTGGAACTACTTCCAATACACATCGCCACTTCATCCTTTAACTAGTTTCTGTTCATTATGCAACTCCCATTTCGAGTTACTACTCTTTAGCAACTAAACCAATATCAAATACCGAGGGGTTGCTATGAACACTAGTAAAATACACATAAATAATCTGTATATCAAATATACCTTTGTTCACTTTGCCATCCTTCTTATCCGCCAAATATCTAGGGCGGTTCCACTTCTAGTGACCATTTCCTTTGCTGTAGAAGCACTTAGTTTCAGGCTTGAGTTTAGCTTTGGGTTTCTTCACGGGAGTGACAACTTGCTTGTCATTCTTCTTGAAGTTCCCCTTCTATCCCTTTGCCCTTTACTTGAAACAAGTGGTCTGGTTAACCATCAACACTTGATGCTCTTTCTTGATTTCTACCTTCGCCGATTTCAGCATCGTGAAGAGCTCGGGAATTACTTTCGTCATCCCTTGCATATTATAGTTCATCACGAAGTTCTATTAACTTGGTGATAGTGTCTAGAGAACTTTGTCAATTACTACCTTATCTGGAAGATTAACTCCCACTTGATTCAAGCAATTGTACTACCCAGACAATCTGAGCACATGCTCACTGGTTGAGCTATTCTCTTCCATCTTGTAGGCAAAGTACTGTCAGAGGTCTTATACCTCTCGACACGGGTATGAGTATGAAATACTAATTTCAACTCTTGGAACATCTCATATGCTCCGTGGCGTTTCAAAATGTTTTTTAAGTCCCGGTTATAAGCCGTAAAGTATGGTGCACTAAACTATCAAGTAGTCATCATATCGAGCTTTTGTCAAAACGTTCATAACGTCTACATCTGCTCCTGCAATAGGTCTGTCACCTAGCGGTGCATCAAGGACATAATTCTTCTGTGCAGCAATGAGGATAATCCTCAGATCACGGAACAATTCCGCATCATTGCTACTAACATCTTTCAACTTGGTTTTCTCTAGAACATATAAAAAAATAAACGTGGAGCAACATCGCGAGCTATTGATCTACAACATAGATATGCTAATACTACCAGGACTAAGTTCATGATAAATTAAAGTTCAATTAATCATATTACTTAAGAACTCCCACTTAGATAGACATCCCTCCGGTCATCTAAATGATCACTTGATCCAAATCAACTAAACCATGTCCGATCATCACGTGAGATGGAGTAGTTTCAATTGGGAACATCTTATGTTGATCATATCTACTATATGATTCACGCTCGACCTTTCGGTCTCCAGTGTTCCGAGGCCATATCTGGATATGCTAGGCTCGTCAAGTTTAACCCGAGTATTCTGCGTGTGCAAAACTGGCTTACACCCGTTGTATTTGAACGTAGAGCTTATCACACCCGATCATCACGTGGTGTCTCGGCACAACGAACTTTCGCAACGGTGCATACTCAGGGAGAACACTTATACCTTGAAATTTAGTAAGGGATCATCTTATAATGCTACCGTCGCTCTAAGCAAAATAAGAAGCATAATAAGATAAACATCACATGCAATCAAAATATGTGACATGATATGGCCATCATCATCTTGTGCTTTTGATCTCCATCTCCAAAGCACCGTCATGATCACCTTCGTCACCGGCGCGACACCTTGATCTCCATCTTAGCATCGTTGTCATCTCGCCAACTATTGCTTCTACGACTATCGCTACCGCTTAGTAATAAAGTAAAGTAATTACATGGCGATTGCATTTCATACAATAAAGCGACAACCATATGGCTCCTGCCAGTTGCCGATAACTTTACAAAACATGATCATCTCATACAAAACCGTATAACTCATCATGTCTTGACCATATCACATCACAACATGCCCTGCAAAAACAAGTTAGACGTCCTCTACTTTGTTGTTGCATGTTTTACGTGGCTGCTACGGGCTTAGCAAGAACCGTTCTTACCTACGCATACAAAACCACAACGATGTTTCGTCAAGTATGTGCTGTTTTAACCTTCACAAGGACCGGGCGTAGCCACACTTGATTCAGCTAAAGTGAGAGAGACAGACACCCGCCAGTCACCTTTAAGCAACGAGTGCTCGTAACGGTGAAACCAGTCTCGCGTAAGCGTACGCGTAATGTCGGTCCGGGCCGCTTCATCTCACAATACCGTCGAAGCAAAGTATGACATGCTGGTAAGCAGTATGACTAGTATCGCCCACAACTCATTGTGTTCTACTCGTGCATATCATCTACGCATAGACCTGGCTCATGATGCCACTGTTGGGGAACGTAGTATTTTAAAATTTTCCTACGATCACGCAAGATCTATCTACTAGATGCATAGCAAGGAGAGGGGAGAGTGTGTCTACGTACCCTCGTAGAACGGGAGCGGAAGCGTCAAGTGACGCGGTTGATGTTGTCGAACTTCTTCGCGATCCAACCGATCAAGCACCGAACGTACGGCACCTCCGCGTTCAGCACACGTTCAGCTTGATGACGTCCCACGAGCTCTTGATCCAGTTGAGCTTCACGGGAGAGTTTCGTCAGCACGACGGCGTGGTGACGGATATGATGTATTTACCGACGCAGGGCTTCGCCTAAGCACTGCTACGGTATGACCGAGGTGTGTTTCTGTGGAGGGGGGCACCGCACACGGCTAAAACAATTCAACTTGTGTGTCTTTGGGTGCCCCCCTGCCTCCGTATATAAAGGAGCAAGGGGGGAGGCCGGCCGGCCCTTGTTTGGTGCGGCTAGGGGTGCAATCCTACTAGGAATAGGATTGCAATCCTATTCCTAGTAGGAATCACCAAAGAAGGAAGAGAGGGAAAGGAAAAGAGGGAGAAGTGGCGCCCCCCAATCCTAGTCCAACTAGGAACGCTAGGTGGGGCGCCGGCCAGCCCTATGGGCTGCCTCTCTCTTTCCCTTAAGGCCCACTATGGACCATCCCCCTTCGTAGGGGGTTTCGGTAACCCCCTCCGGCAATCCCGTTAAATCTGAAACTTTTCCGGAACACTTCCGGTGTCCGAATATAGTCATCCAATATATCAGTCTTTATGTCTCGGACATTCCGAGACTCCTCGTCATGTCCGTGATCTCATCCGGGACTCCGAACTACCTTCGGTACATCAAAACTCATAAACTCATAATACTGATCGTCATCAAACGTTAAGCGTGCGGACCCTACGGGTTCGAGAACTATGTAGACATGACCGAGACTCATCTCCGGTCAATAACCAATAGCGGAACCTGGATGCTCATATTGGCTCCTACATATTCTACGAAGATCTTTATCGGTCAAACCGCATAACAACATACGTTGTTCCTTTTGTCATCGGTATGTTACTTGCCCGAGATTCGATCGTCGGTATCTCTATACCTAGTTCAATCTCGTTACCGGCAAGTCTCTTTACTCGTTTCGTAACACATCATCTCGTGACTAAATCATTAGTCTTTTGCTTGCAAGGCTTATTGTGATGTGTGTTACCGAGAGGGCCCAGAGATACCTCTCCGACACTCGGAGTGACAAATCCTAATCTTGATCTATGCCAACACCACGAATACTTTCGGAGACACCTGTAGAGCATCTTTATGATCACCCAGTTACGTTGTGACGTTTGATAGCACACAAGGTGTTCCTACGGTATTCGGGAGTTGCATAATCTCATAGTCATAGGAACATGTATAAGTCATGAAGAAAGCAATAGCAGTAAAACTAAACGATCATAGTGTTATGCTAACGGATGGGTCTTGTCCATCACATCATTCTCCTAATGATGTGATCCCGTTGATCAAATGACAACTCATGTCTATGGCTAGGAAACATAACCATCTTTGATCAATGAGCTAGTCTAGTAGAGGCATACTAGGGACACTCTGTTTTGTCTATGTATTCACACATGTACTACGTTTCCGGTTAATACAACTCTAGCATGAATAATAAACATTTATCATGATATAAGGAAATATAAATAACAACTTTATTATTGCCTCTAGGGCATATTTCCTTCAGATATGGCCAATATCATCTTGCTCCTTTGATCTCCATCTTCGGGGCACCATGATCATCTTTGTCACCGGCTCGACACCATGATCTCCATCATCGTGTCTTCATGAAGTCGTCACGCCAACTATTACTTCTACTACTATGGCTAACGCTTAGCAATAAAGTAAAGTAATTACATGGCGTTATTCAGTGACACGCAGGTCATACAATAATTAAGACAACTCCTATGTCTCCTGCCGGTTGTCATTTTCATCGACATGCAAGTCGTGATTCCCTATTACAAGAACATGATCAATCTCATACATCACATATATCATTCATCACATCTTCTTGGCCATACCACATCACATAGCACATGCTGCAAGAACAAGTTAGACGACCTCTAATTGTTGTTGCAAGTTTTTACGTGGCTTCTATAGGTTTTCTAGCAAGAACGTTTCTTACCTACACCAAAACCACAACGTGATTTGTCAATTTCTATTTACCCTTCATAAGGACCCTGTTCATCGAATCCGATCCGACTAAAGTGGGAGAGACAAACACCCACCAGCCACCTTATGCAACTAGTTCATGTCTGTCGGTGGAACCAATCTCACGTAAGCGTACGTGTAAGGTCGGTCCGGGCCGCTTCATCCCATGATGCCGCCGAATCAAGATTGGACTAGTGACGGTAAGAAAATTGAGCAAACTCAACGCCCACAACTAGTTTGTGTTCTACTCGTGCAAGATACTACGCAAAGACCTAGCTCAGATGCCACTGTTGGGGAACGTAGCAGAATTCAAAAAAATTCCTACGCTTCACCAAGATCAATCTAAGGAGTCATCTAGCAACGAGCATAAAGGAGTGCATCTACATACCCTTTGTATATCGCGAGCGGAAGCGTTCGAAGGAACGTTGATGAAGTAGTCGTACTCTTCACGATCCTCGTCACCGATGATCCCAGCGCCGAAGGGATGGCACCTCCGCGTTCAACACACGTACGGTACATCGACGTCTCCTCCTTCTTGATCCAGCAAGGGGGTAGGGGAGGTTGACGGAGATCCAGCAGCACGACGGCGTGGTGGTGGATGCAACAGGAAAACCTGCAGGGCTTCGCCGGCGCCCTGCGAGAGGAGTAGTAAGTGTGACGGGAGGGGGGAGAGGCGCCAGAGGCTTGGGGTGCGGCTGCCCTCTCCCCCCCACTATATATAGGGGCCAGGGGGGCGCCGGCCCTGGGAGATCAGATCTCCAGGGGGGGCGGCGGCCAGGGGGATATACTTGCCCCCCAAGGCATAGGGGGCGCCCCCTCCCCCTAGGGTTTCAACCCTAGGCGCATGGAGGGGGGCCCATACGGGTGAGCCAGCCCACCAGGGGCTGGGCCCCTTCCCCTTGCGGCCTAGGGGACCCACCGGGATGAGTGGCCCCACCCGGTGGACCCCCGGGACCCCTCTGGTGGTCCCGGGACACTCCCGGTGACCCCCGGAGTTCACCCGATGGCCGAAACTGGACTTCCTATATATCATTCTTTACCTCCCGACCATTACGAAACTCCTCGTGACATCCGGGATCTCATCCGGGACTACATTCGGGTTTCCACGTGCATGTATCTCTACAACCCTAGCGTCCCCGAACTTTAAGTGTGTAGACCCTACGGTTTCGGGAGACACGCAGACATGACCGAGACGACTCTCCGGTCAATAACCAGCAGCGGGATCTGGATACCCATGTTGGTTCCCACATGTTCCTCGATGATATCATCGGATGAACCACTGTTTCAAGGATTCACTCAATCCCGTATGTTATTCCTTTGTCTATCGGTACGGTACTTGCCCGAGATTCGATCGTCGGTATGCCCGATACCTTGTTCAATCTCGCCATGGCAAGTCTCTTTACTCGTTCTGTAATCCATCATCCCGTGACTAACTCCTTAGTCACTTTGAGCTCATTATGATGATGTCTCACCGAGTGGGCCCAGAGGTACCTCTCCGTCATACGGAGTGACAATATCCCAGTCTCGGTTCGTACCAACTCAACAGACACATTCGGAGATACCCGTTGTGTACCTTTATAGCCACCCAGTTACGTTGTGACGTTTGGCACACCCAAAGTATTCCTACGGTATCCGGGAGTTGCACAACCTCATGGTCTAAGGAATAAATACTTGACACCGGAAAAGCTTAAGCATTACGAACTATACGATCTCGTGCTAGGCTCAGGATTTGGGTCTTGTCCATCACATCATTCTCCTAATGATGTGATCCCGTTATAAATGACATCCAATGTCCATGGTCAGGAAACCATGACCATATGTTGATCAACGAGCTAGTAACTAGAGGCTTACCAGGGACATGTTGTGGTCTATGTATTCACACATGTATCGCTGTTTTCGTACAATACAATTCGAGCATGAATAACAGACAATTACCATGAACAAGGAAATATAATAATAATACTTTTATTATTGCCTCTAAGGCATATTTCCAACACATACAATAATTTCAACTCATTTTGATATGCCTAGCTGGTACCTCCTTCACAAAGTTTCCTTCTGGACAGAAACTTTGGAAATTGGCTGAACAATATTTGTTAGGCAAATGAGTATGAAAATTTGCATGAGGCAAAGATATGGACTTGAAAAGGTGTCCAAAAAGTTTGGGGTCAATTGGGCAAAGATAAATAGCACTTGCTTCTGAAAGGATCGATATGGTTGACTAGAGGGGGTGAATAGGCAACTAACAATTTTTAGCTTTTCTTGACCAAGTTAAACTTAGGACCAAAATAGGTTGTCTAGATGTGCAACTAGGTGAGCAACCTATATGATGCAACTATTGGTGCCCTTGAAGGCGGCGACCGAACCTTTACAAACATGGTTGGGGCTGTCTCCACAATTGAATTGGAGGCTCCCAACGAAACCACGTAGCTTCACCACAATGGATATGGCTCCGAGGTGACCTCAACCGTATAGGGTGGTCAAACACCCAAGAGTAACAAGATCCACAAGGGATTAGTGGGGGGAATCAAATTTCTCTTAGTGGAAGTGTAGATCTGGGCCTTCTCAACCAATCCCTAGAAAATCAACAAGTTTAATTGGCTAGGGAGAGAGATTGGGCTAAAATAAGCTTTTGGAGCAACAATGGAGCTTCGGGAGAAGAGGTAAGTATTCTAGAGGAGGAAGAACACTTTATATAATGGAGGGGAAGAATGAACCGTTACACTCTTCTCAGCCCACACAGAGCGATACTACCGCTAGGCCGAGCGGTACTACCGCTGGAGCCAGCGGTACTACCGTGACCCCAGCGGTACTACCTCCCTGTGTTAGGGACGTGGTATGGAGGAAGGGAGCGGTGGTAGCCGCGGTGGTGGCAGCGGTACTACCGCCTATAAGCGGTACTACCGCTGCTACTACCGTTGCTACCACCGTAGAACCTGACATGAAAAATGTTTGTCCCGAATCGACGCGGAGGTGGAGAGTAGCATTGGTGGTATTGCTGCATATATGCACGAGCGGTACTACCGTGCTTCTACAGCGGTACTACCGCTTAGAGCGCATATGCGGTACTACCGCGCATGCTACGATACTAACGCACCCACAGAAGATGTTAGGAAAAGGAAGAGGATGAGGGTGCAAAAATGAGTGTACGTGATGATTCCACCCTGGCCTTTCCATTGCGGACCCCCCCCCCCTTGATAGTACGGTGTCTCCTATGACTCAAGTCCACCAAAACAAAAGCCTAGCACGACAACACATCTTTAGCTGATAACTCGGAGGGTAGATAATCGTCTCGTGACTCTGGATGTATATCTGAAATACTTGGCGCACGCGATTAGTCCGCAAACGCATTGTCATCAATCACCAAAACTACACAGCAAGGGACATGCCCTTACAATCTCCTCCTTTTTGGTGGATTGATGACAACACGGGATTTGCAAAATAAGTAAGAACAAGTGAGGAGTAAGGAAACTCCACGGACTACAAAAGATAGACAATCTCCCCCTAGATGTGTGCTTAAAAAGGAGTTGCTTGTGGAATGCAAAGCACACACTCTAGGATCAATGCTCCCCCTATCTTTTATAATCTGATAACATCTAATCAATGAGGAGACAAAAGTAAGTAACACAGTAGGTGCAACATGATAGAATATGAATTAAGCAGCACATACTAGAGTACTTGATATAAAAGATAGCATAGGTCTCACACAATGAACAGTAGCTTTGTCTCACGAACACACCAAACCAGAACGAAAAGCAAAACACTAAAACACACCAGACACGACAACGCAAATCACTGCAAAACGCAAATCACTTCTCCCCCTTTGGCATCGAGAGACCGAAAAGGGGTAGAGAAAGACACAATGTCATCACACCGCTGCAGGGTCATCTGCACCTTCGTCATCGGCAGGGGGCTGCTCGGGGTCAGAATCAGTCCAGTGACAGTGCTGACGAACCCAGTCGTCCTCATCAGTGATCCTGCCCTTAGATCCGCTAGTGACTGTGGCACCAAGCTGACGCATAAGCTCCTTGTGACGAGTCATGGACTTCTTCTCAGCGACATGGGACATGTACTGACCATGGGACTCCATGCAGAACAGCTTCGTCATCTTCTTCTTTAGCTTCTTGGCCCAAGATGGCTTAGTTCCAGATGGCATATAGTCATCATCGTCATCATCCTGGCCAGCCTCTGCCTTAGGATCATCAGCATCAGCCGAAATGTTAGGCTGAGTAACCGGAGTGTTCCATAGATCCTTCCTCCTGAGCCTCTTGACCTCGTGAGAGAGCAACTTGCCAGTATGTAGAGTGTATCCCTTGTGGGTGTGCTCCCACACCTTCTCAATGAGGAGCATGATGTATGGAGCATAGATGAGACACTTACGCTCTGAGATGGCAGACAAAAGTTCAGACCACATGACATGAGAGATATCCAATTATTCTCCAGTGTTCTGTTCCTTCTGGTGGTGGGAGAAAAGAAGCATATCCACAAGGTAAGAGTGGACCATATCGTCGTTCCCAATGCGAGGGAAAAGAGTCTCCCTGAAGATGCAGTGAAGGATGTCCAAAAACACAGGCAGCTCATATGTCTTCTTCAGAGTCTCTGGGTCGACCTTCTTAGTGCAGTATGGACACAGATTCTACTTGGGCGGGGAGGTAGCATTATGATGAGGTAGAAAAACAGACTGAGCTCTCCAGACCAAGATCTTCAACACCAAGAAGTTCCATGAACGCTTTCCACTTAACTGCCAGACGCCTTCCATTGGTCATCCACGTCAAGGTCCTTTCTGCATCAGTGCCAAGATGAACGGTGGCATATAACTGAGCCACCAGATCAGCATCAAAGTCCTTGTTGAATGTTATGATGTTGACAATGTTCAGCTGGTTGCACATCTCCAGAGCTTCACCGAAATACTCTATGTCCTTCTCCAAATGAGCAATATCGATTGAGCGCACATCAACATAGAGATTCTTCTTGGCCTTGATCACATCAAAGTAAGTCACATACTGAAACCGGTTCCAAAACGGCCGGTTGACAAGGGTGGGCTCTTATTCAAACTCATCGAGATCTCCGTGACAGTCTTGGCCTTCTTAGCTGGCTTCTTGGCAGTGCTCTTGGACGGCAGTTGTGACTGAGAGGGAGGAGCACTGGACGACGGATCCCCTACAGAGCCACTGGCAGACCCGCCTGCTGCCTTAGAGGTGCGATAGCACTTTGAACTGGCGCGCCCAGGGTTGATGCGATGAGCAAGGTGTTCCGTTGGGTCATCTCCTGAAGACAAACACACACACGCAAGAGACATAGAGAACGAACAAGCATAAGACACGTGACAAAGAGCAAAAACAGAATAAAACTTTGGTAGGGATATGTTGGAGGATGGCCTCTCCGCGGTACTACCGCATATGGGAAGCGGTAGTACCGTGTGCAGCGGTAGTACCGCTCCCAATGGTAGTACCGCACATGAGAGGCGGTAGTACCGCTCAGAGCGGAGGAACAACAGTTCCCCACACCAAGTCAGATCCGGTACTACCGAAGAGGCAAAGAACAAAAATAGCCCTATCAAAGTTCAATCCTAGCAGTATAGAGGAGTTCACCATCCTACTCAAGCCTTGATTTGGCCAAAAATCAAGGAAATCATGACCATTGCCCCTAAGAACCTAGATCTGAAAGAAAGAGGCAAGAAGAGAGAAACGAGGGACAATACCGGCATCCATGGCTTGAGGAAGGGGTGGGGATTGATCCCACCGAAGGAAAAGGTGAAACACTGCTTGGAGAAACCACCCCACCGACGACCTTGTTGCTGGTGCGTCATTGGAGAGGAAGAGAAAAGGCGGGGGGGGAGAATGGGTGTGCAAAGAAGAAAACTTCCTGACCCCCCCCCCCACTTAACCCCCAGACTCACGCTCCAGCAGTAGTAACGCTTCGATCGGGCGGTAGTACCACTTAGGTGAGTACTACCAAATATGCCCGTGCGTTGCAACGGAAAAAAAATTAAGCATATGTAATATGGTTAGTGAGTTCAACCATCTTTAATCATCGAAGAAACTTACACAACGCGAGTTGATTCTAAGTAAACCCATATGAATCCATTAAAACTTTGCACATTATGGATCAGACCAGATGCACATTTCGAAGTGGGTCATTTCTTGTGCATCCTAGTGAAACAAAATTATCAGGGGAAAGTCATGGACAAGGGTAACATTTTTTTGGATAAAGAACACAAACTAATGAAAGTATGTACACAAATAATAATTATCCATCATCTCACAACTTGAAAAAAATGGTACGGCATGTTGGTATGTTCGACCAGACACGAGGGAGACGAAAGATCAATCAAAAATTCATTCCTCCTTGGTGTTGTATTGTCCACCTATAGTGTTTCCTCACATCTCTACCTTCGGATGTTGCAAGGGCCAAATGCCGAGCTCTTCAAGATTTTGCAGTTGCAGAACCGAAGCAAGGGTTTCCATAAATAAACTAAAATAAATTTATCATAATAAAATCGCTGTTATAAAGGATGCAAGTATGATGAAAATATGCATCTATGTTTACTTCCCTTATATCATCAGTAGTTATTACCCTGCAAGAAAGGAAAATCATTAGATGTAATCAGAATTTCAGAACTAAACAGTAATGCATGAGGCAACTACATCAGCGACACATATGGGACAGCCCCTTTTTTAATTTTTTTTGAGCATCAGTACAAACGCAAGCGTTCATATACACGCGCATACACTCATCCCTATGAACGCACACACGCACACCCTACCCCTATGAGCACCTCTGAGAGACTGAGCCGGCATATCATCTTGAGATTTACGAAGTCACCGTAGGCGCCTCGTCGTCAACGGGAACATCTCCTCCCACTGAAAGCGCATCGCCAGAAATCCTGAAATAAATCCAGGAATATTGCGAGCACCAGCATTAGAATCTAGATAGGTTGGGATACCAGGTTGGTTCGCGGCAGCCGCTTTTTTAGGTGCATGGGGCATCCGTTACACATGGGGCAGCGTTTTATTAGGTGCATGGCGTGGCCTTTGCCTTTTTTTACCTGCATGCATGGGGCGGCCGTTTCTAGATGCGCGGAGATTAGTATTTACGTTTATAGTGAGCAGTGCTCTGGTCTGCCTTCCGATTTTTGTTAAAAAAATTAGAAACCCTGCTCCTCCTGTAATACAGAAGTTCCCTGTATTTACACATGATGAAAAGCTTGAGTTGGTTGGTCTGATGAGCACACTTCTTGCCCACCTTGGTTCGAGGCCTCATGAGTGCAATTTTTTCCCTTTTTATTTTACAAACCAGACAACGTACAATAAACATAAATAAAAGGACGACG
Source organism: Secale cereale (assembly GCA_902687465.1). Classification (NCBI taxonomy): domain Eukaryota; kingdom Viridiplantae; phylum Streptophyta; class Magnoliopsida; order Poales; family Poaceae; genus Secale; species Secale cereale. The sequence continues at coordinate 788,607,474 of LR738715.1, read as the reverse complement.
TACAAAAGGACCCGATGACTAAAAACAGTGGAGAAACAATCCTTCTTTTAATATTAAGTAAAGAAGCGGTAGTACAGGGCTATCGAGCGGTAGTACCGCCCAACTTGGGAAAAATGTCTCCGGAACTGATATTTTGCTCCCAAGAGCCTCCTAGCAAGGAAAAACACCAGAACGAGAAGAGAAACACAGGAGAATGAAGGAACCAGCAAAAACACAACAACTCACAAGAAGACAAACAAACAAGACAGGAAACTCACATCTCTTGAGAGAGATGGCGGTGGCCAAGGCCACCTATGTTTGAGTGAAGTGGTATGGCACTGCGAAGATTTTAACCTTGAGCCCATGACCACTACTCATCTTTGAAGCACATTAGTACCAACAAAAATGTTGGATGTGACAGATATGATCAATTTGTGCATAATGGGGGGAGAGAGAGCTCATTGAGAGAACAATGCTCCCCCTATTTCCGTGCCTACATCTAAACAAGATACCATGGTGTGAGTGGAGGGTGTGCACAACTTCAATCCACATTGCTCAAATCTATGATATTTAGCTCATGCCTTAACTCGCAAAATCTTGTTTCATCCAATGGCTTCGTGAAGATATCTGCAAGGTTATCATGAGTGTTGACGTAATGAAGATTAATTTCTCCTCGCCGAATATGGTACCGGATGAAGTGATATCGAATCTCAATATGCTTCGTCTTGAAGTGTTGCACCGGGTTGAGAGAAATCTTGATGGCGCTTTCATTGTCACACCAAAGAGGCACTTTGTCACAAGTGACACCGTAATCCTTTAAAGTTTGCCTCATCCATAAAAGTTGTGCACAACAACTACCGGCCGCCACATACTCTGCTTCAGTGGAAGAGAGAGACACACAACTTTGCTTCTTGGAAGACCAACTCACCAAAGAGCAACCAAGGAATTGGCACCCTCCGGAAGTGGACTTACTATCCACTTTGTCTCCTGCCCAATCCGAATCTAAGAAACCTACCAGGTTGAAGTTTGCTCCTCTTGGGTACCATAAGCCAAAGTTTGGGGTATGAGCCAAATATTGAAAGATTCATTTGACTGCCACAAAGTGACTTTCCTTAGGTGAGGCTATAAACCGTGCACACATTCCCACACTCAACATGATATCCGGTCTAGATGCACAAAGGTAAAGTAAGGAGCCAATCATAGAACGATATACCTTTTGATCCACAGCTTTACCATTGGGATCAATGTCAAGTTGGCACTTGGTAGGCATTGGAGTAGTAGCCCGCTTGACATCACTTAGATTAAACCTCTTGAGCATGTCTTGAGTGTATTTGGCTTGTTTGATGAAGATTCCTTCTCTTCTTTGCTTAATCTCAAATCCAAGGAAGTACTTCAACTCTCCCATCATGGACATCTCAAAATGCTTGGTCATGAGTGCGGCAAACTCATCATTGAAAGCTTTGTTAGGTGAACCAAAGATAATATCATCAACATATAGTTGGCATACAAACAACTCCCCTTTGACCTTCTTAGTAAAAAGAGTGGGGTCTATTTTATCAATCTCAAACCCAAAATCTTGCAACAATTTGGTAAGATGCTCATACCATGCGCGTGGGGCTTGTTTAAGGCCATAGAGCGCCTTATCGAGTTGATACACGTGATCGGGGAACTTGGGATCCTCAAACCCTGGGGGTTGTTTGACATACACCAACTCATTAATAGGACCGTTAAGAAATGCACTTTTCACATCCATTTGTTGCATTTTAAAGTTATGATGAGAAGCATATGCAAGTAACAAACGAATAGATTCAAGGCGAGCAACGGGGGCAAAGGTTTCACCGTAGTCGATACCCTCGACTTGGGAGTAACATTGAGCCACCAAATGCGCCTTGTTGCGAATGACAATTCCGTGAGCATCTTGCTTGTTCTTAAAGATCCACTTGGTTCCAATGACATTATGGTTCTCCTTAGGTCTTGGCACCAAACGCCACACTTTGTTGCGCTCGAAGTTATGGAGTTCTTCATGCATGGTGTTAAGCCAATCGGGGCCCTCAAGCGCGTCATAGAACTTTTGAGGTTCAACACAAGAGACAAAAGCTTGATGAGCACAATAGTTTGCTAATTGTCTACGAGTTCTTACCCCCTTTGTGATGCTCCCAAGGCTGTTTTCCATATGATGCTCTCTAGAGGCGAGTCTGGAAGCAACTTTGGCTGCACGACGCTCCAATTGTTCTTCAAGAGATAATTGAGGAGCTATGAGTTGATCATCTTGAGCATCGTCATGAGCTTGATCTTGATCTTGAGCTTGCTCTTGATCTTGAACATGCTCGGAAGAGGGAACTTGGCCTTGTGTGTCACTTGGTGTCTCACCCCCATCTTGTGGTTGATCTTGCACTTGGACTTGTTCATCTGATTGAGGGCCTTCACTTTGTTCTTCGGAAGCGTGTGGGTCTTGGGTTGGTGATGGTTCCACTTGAGTGGAACATTGTCCTTCTCCTTCAGCCACAAGGGGTTCCTCGATGGGTAGGATATAACCGACACCCATTCTTCTTATGGCTTGGGGAGGAATTTCATCACCTACATCACAAGTACCACTTTGCTCCACTTGGGATCCATTATTCTCAACAAACTCTACATTACACGTCTCCTCAATGAGTCCATTGGACTTGTTGAGGACACGGTAAGCATGAGAGTTTGTAGCATAACCAACAAATATGCCCTCATGAGCTCTAGCTTCAAATTTAGACAAACAAGCACCTTTCTTGAGAATGAAACACTTACAACCGAACACCCGGAAGTACTTGAGATTGGGCTTGTTACCGGTAAGTATTTCATATGGGGTCTTGTTCAAGCCTTTGCGGAGATAGAGCCGATTGGATGCATGACAAGCGGTGTTGATGGCTTCGGCCCAAAAGTTGTACGGAGACTTGAACTCCGCCATCATGGTTCTAGCAGCGTCCATCAATGTCTGATTCTTCCTCTCCGCTACACCATTTTGTTGACGGGTATAGGGTGTGGCATATTGATGTTTGATCCCCTCATCACTAAGAAACTCATCCAAGGTGTAGTTCTTGAACTCAGAACCGTTATCACTTCGAATCATCAAGATCTTTGCATCATGTTGACGTTGAGCTTCATTCGCAAAGGTGATGACGGTTTATTGGGCCTCGCTCTTCTTCTTGAAGAAGTATACCCAAGTGTATCTTCAATAATCATCTACAATCATCAAGCAATACTTTCTTCCCCCAAGACTATCAAAGGATGGAGGCCCAAAGAGATCCATGTGAAGGAGCTCTAAAGGTCTTTTTGAGTAGATGATAGTCGTGGGAGGGTGAGCCTTCTCATGTAACTTTCCTTCAATGCAGGCACTGCAAGCACGATCTTTGGAAAAGCTAACATTCGTTAGTCCAAGGACTTGTTCCCCCTTGAGGAGACTTTGCAAAGATCTCATATTGACATGGGCTAGCCGGCGATGCCAAAGCCAACCCACATCAACTTTAGCCATTAGGCAAGTCGCGGTCTTAGTGGGTTGCCCCGAGAAGTTAACCACATAAAGACCGTTCTCGACATGCCCAACATAGGCTACTTTAAGAGTCTTGCTCCATAAGAGGGCCATGGTGTCAATATCAAAGAAGGTGGCAAAGCCCATGAGTGCAACTTGACGAACGGAAAGTAGATTGTATGCAAGGGACTCAACAAGCATGACTTTCTCGATCGTTAGATCATGAGAAACAACAACCATGCCGAGCCCCAATCCCTTAAAAGATGAAGCATCACCCCGTTCGACGTTGGTGGCCATAGATAAACCTTGGTGCACGTCACCACCAAGTCTTTGCTTCCGGTCATATGATTTGTAGCTCCACTATCGAGCAACCATGATCCCCCATCGGAAGCAAACTCCTACACAATGTCAATGCTTGGATTTAGGTACCCATTTTGTAATGGGTCCTTTAAGGTTAGTAAAAATGGTCTTAGGAACCCAAATAGACCATTCAATGTGCTCATAAAAGGAACCACAAATTTAGCAAAAACATGTCCATCACTAGCACGACAAAGAACATAAGAAGGGTAAAAGTCGCCGGCTTTGGTGGATGGCGTGTGTGATGGTCTGGCTTATTAGGGATGATAGACTACTCATATCAATAAGGAATTCCTTCTTTTTTGGGAGCCCATTCAAATAGAACTCCAAAGTTAAGCGTGCTCAGCTTGGAGTAGTTTCAGGATGGGTGACCGACTGGGAAGTTGCTCCCGGGTGCGCACGAGTGAGGACAAAGTGCGTAAAAAAGACTAGTATTAATATGTGAGGCCAGTCTAGATCCCGCTAGGAGTAACGACCACCGGCTGGTGTGTCCGGGGTGTTACAAGTTGGTATCAGAGCCGACCCTCGCGGTTATACGGATGTTTGCGGACAGTTTATAGTCATGTTGTGCATGACGTTTGTGACCCATCGTGGCACACGGCATGGCACATGTGACGAGGTTACAGACCTAGGGTAGGGTCACAGGTCCGACCAAGGTACCCCACCCAAGGTCACTACCCTAGAAGATCAAAAGACAAAACTTATGACAGTGGAGGCAGTCGACTGAGACGGTCCAAGAAGACACTCCACTCGACTGAGCCTCATCCGCAAGACGACTTAACCCCACTCGACCAATCCAAGGCACTCGACCCCTGAAGGTCAAGCATCACTTGAGACAGCAACGGTCCGGTATTTACTCACCGTAGTAAACACCTTAATTACTCTTTACTGCAAGCGTTACTAGTAACGCCTGCCTTAATGTACATTGAACCCTTAGTAACGTGGAGCATGGCTGGGGTCCTGGCGCACTATATAAGCCACCCCTCCTCTAGAACAAGGGTTCGCACCTCTGTAACATACTTATACGCATTCCAGTTGACCAAGCCTCCGGGCACCGAGACGTAGGGCTATTGCTTCCTCCGAGAAGGGCCTGAACTTGCAAACACCTTGTGTACAACATCACCATAGCTAGGGCCTTGCCTCTCCATTCGTACCCCCTACCCTTACTGTCAGACTTAGACCCACGACAGTTGGCGCCCACCTTGGGGCAAGGCGTCTTAGCGACATCTGGTGAGGTTGCAACTCCTCCTCCGACCGCTTTCATCATGGTGTCGGGCGGTGGTTTGGCGTTGGGCCACGAGATCCAGCTCGGCGCACTAGTCTTCATCGCCGATGACTCCGCATGGCTCCAGGAAGCCCCTCTCGACGTCGAGGCTCTGCCCGCCCGGGGAACTGCGCACTTTCGCGCCGGCACCGGTGGCGTCCTCCTACGGCAACCATCGACTCAGTACTCATCGTCCCACATCCCCGACGGCCGCCGCCGCAAACGATCCGGTCGCTCGCGGCTCCAGCGGTGGGTGAAACACGCGGTGGCCCGCCAAATGGCCAGCCCTCAAGTCGCGGCCATTGAGCCCGACGGCTACCTCTACGGGCCGGCCGACCAGTCGACCGGGCTCGTAGATTCCGTTTCCGAGTGCGGGAGCAGCGATCCCGCGGCGGAAATCCTCATGGTCGATTCGCACTGCAGCCCGCCGGGTTTTCCTCATGGTGGGAACGGCGGTAGCGGCGGCGACCGATCGCACGACAAGAACGGCTACATTCCTCAACCCCTCACCTCCGAGCAAAGGGCTGAGCTTTGTCGCCGCAACGAAGATGCACTCTTCACTCCCATCGTGGGAGATTCCCCGGAGGCTCTGGCCCTCGAATACACGCGCTTGGCCACCGTGGCCGAACGCGCGCGCTTGGAAAACATCCAACGCTCACTCGACGAGCAGGCCCACCGACTGGTCCCCGAGTCCAGTCGACGACCGCGGCAATCGCGTCAGCGCGAGACTTAGGTGTTCCGCACGCCAGTCCAAAACCTCGAAGCCGCGGCTCGCATCGCGGAGTCGATTCAACCCTCCCAGTCGGAAGCTGGGAGAGGTCTTCAGCAGATCCGTGCTTTGCTCCGAACGGTTGAAGAGCAAAACGTGGCTGTTTCTCAGTCGCGCAACAGGATTCACAGCAGATCGGTGGCTGCAGACCCCGTATGGTCGGCCCACGGTCCAAGATCACCCCCGAGGCGTGAGGAGCGTGGCTCGCGGCAAGACCGGCATCTGGGTCGGAACGACGATCCACTCGACCGTCGGTACGGATGCCACGACCACCGTCGAGTGCCTACCCCTCCTCCGGGAAGTGGGTCACACTCGCCCCAGCGGCACGAGGGCAGGCGCCTGCGTGATGACGAGCGGAGGATTCCCCCAGATCCCCGACGGCCAGGTTTCGATGCGAGGTCTATCCTTGTGCAAGGTCGGGTCGACCATAACCGGGCATCCAGAGAAGAGCGAGGCAGAGACCAACCGAGTGGCAGCAGAGCGCCAGCCTCTGGGCCTGAATGTTTCTGTAGTGCTATCAGAGCCGCGGAGATCCCCCTGAACTTCAGGTTGGCGGAGGGAGTAAGCAAGTTCACCGGTGAGTCGAAGCCGGACACTTCGCTGGAAGACTACCGAGTGGCCGTGCAGATCGGAGGCGGCAACGACGACGTGGCCATGAAGCACCTCCCCTTGATGCTGGGAGGCTCCGCTCGGGCGTGGCTCAATCAATTAGCCCCCAGGAGTATTGACAGTTGGGAAGAGCTCGCTCGGGTTTTCGTTCGGACCTTCGAAGGCACCTGCAAGCGACCTGCTGGACTCGCAGAACTTCAACACTGCGCGCAGAAGCCGAGTGAAACTCTGAGGGACTACATTCAGCGATGGACCACCTTGCATCACACGGTGGAGAACGTGTCTGAGCACCAGGCGGTGTGCGCTTTCAAGGAAGGAGTGCGTAACAGAGAGTTGAATCTGAAGTTTGGTCGAACAGGCGACATGACCCTGTCACGGATGATGGAGATTGCGAGTCGGTACGCCAACGGTGAGGAGGCCGATCGGCTCCGCAGCGGCAAGAAACCAGTCGGGCAGGACGACCAGAATTCCTATGGGAAGAACAAGCGCAAAGCCGAGCCAGCCGCTCAGGGAGAGGCTGCGGTGGTCAATCAAGGAAAGGGCAAAGGGAAGCCAAAAGGTTCCTGGACCCCCAAAAAGGGAAAGGGTCAGGCTGGAGATGATATGCTCGACCAGCCATGCCCCATACACACGAAGAAAGATGAAGAGGGAAACTTGGTGTATCCCAAGCACACCACTCGACAGTGTCGGCTCCTGATCCAGAGCTTCCATAAAGATCAGTCGACTGAGAAAGAAAAGGAATCAGAAGAGTTCGAAGATAAAGAAGGGGACGGAGGATACCCCCGAATCAACTCCACTTTGGTCATTTTCGCAGACGTCGAGAGCAAAAGTCGAGTGAAAATCATCAACAGAGAAGTAAACATGGTTGCCCCAGCGACCCCCACGTTTTTGAAATGGTCAAAGGTCCCCATCACATTCGACCAGTCCGACCACCCAGCACACATTGCCACCCCCGGGCGGCAGGCGCTGGTGGTCGACCCAGTTATCAAAGGCACACGCCTAACTAGAGTTCTGATGGATGGGAGCAGCGGCTTGAATATCTTGTATGCAGCAACCCTCCGGGATATGGGCATTCCGATGTCCAAGCTGAGAGAAAGTAACATGAGGTTCCACGGAGTAATCCCCGGGAAGAAAGCCGACTCGCTTGGCCAGATCACACTCGACGTGGTCTTTGGTGAGTCGAAGAACTACCGCAAAGAGAAGTTGACGTTTGAAGTGGTGGACTTCAACATCGCCTATCACGCCATCCTGGGTAGGCCCGCCTACGCCAAGTTCATGGCTCGACCATGTTACGTCTACCTCAAGCTGAAGATGCCGGGACCCAATGGCGTTATAACCGTCACTGGGAACCGTCAGAAAGCAGAAGAATGCTTCCAGAAAGGCTGGAAGATCGCCGACGAGCAAATGGCAGCAGTAGAGATGGAGGAGTACCAAAAGAGTGTGGATCCGAGTGACCTGCTAAGGGCGAAGAAGCCGGCTTCCGAGTCAACTTTCCTGTCGGCCGGGGACACGAAACCTATGCACATCCACCCCACCGACCCCAACGCAGCACCGACTCACATCTCCACTACACTCGATAGCAAATAGGAAGAAGCGATCGTCCAGTTCCTCCGTGAGAACTGGGACATCTTTGCATGGAAGCCATCGGACATGCCGGGTGTACCCAGGGGACTAGCTGAGCACCATTTGCGAGTCGACCCTAAAGTGAAACATGTGAAGGAACATCTCCATCGATCCGCTGCGGAGAAGCGAAAGGCAATTGGCGAAGAAGTGGCTCGACTCCTGGAAGCAGAGTTTATCCGCGAGATATACCACACCGAGTGGCTCGCCAACGTCATCATGGTCCCCAAGAAGGACAAGCCTCTCCGCATGTGCATCGATTTCAAGCACATCAATCGGGCTTACCCGAAAGATCATTTTCCTCTTCCCCGCATCGATCAGATAATCGACTCGACTGCAGGATGTGAATGTTTGTCCTTTCTGGACGCGTATTCCGGGTACCATCAGATCCGTCTGTTCGGGCCCGACGAAATCAAGACAGCTTTCATCACCCCCTTCGGGTGTTTTTGTTATGTCACCATGCCTTTCGGCCTCAAAAATGCTGGCGCTACCTTCATGCGCATGATCCAGAAGTGCTTGATAAAGCAAATCAGTCGGAACATCGAGGCATACATGGATGACATTGTGGTCAAGTCATGGAAAGGTTCCGACCTACTAACTGACCTCGCTGAGACATTCGCAAGCCTAAGAAGCTACGATATCAAGCTCAACCCGTCAAAGTGTGCATTTGGAGTTCCTGGCGGCAAGTTGCTCAGTTTTCTCGTTTCCGAACGGGGAATCGACGCCAACCCAGAGAAGGTCAGCACCATCCTCCGAATGAAATGCCCCGAGCGTATACACGACGTCCAGAAGCTTACTGGTTGCTTGGCCGCATTGAGTAGATTCATTTCTCATCTTGGTGAGAAGGCACTACCTCTCTAACGACTCATGAAGAAATCCGACAAGTTTGAGTGGAATCCTGAAGCCGATGCAGCGTTTGAAGAGCTCAAAGCACTGCTGTCAACCCAGCCGGTGCTCGCCGGCCCAGTCAGCGGAGAGCCTCTTCTGCTGTATATTGCTGCCACTGGACAAGTCGTCAGTACTGTACTCACGGTCGAGCGGGAAGAAGAGGGCAAGGCATACAAGGTCCAATGCCCGGTCTATTATATATCCAAAGTTTTGACTCCCTCCAAGCAAAGGTATCCACATTACCAAAAGCTTGTGTACGGGATTTACTTGACTGCAAAAAAGGGTGCCCATTACTTTTCGGACCATTCGATCTCAGTCGTCAGCGACGCCCCGCTGTCAGAGATCCTAAACAATCGAGACGCAACCGGTCGAGTGGCAAAATGGGCGATTGAACTTCTTCCTTTAGATATCAAGTTTGAAGCGAAGAAAGCCATCAAGTCTCAGGTTATAGCAGATTTTGTGGCCGAGTGGATAGAACAAAAGCTGCCGACTCAAGTCCAGTCGGACCATTGGACTATGTCCTTCGATGGATCCAAGATGCTGAACGGATCCGGTGCAGGCGTGGTCCTGGTCTCTCCCAGGGGCGACAAGCTCAGCTACGTCCTTCAGATCCACTTTGATTCATCAAACAACGAAGCCGAATACGAAGCACTTTTGTATGGGTTGCGTATGGCCATCTCACTCGGCGTCCGTTGCTTGATGGTCTACGGCGACTCCGACCTGGTGGTGAACCAAGTGATGAAAGAATGGGACGTCAGGAGCCCGGCAATGACCAATTATTGTAGTGCAGTGCGGAAGCTTGAAAAGAAGTTTGAAGGCTTAGAGCTCCATCATGTGCCCGGAGCCAAGAATCAGCTAGCCGATGACCTCGCTAAAATTGGGTCGACTCGGAAGCCTATACCCAAGAATGTGTTCCTAGAGCATCTGCACACCCCTTCTGTCAAAGAAGACCCCTTCACGGAAGAGCCTCCACAGCCAGTCAGCGCGTCAGATCCGACTGAGGTCGAAGTACCCGCTGTGGTCTACTTGATCATGGAGGTCATAGTGATTACGCCAGACTGGACTGTGCCATATATATCATATCTGCTCAGGCAAGAACTCCCAGAAGATGAGGAAGAAGCGCGCCAGATCGTCCGCCGATCCAAGGCATTCACTGTCATCCAGGGCCAGCTCTACAGAGAAAGCATCACCGGAGTCGCCCAGTGCTGCGTCGATCCAGAGGAAGGTCGACTGATCTTGGATGAAATCCACTCGGGAACTTGCAGCCACAACGCCTCCTCTCGGACAATCGTGGCCAAAGCATACCGAGCCGGGTTTTACTGGCCCTGCGCCAACGAGATGGCCAAGGATATTGTGGACAAATGCGCAGGTTGCCAGTTCTACTCCAACATGTCCCACAAGCCAGCGTCCGCCCTGATGACCATTCCGCTAGTCTGGCCCTTTGCTGTTTGGGGCTTGGACATGGTCGGCCCCTTCAGGACAGGCAGAAGCGGATTCACCCACCTTCTGGTGGCAGTCGACAAGTTCACCAAATGGATTGAGGCCAAGCCCATCAAGAACCTCGAGTCAAGCACCGCCATCAGCTTCATCAGGGAATTAATATTCAGATATGGAGTTCCCCACAACATCATCACAGACAACGGCTCCAACTTTGACTCGGATGAATTCAGAGCTTTCTGTGCTTCCTGAGGAACACGGGTCGACTACGCCTCTATGGCGTATCCGCAGTCAAATGGACAGGCAGAAAGAGCAAATGGTTTGATTCTCCAAGGCCTAAAGCCGCGGCTCATGTGCGATCTTAAGCATGTCACCGGAGCTTGGGTAACCGAACTGCCATCTGTCTTATGGGGTCTGAGGACAACTCCGAACTGGTCGACTGGCCGTACCCCTTTCTTCATGGTCTATGGAGCCGAAGCTGTGTTGCCGAGCGACTTATTACACAACGCCCCCAGAGTGGAACTCTTCTCCGAAGCCGAGGCAGAGCAGGCTCGTCAGGATGCAGTCGACCTATTGGAACAGGAAAGAGAGATGGCCCTGATCCGGTCGACCATCTATCAACAGGACCTGCGTCGATTCCATGCTCGCAACGTAAGAAGTCGAGCATTCCAAGAAGGAGACCTAGTCCTTCGAGTGCATCAGAAACGTCCACACAAGCTCGCCCCGTCCTGGGAAGGCCTGTTCATCATCACCAAGGTACTGCACAACGGAGCATACCACCTCTACAACGTAGCCAAGAAGAAAGACGAACCTCGTTCGTTGAACGCGGACCAGCTCCGCCGCTTTTACAGTTTAGACACTTGACGGTCGAGTTGTAATAAAGATTTCCCAATTTGTTTCAAAGACAAGTTAGCAATGATCCTTTAACGATTGATGTCCTCTAAAAACATTGGTCTTCTGTCAGGACCGGATTTTCAGGATATTAATTTCCCAAAAGCGGACCTTGTGCTCACCAGCCCCAGGATTACTGTTAGCTAATGAGGCACCAACTTGTTATAGAAAATCCAAGCAAAATACAAGATATGTAGTACAAGACCCTTCTGACCTATGAGTAAAACACAAGGATTCTAGTGGCTGATGGCGGAAGCGGTTTGTGGTTCATCGGTGACTATGGGACTCCATTTCCCACAGGAACAACTGACCAAATTAACTCGTATCTTTGCGAGGCTGCTATCTCCATATACGTAGGTTTCGGGGCTGTCATCACATCGCTCCTTCCCATGCAAGGAATCTGGCCAAGACAATAGCCAGGGACAAGCTAGTGAGTACTTTGAATGTACTCGCAAACATTATGAACATGGGTGAGATGTAATCATGCTCGAGAATAAATGATGATCACCATGATAATAATGATATGACAGTCCTTAATTCAGGTAAGCCATTTGTATAAAAATGCATATGCAATCAAGGAGGGATAATAAAACAAATAGCGATCATGCCACACTCGGGAGTCAGAGCGACACCACACAGAGGGCTTATAAATAAAAGAAGTAACAAGCATGCCACAGTCGGGCGTCTGAGCGACACCACAGAAAGGGCTTATAAATAAAAGAAGTAACAAGCATGCCACAGTCGGGCGTCTGAGCGACACCACATAAAGGGCTTCTAAATAAAAGAAGTAACAAGCATGCCACAGTCGGGCGTCTGTGCGATACCATAGAAAGGGCTTATAAATAAAAGAAGTACCAGGCATGCCATAGTCGGGCGTCTGAGCGACACCATAGAAAGGGCTTATAAATGAAAGAAGTAACAAGCATGCCACAGTCGGGCGTCTGTGCGACACCACAGAAAGGGCTTATAAATAAAATAAGTAACTAGCATGCCACAGTCGGGCGTCTGTGCGACACCACATAAAGGGCTTATAAAGAAAAGATGGATGACAGTGAATATTCAGGAGGTAGGGTCGTCCCAGGAATACTCATTAATTCAAAGAATACAAACGGTTAGTCCACAATAATAATCATATTCACCATATGTCTCAGGTCATAATAAATGTTCTCGTTTAGTAGTTTCTCCTCCGAAGACCGACACTAAGACCGACACTCGACCCGTCCCAGACTGTAGTCCTTAACCATGGACACGGCTATTCGAATAGATATTATATCTCTGCAGAGGGTGTACTCTTTACCCACGAGTGACGGATTCCTTTAGTCCATTTGAACTAAGTCCGTCTAAGGTCTTTTAGTCGAAACCCCGCCTGACTTGCACACACCAGCTTAACTTACCAGTGTCTGGAATCACCCACCACACTTGTTAAGCAAACTCTGAGTGGGAAGGCTACAACCTCGCGTAGCATGGGATCACATTTCTATCGCGCGCTCTAAGGGGTGCCCCCCTCTCGGTCCTAACCGGAAACACCCATGCCCCCGGACTAGGTGGCATGCCTACCGGTTGCAACCGGTATCTTCCACCATGGCCTATCTGTACGGTGTGTGCTAGGACAGGGGTTAACACTTACTGAACCGTACCCTACCTGTGGCAGGGACAAGTGGTAGCACAAGCAAGTATGGGAGTTACTGGAACAAGACTCGATCTACGGTCGACTTAGGAGGTTTCAGCATTACTTGTATGATTAGTCATAACCGATATATTTCACATCAACAGCTGGAATCCCCATCCGTCATGCCTTACCAAGCCATACCGGACTCCACCATCCCGACGGGGAACCAGTGACAAGCTCGCGTCTACACAAGACCGCGACTTTCACGACATTCTTTCTTTAGGCATGAAAGGCATACGGGGGGAATCACCGTCGTGCATAATAATTTATTCCCAGCAAGGGCTTTACCTCATGCCCTCATGGGTATGATCATATCACCACATATGAAATAAAAATTAATGCTTTCATATCGATGCAACCGTGTCAACAACAATCATATGCGTTAAACCAGGGTTCAAAAGTGCTTGCCTTCAAGTAGAGGGGAGGAGAAATGCATTCCAATACTTTTTGGAAGTTTCTCCCTCTTCAAAAATCCTAATTGAATTAATACGAAATCAATACATAGACTCAAAGCAGCACAAAAAAGTTGCTTGGAAAATTTTGAAATAAATATGAAAATAAACTAGACAATATTTGGGAAACAACAGAAAAATAATCAAGTCATTTGGATTTATATTTAAAAAGATATTGCTAGTCAAAGTTTAGTCAATTCTGTTTTCAGAATAAAAACAGAAATAGGAAAACGTTTCGATAAGAATACGCCTTCGGAGTAGGGGAGACGTACTCTAGGTTTTGTGCCTGCACTTACGCATGCGTGGGCTGGCGCTGGCTCGCTGACAGAGGGCCCCGGGGGACCACTGGTCAGGTTTGACCAGTCGCCCCCATCTCCTTCTTCCTCATGCCGAATAGAGGCGCGGCTCCGGCGATCAACGCCGGCGAACGGTGGCTCCCCGAGGGCGTCCGAGTGCAGGGATGGATCCGCCAGACTAGGGCGGTCCTTCCGGTGGTCGAGTGGCCGGCGAGAACGGAGGGAATCACCGTCGACGAGCTTCGCAGCGGACGGCGGCCTCTGGTGGATTTGGGGTTCCGCCCTACGGTGGTTCCCGAGCTAGTATGAGACGTTGGGCGGCTCCGCAGGATCATAGGGAGTCGGACGGTGGCGATGGCTGGATGGGAGGGGCTCGGGCTACGACGTATTGGACTAGAGGGCGGCGGCGGCTGTACTTGCCGGAGCTGGAGAAGAAAACCTCCTCGGGGCGATTGGTTGCTATGGGGGCGCACTTTGGGTGGCTAGGGGTTGTCTGAGTCTGCGGAGGGGCTCGAGGCATCCTTAAATAGGCAGGCGATGGCGGTTCCGCGGCGGCCTTGGGTAAGGACGCCGGCAACCGACGTTCTGTAGCTTAGGGCGACGTGGCGGCGACGCACGCTAGGGGACGAGCTCGCTGATGAACTGGAGCTATTCTAGGGTGCAGGTGGCGAGCGCTGGTGGCCTGGGCGGCTCTGTCCATGGCAGGAGCTGCTGTGACTGCCCGCTAACTACCGCGGCCGACCTGACGGCGGCCCTGTGGAGCTCCAGAGCTGTCTCAGCAGTGAGGGGAAAAGGCGGCGTGCTGGCGGTGCGAGGGGAGCGGCCAGAACGGACATGGGGTGTCGGCAGAGGGACGCGGCGGCTCGGTGCGCGCGCGTGCAAAACGTGCGCTCTGGGTGCGCCCAGAGCACGCACGTGAGCCACTCGACAAAATGCCAATGCTTGCTACAGAGTTTGGATGAAGCTGGAATTTAGCAGTTCTGGGTTAGGGGCTTAAGGGAGATTAGTGGACATGACACTATACACTGAGGACAAAGATCATGCCAACACTGGCCATGCACACCAGGTGCTCGACAGAATGCCATGGGCATGTGGGCATCTCTTCTGGTGGCCAAAATCTCCAGATCAGAGTCTCTTTAGGTGAATGTGATGATGGCAAAGCTAGTTGGGCAAAACCAGAAACTTGCTAGTGCAAGTTTTGCAAATCTACAGTTCTGGACAGAAAGTGAAAGGCATTGTTTTATGAACTAAAAATATGCCAATGGGTCCACTCTTCTGGACTTAAGGGTTTTGCAAGATGGGCTATAAGCAGGAGGAAGCTTAAGGGCACTAGAGCAATTTAAACTAGGGTTGAAGTGCAAAATACCAAACTGGACCAGAATGGAAATGAGGTTGATTCACTCAATTTTTCCAAAGGACCCAAATGTGTTTTTGCATAAAGTTGAATAACATACTTCTATGAACATCCCATAATTTTGGTGGAAGCATTAAAGAAATATTTAATGGGGTTGTAGTTCAAACTTGCCCACTGGACCAGATTTGAAATCTTGGTGTGGAGCTCAAAATATTAAATGATTGAACTATATTCCTGCATAAAAGTGATCTAACAACATCACATGACATCTCCAAATTTTGGTTGGAATTTTAGATAAACCTGTCAAAGGGTTGTAGTTCAATTTGGGGCCTTTTCTTAAGGGGAAACCATTTTTATAGTGAAGGAGATTAGGGAGAAAATTATATAATTAATTTTTATTGATAACATAAAAGTTTCATTAAGAGAGCAAGAGAGTCTAACAATAATTCGAAAGTTATCACTTGAGGTAAAAACCCCAACATAAAAGGAAAAGAAGGTCCTGAAATCAAAAAGAGAATCTAGCAAGTGAAAATTTTAATTTCCTGGCAAAATTTTAATTAATAAAACATGGTTAAATTTTTGGGGTGTTACAACACTACCCCCCCTTAAGAAAAATCTCGTCCTCGAGATTTTCTAAGGGCTGTAATGAAAATAAATATTCCTACTATCACAAAGCAATATCACACAAATAACCATCCGTAAAAAAAATATGGCTACAGTGAGAGCGCAACTATCTTGTCGGTTCTGCTCTATGGGGTCGGGGTCAATGTTACAGGTACACATATCCCGCAAAAGTGACGTATTACTGTGGGTGTCGTCGGGGTGGTTTTGGTGGTTACACTCGTAATTAAAAATGCAGTCGTACACCAACGTACTCATGCATGGCTATATAAAAAGAAAAAGGGGCGCACGAGTAGACCGTATTTAAATATAGCGGTACAAGATCACATAAAGACAGGCGTGGACATACTAGGACTTGGCGATACTTGAGCGATTTAGTCTACCTCGTTTACATCTAAGCGGGCGTGCCTTGTGGACGTCGAGGCTTCTCCGTGGTTTTCACCATCGGGATTAGCTGGAGGAGGTTGAGGGACTGCATGGTTGGGGTAATGATGATGACCATTGCGGGGGTTGTTGGCCACAATCCCGCTGGAGCGTGTTCCTAGGAGGCGACGAATCACTTCTGGGGACACCAAAACATTTTGGTCGATGGCTGGGACAGGCCTCTGGGTCTCGATCGGTTGTCCGAACAGCACGACTGGGTTGTCAGTGTCGGGCTCGTCTTCTCTTCTTGCTGGGGCTCTGCGGATCAGTTCTCCACGAGCTGCGACTAGATCTAGGGTGATCTGATCGAACAGTTCCTCTAGTGCACTTACATAGCGCACCAGATGCAATAATGCAGGATCCATCGCGTGATCTTCGTTGGCAACCTGGGATGGCCTACCATACCTATCACGGCTGGGGTAGTAGTAGAACGAGTGGCGGTTGACTCTGGATGACAAGTGCCGGAGTTGAACTATAGCCTCTCGAGCAGCTAGTTGGAGGGCTTGCGGCTCAAAGGAAGTGGTCCTTCCAGTGAACCTCTAGGGGCGTTCTGGCGATAGACCCCTACCATAGACGTGCACGGTGGCCCAGAATTGACGAATCTCTTGGTACGCAAAATATTCTGGGGGCTCTTCTAATGCGAAGGCACGGCGGGTGAAGTTTGCTAGTACGGTCACAAAACCTCCAAGGTTGGTTGCTGTGGTTTCATTGTGAACGATGGGTCCTGGCATTATTGCTTGGTATGGGGTAGAGGCTGTGCTGTGCTGGGTTGAGGCTAGCGTGCCCCTTTTTTATAGAGAAGGGGACGGAGTCTTCCTTCGCACACTTGCGAATGAGACAATATAGGTGTCGGTCACTGTGTGACTATCTTACACGAGAAGCTTGGCCGGGGTTTGGTTAAGGTCTGGTGGGTTGGTTTACCTAAGTTTTTCGACCTGGCTAAGATAGGATTAGCCAATGGTCAGCCTAGCTCTGATACCAAGTTTGTCAGGACCGGATTTTCGGGATATTAATTTCCCAAAAGCGGACCTTGTGCTCACCAGCCCAAGGATTACTGTTAGCTGATGAGGCACCAACTTGTTATAGAAATTCCAAGCACAATACAAGATATGCAGTACAAGACCCTTCTGGCCTATGAGTACAACATAGGGATTCTAGTGGCTGATGGCGAAAGCGGTTTGTGGTTCATCGGTGACTATGGGACTCCATTTCCCACAGGAACAGCTGACCAGGTTAACTCCTATCTTCGCGAGACTGCTATCTCCATATACGTAGGTTCCGGGGCTGTCATCGCATCGCTCCTTCCCATGCAAGG
This sequence comes from Secale cereale, assembly GCA_902687465.1. Classification (NCBI taxonomy): domain Eukaryota; kingdom Viridiplantae; phylum Streptophyta; class Magnoliopsida; order Poales; family Poaceae; genus Secale; species Secale cereale. The sequence continues at coordinate 788,590,028 of LR738715.1, read as the reverse complement.
AATCTGGCCAAGACAATAGCCAGGGACAAGCCAGTGAGTACTTTGAATGTACTCGCAAACATTATGAACATGGGTGAGATGTAATCATGCTCGAGAATAAATGATGATCACCATCACAATAATGATATGACAGTCCTTAATTCAGGTAAGCCATTTGTATAAAAAATCCTTATGCAAACAGGGAGGGATAATAAAATAAATAACGATCATGCCACAGTCGGGCGTCTGAGCGACACCACTGAGAGGGCTTATAAATAAAATAAGTAACAAGCATGCCACAGTCAGGCGTCTGAGCGACACCACAGAAAGGACTTATAAATAAAAGAAGTAACAGGCATGCCAC
>LR738715.1:788541800-788585547 GCA_902687465.1 Secale cereale | reverse complement strand
AACACTTACTCCGAGTGAAAAGCAACCCTCTCACTCGGGGGCTTAGCTGCGGTCCTCCGAGCTACGTTACAAGTATAAAATGGCTTTGCCTCCCGAGCTCCGCCACAAATACAACGTAGCTTGGAATCGCCTAAGTTATAAACATCCACTCCGAGTGAAGAGCAACCCTCTCACTCGGGGGCTTAGCTGGGTCCTCTGAGCTACGTTACAAGTATAAAGTGGCTCTGCCTTCCGAGCTCCGCCACAAACACAACGTAGCTTGGAATCGCCTAAGTTATAAACATCCACTCCGAGTGAAGAGCAACCCTCTCACTCGGGGGCTTAGCTGTGACCCCGTGACTCGCCTAAGTTTCAATCACTTACTCCGAGTGAAGAGCAACCCTCTCACTCGGGGGCTTAGCTGCGATCCTCTGAGCTATGTTACAAGTATAAAGTGGCTCTGCCTTCCGAGCTCCGCCACAAATACAACGTAGCTTGGAATCGCCTAAGTTGTAAACGTCCACTCCAAGTGAAGAGTGACCCTCTCACTCGGAGGCTTGGATGCAGACGTCGACTCAAATATTCAAGCAATCAAAGAAAAGCAGCAAACCGAAAGATCAAAATCAGATAAAAGCCCCGCAAGATTCGGGCAACAGTACTTGGGCCACAAGCCCACCAGAGTTTAACGATTACAAGTCCACGCGGCATTCCGCAGCAAATAGGATTAAAGTATCAAAGTCATTCCTCAGGAGGAGGCGGGCTTGCAGGTGCGACGAACTCGTCCAGGTCGATCCCGTCGGCGATGCGAGTGGCGGCTTCCAGGAAGGTCTCCATGAACGACTGGAATTGGAGCTCCTTCGTATTTGCAACCTTAAGCGCCGCAAGCTTCCTCTCCTTCACCTCCATGCAGTGCACACGGACCAAGGATAGCGCCACGTCGGCTCCTCCCCGGGCTACCGACTTCTTCCACTCCTGCACTCGGTTGGGGATCTCATTGACTCGAGTCATCAAGGACTCGAGGTCGTTCTCCTGCACGACCCCCCTCCAGTGCGCGGTGTCGATTCAGGCCATCACCGCCTTCAGCCATCCCAGATAATCCATGGCCGCAGTGAGGCGGGACTCCAGCCTTAGTATGTTCATGGATACCTCATCCTTCACGATGGAGTAGGTTTGGTCCAAGCCGGGCTCGACCCGTCCAGTCTCCTCTTCAAAGTTACGACAAAACTCTGCGCCGAAAATATCAAGTCGAGTCAGCAAACAAGATATGGGTCGACCGATCCAACCTAAACCAGGCCGAAGGAGACATACCTTCGAGCACGAGGTACCATTTCTTGGTGATGTTGCCCAGATACGCCTCAAGATCAACCCTCTTCCGAAAAAGAGCCTCGTACTTGTCGTTCAAGACAGCCTTGGAGTTCTTCAGCTGAGTCACCTCTTGATTGGCTACGTCGAGCGAGCCTCTCAGCCTGATGACCTCCGCCTCGAGCGCACCCACAAAAGCCAACTTCTGCGCCGCTAGTTCTGCCTTCTCTTGAGCCGCCTGTTGCGCCGCCGCCAGGTCGAGATCCTTCTGCTCCAAGGCCGCCTTCAGTTGACCAACCAAAGCCGCCACTGGACAGATGAACATGAAGGAACACAAGGCATATCTATCAAAAGTCAGTCGACAAAAGGTTGGGGTCAGTTACCTGCCGCATCATCCTGCGTCTTCTTCAGGTGGTCCCGAGCCAACTGCAAGTCGAGGTTAAGCTGGATTTGCTTCTTCTCAAGGTCTGCAAACTTGTCACCAAACTCGCAAGATTTCTGCATCAACACGACAAAGCAAGATTATAAGACTACAGTCGAGTTAAAATACTCAACCGCAGTCTCGGGGACTACACCCAGTGGGTGCACTGAGCATGCCCCCACTGGTTTCACTCGGCCGAGATCATTCCGGCTCGAGCTCAAAAAAAACAGCAAGGCAGAAAAGATCTATAGTAAGACCATGGCCGACCGCCAGCAGTCGACCACGGTCTCGGGGACTACACCCAGTGGGTGCACTGAGCGTGCCCCCACTGGTTTCACTCGGCCGAGATCATTCCGGCTCGAGCTCAAAAAAAAAGAGGGAAAGCACCCCAAGGATTCACCCAGTGGGTGTGGTATCTCACGAACAAAATAGCAGTTTCTCTCGAAGCCAAAGACTACTTCAGTGAAGATAATGAACCTGGACATTGGCCCGAAGAGCAGAACTGGCATCATAAGCTGCCATGCTGGCCTCATACGCCGCCTTCGTCCTCTCCATCATCACCCCCGCCTGGCGAACGGCTACTTGAGCCGCCCCCACAGGATCCTCCGGGAGGCGGTAGGAAGAGAAGAGAACAGACGAAGTGGCGGGCGTAGGGTCGACGGCAGGTACGGGCGCTGGGTCTACGGTAGGAGCTGGCGCTGGGTCGACGGTTGGAGTAGACGCTGGGTCGACGACTAGTGCGGGCGATGGGTCGATGGCTGTCTAAGCCAGACGCTCGATCGACACAGGGACGGTGAAGGAGACCGTGGCTCGGGCCGCGTCTTCCTGTTGCTGGGCCTCCGAGCCAGAAGGCGTTCTCCGGCCCTTCTTCCCTGCGCGTCGCCAGTCCCCTCCCAACCGCTCCTCATCATCATCGTCATCCGGAAGCTCTATGATGAGGCGCGACACTTCGAGTCAAGCAGCAAGCAAAGTTCAGTCGACCGTCACCCATAACCGGCGAAAAGAAACTAGACACAATCCATAGAACCCGCACCTGCGCGTGATATCGCGGCGTCCACGGTCTCCTTGTCGTCTCGGCCCCGGTTGATGTCCATCGAGGTCGTGGAAGCCGCGGCACTGGAGGGTTCTCACAAAGATGAGTCGACAGGAGATACGGTCGACCTCCAAAAAGAAGAAAGAGACAAGACCAAGCGACACTTACGTAGAGGCGATGGGTACATCCACCTTGATCCTAGGCAAGGCCTTCCGGGGCTTGGTGGTGGTGACCTTGGGCTGCTTGGGCGCCTTCTCAGAAGGATCAGGAGTAGCTGTCCGAGTGCGCTTGGGCGTCCGAGAGCCCGAGGGACCCGCCCGAAGGCATGCGGCCCCTGGGTCGTGCTTCTCCTTGGATCGACGCTCATCACGGGGAGGTGACTCGACCTCCTCCCCACTACTGTAGTCCTCGCTCTCCTCCTCGGTCTCCTCCTCTGACTTCCACTCGGCGGCGTCGCCCACACCCTCCTCACCCTCCTAGACCAAGTCCCCGTTGGGCAGCGAGTACATCTCGGTGTAGATCTGCAAAGAGAGAAGTTTGACCAAAGATCAGTTGGATCCATCAATACAAATCGCAAGCCAGATGACAGAAACGTCGCTCGGAAGCAGGAGGCTAACCTTGTCAGGAAGATGTTCAGCGTCGAATGGGATGACCCTCCCAGATCCCCTGGGATTGTCTTTGTTCCCCGTGATGCACTTCAAGCACTGCACCACGTACTTCGGGTCGGCCGCCTCCGGGTGGACTCGCGACGAGTCGTCGGTGCCAGAGTACAACCACATCGGGTGGTCCCGAGCTTGGAGCGGCTGGATCCTCCGCGTGAGGTACACCTCAAACAGATCCATCCCCGTTACCCCCTCGCGGACTAACTGGACGACCCGCTCCACCAACATGTCCACTTCGGCCCTCTCGGCCTTACCCACTATCATCGAAGGAGGTGGGCTGGCTCGACCTAGGGTGAACGGAGGAAGACCAGTCAACTGACCCGGAGTCGGACTGTCCTTGTAATAAAACCAGGTCGACTGCCAGCCCCGAATCGACTCCGGAAAGATCATGGGGGGGAAGACGCTCCTATTCCTAAGCTGGATCCCGAGCCCGCCGCACGCCTGAAGGACGTGCGTCTTACCGTCACTCGGATTCACCCTCTTGACAGTTTGTGAGCGGCGGGTGAAAATGTGTTTGAACAAACCCCCGTGCGGCCGGCAACCGAGGAAGTTCTCGCATATGGAAACAAAGGCAGAAAGGAAGGCGATGGATTTGGGCGTGAAGTAGTGCAACTGGGCACCGAAGAAAATCAAGAACGCGCGAAAGAAAGGATGTGGGGGCATGGAAAAACCTCGGTCGACGTGGGTCGCGTGGAGGACGCATTCGCCCTTCCGCGACCGGGGCTCGAGTTCTCCCCCCGGCGCCCGCTAGGAACCGCGGGCGATCAACCCTTCCTCCTCCTCCTCCAGCTCCTCTAGATCCTCTGCCACGACGGTGGACCGGATCCAATCCCCCTGGATCCACCCAGCAGGAAGTCCGGACCTCGACGACGATCCACTCCGGCCAGATCGCCTCCATTTCCCCAACGCCGCCTTCTTCGAGCGCTCCATCGCCACAGTCTTGTCCTTGCCCATGGCTCGCGCACCGGCGGTCGCTGTGGAGAGAGGCGAGAAGAAGCAGGGCCGCAGTGAAGAAGCAGAGGCGGAAGGAGAAAGATTGGGCGCACAGTGCCCCCGCTACGGGCTCGGCGCGCTCTTATAGCAGCCCGGTCGAGTGGCTGTCGCTGGCCCCGAGTAATTTTATCAAATCCCGTAACAGGCGCTGGCGTGATACGTGGCGAAAAAGGTGGCGCGAGGATCGAGGCGTCTCAAGCGCATCCCTCCGATTGTTGCGGCATGTCCCGCCCCGCGCGCTTCCCCAAATTTCAAAAAACCGCGCCGAATCCGGCGACCAAAGGGCAACCAATCCCGTCGAAAACGGCATGCGCTAACGGCGCCCGACGCTTAGCACAAAGTCCAGTCCACGCAAGAAGCAACTAACTCAATCGCAGGATCCAGAATCGATCAAGGCGACCAAGATACGACTGAGGAAGACTGCCCAAGTTACAAGCTCCGAAGCAATCTGCCCCAGGGACATCCAGCCAGAACTGGAGCTTCCCTCAGCACTCTCTTGCTCAAGCCTCGATCCATTCGGGGGCTACTAACGAGGTTACATACCTAGGGTAGGGTCACAGGTCCGACCAAGCTACCCCACCCAAGGTCACTACCTAGAAGATCAAAAGACAAAACTTATGACAGTGGAGGCAGTCGACTGAGACGGTCCAAGAAGACAGTCCACTTGACTAAGCCTCATCCGCAAGACGACTCAACCCCACTCGAGCAATCCAAGGCACTCGACCCCCGAAGGTCAAGCATCAGTTGAGACAGCAACGGTCCGGTATTTACTCACCGTAGTAAACACCTTAATTACTCTTTACTGCAGGCGTTACCAGTAACGCCTGCCTTAATGTACATTGAACCCTTGGTAACGTGGAGCATGGCTGGGGTCCTGGCGCTCTATATAAGCCACCCCCCTCCTCCAGAACAAGGGTTCGCACCTCTGTAACACACTTATACACATTCTAGTCGACCAAGCCTCCGGGCACCGAGACGTAGGGCTATTGCTTCCTCCGAGAAGGGCATGAACTCGCAAACACCTTGTGTACAACATCACCATAGCTAGGGCCTTGCTTCTCCATTCGTACCCCCTACCGTTACTGTCAGCCTTAGAACCACGACAACATGTGTTGTCCTGGAAGCACAGACGGTTGTGCCAAGAGGGAACGTTCCTGTGGCCCGACGAGGACGTCGGTTCCTCTGAGTGAGGGTGTATGTGATGGCCTGGCTTATTAGGGATGATAGACTACTCATATCAATAAGGAATTCCTTCTTTTTCTGGAGCCCATTCGGATAGAACTCCAAAGTTAAGCGTGCTCAGCTTGGAGTAGTTTCAGGATGGGTGACCGACCGAGAAGTTGCTCCCGGGTGCGCACGAGTGAGGACAAAGTGCATAGAAAAGACTAGTATTGATATGTGAGGCCAGTCTAGATCCCGCTAGGAGTAACGACCACCGGTTGGTGTGTCCGGGGCGTTACAGCGTAGCAGTGTTCTTTTTGACAACACCATTCTGCACAATGTTCTTCTTCTTTGGAGCACCCTCTCTTTCTTTTGCAAAGGTTTGCTTGAGATGAAGAGGTTGTTTGGTCTTGTTGTTCTTCTTCTTCTTGGGCTTGGGAGAAAACCCGATTCCTTCTTTCGCTACAACTTCCTTTTGATTGCTCAAAATCTTGTTGAGGTTCTTCTCACCTTGTATACACGACACGAGGCCTTTCTCAAGTTGCTTCTTCAACTTGGCATTCTCTTCAACAAGATGCACATGCTCGCAATATGGGTTAGTAGCATTTGCATTATCAATTAAAACCATGCGAGGAAAGGTAGCTTTCTCCTTGGTTAGCAAAACTTGAAGTTGATCATGAGACTCTTTGAGGTTAGTATGTACACTCTTCAAGACCTTGTGAGCCTTGTCAAGTGTTACAAACACCTCCTTGAGTCTAGCATGGTCAACCACAAGCTTTGCCTTCTCGGAATTGAGGACACGAGAGACAACTAAAGCATGATCAAGATCTTTTCTAAGTTTAGCATGATCATAATTGTGTGACTCCTCAAGAGCCAAACGATGACCACGCTCTTCCTCAAGAGCATTCGAGAGATCCGAGATCTCATCGGCATAGTCTCGACTAAGCCCCACCATTTTAGAAATGGTATCCTCATGAGCCTCAATCATGTCATTGGCTTCACCGAGTTGTTCTAAGAGAGCAACGAAGTGCTTCTTGAGTTTGCCCTTGAGTTTACTCATAAACAACTCAAATTCATTTTCCTCCTCCTCTGCCCCCTCACTCTCATCAATACAATCCGTCAATGAAGGATTAGATGAGAGGGTAGAATTGATGTTGGGGGTTACCTTGTTGGTGGCCTTAGCCATGAGGCACTTGGCGATGATGTTTTCGTTTGGTGAGTCGAAGAGGGATGATCTTGGAGTTGTTGCGATAGCAATGGAAGCCATAGTGACCATCTCATCATCTTGTTCATCATCATCATCCTCAACATATTCTTCTTGGGCCACCAAACCCCTCGGAGTAGTCTTCTTGTTGAGGTTGTTGGTGTTAGTATAGGATTTGGCCTTGTCCTTTCGAATAAGCTTGCCCCCATTGTCTTCTCTTTTACCATATGGACAATCCACAACAAAGTGACTCATATTGCCACAATTGTAGCACGTCCTCATTCGTTGCTTGCTCTTGAGGCCACTTGAGTTGTTCTTGTTGAAGTTGGGCCTAGAGTTCTTCTTGTTGCCCCAAAATTGCCTAGATGCTAGAGCCATATGCTCATGGTAAGCATATTTTGTGTCCTCGGGGCAACACTCATCTTCATCCCCTTCATCCTCATCTTCCACACAAGCTTTGGCCTTTAGAGCAAGGTTAGGCTTCTTTGATCGTTGAGCTTGCAACACCGCGTTGTCGGCGGTCTTATCCAAGATCATCATAACAACGAACTCATCCAACACTTCACTTGAGGACAAGGTGTGGAAGTCCGGTCGTTGGCGGATGACGGAGGACATGGCCTTGTGATAAGACATCATGGCCTTGAGAAACTTACGCTTGATCCAGTTGTCATCCGTGTCCTTGCTCCCATGATCTCGAAATGAAACCGCAAGAGTGGTTAATTGATACGTCTCCAACGTATCTATAATTTTTTATTGTTCCATGCTATTATTTATGAAGTCTTAGATGTTTAATGGGCTTTATCATTCACTTTTATATCATTTTTGGGACTAACCTACTAACCCAAAGGCCCGGTCTAGATTGCTGTTTTTTTTCCTATTTCAGGGTTTTACAAAAAAGGAATATCAAACGGAGTCCAAACGAAATGAAACCTTCGCGAGAGATATTTTTGGAGGAAATCACGCTCGGGAGTCTTTGGGGCCAAGTCAGGGGACGTAGGACCAGCCCTCGAGGGTGGGGGGTGCGCCCCCCTGCCTTGAGGCTGGCCCACATCGCCCCCGGTGCCCTCCTTCTTCCTATATATACCTACGTACCCCAGAAACTCCATACGCAGAGAGAAAACCCTAATTCCACCGCCGTAGCTTCTGTTCCCGTGGAGATCCCATCTTGGAGCCTGTTCCGGGAGGGGGATCCATCACAGAGGCCTTCATCATCATCATCATAATCATCATCGCCCTCACCATGAGTTGTGAGTAGTTTACCAAAGACCTTCGGGTCCATAGCTAGTATCTAGATGGCTTCTTCTCTCTCTCTGGATCTCAATACAAAGTTCTCCTCGGTCTTCAAGGAGATCTATTTGATGTAATCTCTTTTTACGGTGTGTTTGTCGAGATCCGATGAATTGTGAGTTTATTATCAAGGTTATTTATGAAAGATATTTGGTTCTTCTCTGAACTTTTTATGTGTGCTCATAATATCCTTGCAAGTCTGTTCGAATTATTGGTTTGGTTTGGCCTACTAGATCTGTAGTTCTTGCAATGGGAGAAGTGCTTGGCTTTGGGTTCAATCTTGCAGTGTCCTTTCCCAGTGACGGTAGGAGCAGCAAGGCACGTATTGTATTGTTGCCATCGAGGATAAAAAGATGGGGTTTTCATCATATTGCTTGAGTTTATCCCTCTACATCATATCATCTTGCTTAAGGCGTTACTCTGTTCGTACGAACTCAATACACTAGATGCATGCTGGATAGCGGTCGATGTGTGGAGTAATAGTAGCAGATGCAGAATCGTTTCGGTCTACTAGTCTCGGACGTGATGCCTATATACAATGATCAAGCCTAGATAGTCTCATAATTATTCGCTTTTCTATCAATTGCTTGACAGTAACTTGTTTACCCGCCGTAGAATATCGCTATCATGAGAGAAGCCACTAGAGAAAACTATGGCCCCCGGGTCTATCTTTATCATATTACTTTCCCGTCAACTAGCCAATTTATGTCGCCGTTGTTTATTTGCCTTCTTTACTTTCTGTTTCTATACCAAAAATACCAAAAATATAATTATCATCTCTATCAGATCTCACTATCGTAAGTGATCGTAAAGGGATTGACAACCCCTTATCGCGTTGGCTACGAAGTTCTTATTTGTTTGTGCAGGTGCGAGGGACTGGCGCGTGGTCTCCTACTGGATTGATACATTGGTTCTCAAAAACTGAGGGAAATACTTACGCTACTGTGCTGCATCTCCCTTTCCTCTTCGAGGGAATACAACGCAAGCTCAAGAGGTAGCAAGAAGAACTTATGGCGCCGTTGCCGGGGGGGTTTACGCAAAAGTCATATACCAAGTACCTATCACAAACCCTTATCCTTCGCATTACAGTTTTTTTGCCTCTCGTTTTCCTCTCCCCCACTTCACCTTTGCCGTTTTATTCGCCCTTCTTCCGCCATGTGTTTATCGTTCGCTTGTTTCTTGTTTGCTTGTGTGTGTTGGATTGCTTCATTGTCATTATGGCTAGCCCCTTATCAGCTCCTCTGTCTCCCGAGTTTTAAGTTCTTCACTTCAAGCAAAGGCAAGGAGAAAACTTAAAAGATGCTTGGTTTAGGATGATGGAATCTTATCGTAAGTGCACCTTAGAAGTGAATTTTAGAATCTTTTCTCACAATTTTTACCTAGGATTGAATATGTCTCATAGACAACTCTTGGATTGCGTTGCCTAAGGAAATTTTTATCGAAGTTGATCCTAGTTTCGCGGATGAAATCATAGAGGGAATAGTGGGAATGCTACCTCCCCAAAAGGAGTCAAACTCAACCCCGGATGGGACGCAAGTTTTTGACAAAATTTGCGAAGTAACGAAAATATTACAAAAATTTCTTGAACCTCTTAAGAGTGTTAGTGGGAATCTCCACGGCATGAATATGCTGATTACTCTTTGCAATAAGCGGTTGGATGCTTTAGATCTTATGATTTCTGAATATGAAGGGAAACGCAAAGAACCTCCCGGATTCGAGCTTGACACCATTAAAAGGGTGAAGACCAAAGATGGCAATACCTAGATCTACCTTGTATCGTGCCTAGCTAGGGGCGTAAAACGATAGCACTTGTTGGGAGGCAACCCAATTTTATGTTTTTTGCTTTTGTTGCTGTTAGGGAATAAATATTGCATCTAGCCTCTGATTATATGTGGTTTCATATATTTTTTTAGTGTTTGTGCCAAGTAAAACCTTTGGTAAGACTTGTGTGAAGTTTATTTGATCTTGCTGTGAAAAACAGAATCGTTAGCGCTCGCTAAAGTAGACTTCAGATTTTACTGGAGCGTGCTTTTTAGTTGATTCCTTTTGATGCTGATTGGTAGACAAATTGCTAAAATTCACCAATTTAGTTTGAATTTGTTGGAGTTCCAGAAGTAGGCGTACCCAGCAGATTACTACAGATTGTTCTGTTTTTCGTGTGTTGTTTGCTTATTCCAATGCATCTATGAGTAATATGGGAGGATATGAACCATAGAGAACTTGGAATACTATAGGTTTAACACCAATATAAACAAAGAATGATTTCCTTGCTCTACCTATGAGTGGTGGTTTTCTTTCTCTTACTAACGGAGCTCACGAGAATTTTTGTCTAAGTTTTGTGTTGTGAAGTTTTCAAGTTTTGAGTATTGCTTTGATGGACTATGGAACAAGGAGTAGCAAAGGTCTAAGTTTGGGGATTCCCATGGCATCCCAAGTAAATTCAAGATAATCAAAAAGCCTACGCTTGGGGATGCCCCGGGAAGGCATCCCCTCTTTCGTCTTCATCCATCGGTAACTATACTTGGAGCTATATTTTTATTCGCAACATGTTATGTGTTTTGCTTGGATCGTAATGTATAATTTGAGTCTTTGCTTGTTAGTTTGTCACAATCATCCTTGCTGGACACACCTATTTGAGAGAGTTAAATATGGCCTAGAAATTGTTAGAACACTCTATGTGCTTCACTTATATCTTTTGAGTTGAATAGTTTTTGCTCTAGTGCTTCACTTATATCTTTTAGAGCAAGGTGGTGGTAATATTTTGTAGAAATTGTTGAACTCTCGTGCTTCACTTATATCTATTTGAGATTCTATTAAAACAGCATGGTAAAGTTTTTAGGCTAAAGAAATTAGTCTTCACATGATAAACATCCAATGTCAATGTAGTAAAAAAAATTCACACCAAGTGCATTGAATAGAAAGAGATGTTGGATGCTTGATAATTGTTTTGAGACACGAGGATAGTGATATTAAAGTCATGCTAGTGAAATGATTATGAAATTGAGAAATATTTGTGTTAAGGTTAGTGATTCCCGTAGCATGCACGTATGGTGAACCATTGTGTGACTAATTTAAAGCATGAGGTATTTGTAGAGTGTCAACCTTTGTGCAGAGGTCGGGGGCGCACGATGGTTAACTCCTACCAATCTCCCCCCTAGGGGCATCCGTTGATTGCTTTGTTTTGATGACTTGTCAATTTTTTCAATAAGTATATGAGTTCTTATGACTAATGTTGAGTCCATGGATTATACGCACTCTCACCCTTCCACCATTGCTAGCCTCTCTTGTACCGTGCAACTTTCACCGGTGCCATAAACCCACTATATATCCTTCCTCAAAACAGCCACCATATTGTTCCTCAAAACAGCCACCAGACATACCTATCATGACATTTCCATAGCCATTCCGAGATATATTTCCATGCAACTTTCCACCGTTCCGTTTATATGACACGCATCATATTGTCATATTGCCATGCATGATCATGTAGTTGAAATCATATTCGTGGCAAGGGCCACCATGCATAATTTATCATACATGTCACTCTTGTTTCATTGCACATACCGGTACACCGTCGGAGGCATTCATATAGAGTCTCGAGTTGTAATATTGTGTTGTAATGAAAGTGTGATGATCATCATTATTAGAGCATTGTCCCATGGGAGGAAAGGCTGAATCTATAAAGCCCCTCCACAAAAAAAAAGAGAAAGGCCAAAGAAAAAAAAGGAAGGCCCAAAAAAAGAAGAAAAAAAAGAAAAAGGGACAGTTGCTACTATCTTTTTCCACACTTGTGCTTCAAAGTAGCACCATGTTCTTCATTGTAGAGAGTCTCATGCTTAGTCACTTTCATATACTAGTGGGAATTTTCATTATAGAACTTGGCTTGTATATTCCAACGATGGGCTTCCTCAAATGCCCTAGATCTTTGTGAGCAAGCAAGTTGGATGCACACCCACTAGTTTCCTTTGTTGAGCTTTCATTCATATTTAGCTCTAGCCCGTTGATACGCCTAGTCACTCACATTGATATCTATTGATGGGCATCTCCATACTTACTCACATTTATCTTTCATTCATGGCAATCCCTACTCACTCACATTGATATCTATTGATGGGAATCTCCATAGCCCGTTGATACGCCTAGTCGATGTGAAACTATCTCCCTCTTTTGTCTTCTCCACAACCACCTCTATTCCACCCATAGTGCTATATCCATGGCTCACGCTCATGTATTGCATGAAAGTTGAAAGGTTTGAAAAGATAGAGCATGAAAACAAATGCTTGGCTGAAATCGGGGTTGTGCATGATATGAATATTTAGTTTGATAATAAGGGAGCATAGCCAACACTATATGATTTTGTAGGGATAACTTTCTTTAGCCATAGTATTTTGAGAAGACATGATTGCTTTGTTAGTATTGCTTGAAGTATTGTTATTTCTTATGTCAATATAGACTTTTGTCTAGAATCTTTCAGATCTGAACATTCATTCCACAATTAAGAGAATTACATTGAAAAACTATATTGGTTAGCAATCCACATCAAAAATTCTTTCTTTATCATTTACTTACTCGAGGACGAGCAAAATTAAGCTTGGGGATGCTTGATACGTCTCCAACGTATCTATAATTTTTTATTGTTCCATGCTATTATTTATGAAGTATTAGATGTTTAATGGGCTTTATCATTCACTTTTATATCATTTTTGGGACTAACCTACTAACCCAAAGGACAACTCCAGATTGCTGTTTTTTGCCTATTTCAGGGTTTTGCAGAAAAGGAATATCAAACGGAGTCCAAACGGAATGAAACCTTCGCGAGAGATATTTTTGGAGGAAATCACGCTCGGGAGTCTTTGGGGCCAAGTCAGGGGACGTAGGGCTAGCCCTCGAGGGTGGGGGGGCGCCCCCTGCCTCGAGGCTGGCCCACACGGCCCCGGTGCCCTCCTTCTTCCTATATATACCTACGTACCCCAGAAACTCCATACGCAGAGAAAAAACCCTAATTCCACCACCGTAGCTTCTGTTCCCGTGGAGATCCCATCTTGGAGCCTGTTCCTGGAGGGGGATCCATCACGGAGGCCTTCATCATCATCATCATCGCCCTCACCATGAGTTGTGAGTAGTTTACCACAGACCTTCGGGTCCATAGCTAGTATCTAGATGGCTTCTTCTCTCTCTGGATCTCAATACAAAGTTCCCCTCGGTCTTCAAGGAGATCTATTCGTTGTAATCTCTTTTTGCGGTGTGTTTGTCGAGATGCGATGAATTGTGAGTTTATGATCAAGGTTATCTATGAAAGATATTTGGTTCTTCTCTGAACTTTTTATGTGTGCTCATAATATCCTTGCAAGTCTCTTTGAATTATTGGTTTGGTTTGGCCTACTAGATCTATAGTTCTTGCAATGGGAGAAGTGCTTGTCTTTGGGTTCAATCTTGCGGTGTCCTTTCCCAGTGATAGTAGGGGCAGCAAGGCACGTATTGTTTTGTTGCCATCGAGGATAAAAAGATGGGGTTTTCATCACATTGCTTGAGTTTATCCCTCTACATCATGTCATCTTGCTTAAGGCATTACTCTGTTCGTATGAACTCAATACACTAGATGCATGCTGGATAGCGGTTGATGTGTGGAGTAATAGTAGTAGATGCAGAATCATTTCGGTCTACTTGTCTCGGACGTGATGCCTATATACAATGATCATGCCTAGATAGTCTCATAATTATTCGCTTTTCTATCAAATGCTCGACAGTAATTTGTTTACCCACCGTAGAATATCGCTATCATGAGAGAAGCCACTAGAGAAAACTATGGCCCTCGGGTCTATCTTTATCATATTACTTTCCCGTCAACTAGCCAATATCTGTCGTTTGTTTATTTGCTTTCTTTACTTTTTGTTTCTATACCAAAAATACCAAAAATATAATTATCATCTCTATTAGATCTCACTATCTTAAGTGACCGTAAAGGGATTCACAACCCCTTATCGCGTTGGCTGCGACGTTCTTATTTGTTTGTGCAGGTGCGAGGGACTGGCGCGTGGTGTCCTACTACATTGATACCTTGGTTCTCAAAAACTGAGGGAAATACTTACGCTACTGTGCTCCATCTCCCTTTCCTCTTCGAGGGAATACAACGCAAGCTCAAGAGGTAGCATTAATCTCCGATAAAGTTCACGGGGATCTTCATCTTCGATCATGGCAAACTCTTCGGCTTCATCTTGCACAACTTCATAGTTAGAGCGTTGAATGCTTGCGCTTCCCCTGTACATGGAGCCAACATGCTCGCATGCTTCCTTGGCCACAATGAAGGGTCGAAGATGTGCAATGTCTTCCGGAGGAATAGCTTCTTGAAGTATGCAAAGAACGGACTCGTTGAATTGATGATCCATAGCTTCTCTTGGAGTTAAGTTGTAGGGATCATGCGGGTAGAAATCATGCTCAATGATTCTCCAAATATTAGTAGAACAATGATTTAAATGACGTTTAAAACGAAACGTCCAAGTAGCAAAATCAGAATTTTTCATAAACTTAGGTGGAGGACCAAATGAATTTAAATGCGGAGTAGGAACGGGTCCTCCATAATGAGTAGGAGGCACGGAGTGGGAAAAACTCCCACTTCCATTTTAGTCACCGGGACTTGCCCCCTACTAGCCTCTCCCTTGTCGGGAATAATATCTGACATGTTGGTAGCAGGACGAACCACTTCCAACGGTGTGGCGGATAGTTTAAATCCCTCAAGAAAATCTTTGAACATGCCTTTGACCTCGATTGTCAATGAGTCTTTCAATGTGTTCAAAGCCACATTGAACTCCTCATGAGAGACCAAGGTTCCCCCATCCGGCATAGGCAAGGGCGGAGTTCCACCGGAGTGTTCCTCCGTATCGATTATGTTGTCAGTCATACTCTTTGGACGGTAAAGTCCTTAATAAAGAGACGAGGCTCTAATACCAATTGAAAGGATCAATATGGTTGACTAGAGGGGGGGTGAATAGGCAACAAACAATTTTTAGCTTTTCTTGAACAAATTTAACTTAGGACCAAAATAGGTTGGCTAGATGTGCAACTAGGTGAGAAACCTATATGATGCAACAAGTAAAAGTAAGCAAGCAAGCACAAGATACTAAAACACTAAATCTTGAACAAGTAAAGGATAGAGATAACCAAAAGTGGAGCCGGTGAAGACGAGGATGTGTTATCAAAGTTCCTTCCCTTTGAGGGGAAGTACGTCTCCGTTGGAGCGGTGTGGAGGCACAATGCTCCCCAAGAAGCCACTAGGGCCTCCGTATTCTCCTCACACCCTCACACAATGCGAGATGCCATGATTCCACTATTGGTGCCCTTGAAGGCGGCGACCGAAACTTAAAAAAAAGGTTGGCGCTCTCTCCATAACTGAATTGGAGGTTCCCAATGAAACCACGGAGCTTCACCACAATGGATATGGCTCCGAGGTGACCTCAACCGTCTAGGGTGCTCAAACACCAAAGACTAACAAGATCCGCAAGGGATTAGTGGGGGAATCAAATTTCTCTTGGTGGAAGTGTAGATTTGGGCCTTATCAACCAATCCCTAGAAATCAACAAGTTTGATTGGCTAGGGAGAGAGATCGGGCTACAATAAGCTTTTGGAGCAACACTGGAGCTTGGGGAGAAGAGGTAAGTATTCTAGAGGAGGAAGAACACTTTATATAGTGGAGGGGAAGAGTGAACCGTTACACTCTTCTCAGCCCACACAGAGCGGTACTACCGCTGGGCCGAGCGGTACTACCGCTGGAGCCAGCGGTACTACCGTGCCCCCCAGCGGTACTACCGCCCTGTGTTAGGGACGGGGTATGGAGGTAGGGAGCGGTGGTAGCCGCGGTGGTGGCAGCGGTACTACCGCCTATAAGCGGTACTACCGCTGCTACTACCGTTGCTACCACCGTAGAACCCGACACGAAAAATGTTCATCCCGAATGGACGCAGAGGTGGAGAGTAGCCGCGGAGGTACTACCGCATATATGCACGAGCGGTACTACCGTGCTTCTACAGTGGTACTATCGCTTAGAGCGCATATGCAGTACTACTGCGCAGGCTACGGTACTACTGCGCCCACAACAGACGTTAGGAAAAGGAAGAGGATGAGGGTGCAAAAATGAGTGTACATGATGATTCCACCCTGGCCTTTCCATTGCGGACCCCCCCCTCCCTTGATAGTACGGTGTCTCCTACAACTCAAGTCCACCAAAACAATAGCCTAGCACGACAACAAGTCTTAAGCTGATAACTCGGAGGGTAGATAATCGTCTCGTGCCTCTGGATGTATATCTGAAATACTTGGCGCACACGATTAGTCCGCAAACGCATTGTCATCAATCACCAAAACCACAAAGGAAGGGACATGCCCTGACAGCTTCACAAAGTGCCATTTAGGGCAGAATAGGAAAATGAATATTGGAGGATTATTTTTGAACATGGCAAGGAGAAGTTTTGCCATATTTGATGAAGATAGGACCCAAACAATTTATGAGAATTATTGGTGAATTTTAGGAGTGGCAGAAATAAAGGTTGCTTCACAACCTAGGGCATACAGGGTTATTCCTTTAATAGAAAAAGGAATATTCCCAAGGAAAAGAATTATTGGGGTTGGGCCAAAATGGAAATGGAAAGGTTTAGGGATGGATGAGAGGATGACAAGCCACTTTGGAAAGAAAGAAGAGGTCATCTTCTTCAGTTTCCAGACCACAAAGCCATGGAAAAAGAAAACTCACGCAAAAATCTTGGAAAATCGAAAGAAAAAGAAAGGGCCAAAAATCAGGCTGTGACAACTCTTCCCCCCTTAAAGAAATCTCGTCCTCGAGATTTGGTTGCTCAGAGAACAATTATGAATATACTGACTTAAGGAAACCGTTTCCAACTCGGGTATCCCTTTTTCCTTTATTGGTTGTTCCCACTAAATTTCATCCGTCTGTCTGTCTGTCTCGAGGTGGTTTGCTTCACTGTATCCATATCCTGACGAATCCCTCTCTTGTTCATGCTTATGTTGTCTCCGATTATTTTTATACCGGCTCACTCAGCTGAGTGTGATAGATTACCATGACTGAAATATATGTCCACCTCACAAGTCCAAGAGTGATTTCCGATGGATGTGTCATCCAACACTGACAACCTTTCATGAGATTGTGAGTAGATTTTCCTGGTGGACAGCCAATCTTTTTCTCCTTGCATTGGGTTTCTCAAACAACTGTGGGTCCTCCAGGTTTAAAATAGTTAGGTGGTTCATAACCGTTCTCCTGATGGATTCTGACTTCTCGTAGGAGTTTCTGATTCATCTTGACTGGCTTCACTGTCTTGAGTGTCAGACCCGTACCAAATATTTGAATGTCTCCTGTCGTGGCCAACATTAAGAGGGTACGACCGTATGTGATAGTATCCACCGAGTTGACTGACGATGAAGGGCTTGACCATATCTCTTAATTTTTTTCATGTGACCATGGGTTCTGTCAGGGGAATTATTTTGACAGGCGTATCTTTATCCTTATCTCCTTGCATGGTAACATTTCTTCAATGGCAGGTTTATCATCTCTCAAGTTTTAATCGCAGGGACATGATCATCTGAACCCTTGCAAGATCTCGGCAAATAAATCAGTGGCCACCAGAACGGTCTTTACGACTCAGATCTGGGACATTACTGAAATAACTCAACCACGGCTCAAGACGGCCGAAAAGCAGCTCAGAGCATGAGACCGTGTTGACAAGAAGAAAGTGGCAGCTCCCTAAGATGGTCAAAAAGCAGCTCAAAGCATAGGGCCACTGTCACAAAAAGAAACTCAACAGCTGTACGAGACGGCCGAAAAGCAGCTCAAAACTCATGACAATTGTTGAATATAGAGAAATAAAATTGGCATCCACCCTGAATGGCCAAAAACAGCTCAGAACACAGGTGTGGTGCCGTCACCAGACAAAAGTAGACAAGGGCTCATCAGGATCACATTCCAGGTTCACTTGTACTTGTATAGAGCTCAGTGTTATCGTCAATCTTCATAGTCCATTATCACAATGAGGTGTATATCTGGCTTCGTGCACATATATATGAGAATCTAATTCCCGAGGCAGACTTTTTTTCTGACAGATTCTTGCATATGACCAAACTGTTGCGGATCCGATTCTCGAGATGCACTGCCACATGCTGTCAATTCATAATTTAATATTTTGCACAAATGCCGTATTGAGGGAGGTTGGATGGCTTATGCTGGAAAACATCGAGAGTATCTTGCTGAGGAAGACTGGATAACGTGCTTCAGAAGCTTCCCCCCTTAAAGACTTGCTAGGGAAAACTTGGTACCTTATGCTGGAAGCTTTTTGCAGTTGCTTACTGGAGAAGACAGAGTACCTTGCACGGGAAGTCATCCATGTATCATAGAGGGGAAGATGGAGGAATCTTGCATTGGAAGCTTCTCTGGTAACTTGCGAGGGGAGACTGGATTGCTTACAGCTGAAGCTTCTCACTATGATATACGGACTGATTACCACATATATATCATCTTAATTTGTTGTTATTTACCTTTGACTGATAATATACTGTCGTTCTTGCACACAATTTATCTTCTTGCCGATTTGATCGTTACTGCTATGTAGAGTGTATACTGAGGTAAACTCGATTATCCGTACTATTTTGACTAGTGTACGCGGATGCAAATTTGATTATCAACATCCAGATTGGATATTCCCCATTTCACTACAGTCGGCTGAGAATTCCATAATCTTTCGCTGAGTTTCCAAATACATGAATTCCTTGCTGGTTCTTCGGGTCCGATGTCGGTCGACAAGAAACTTTAATAAGGGGAAAATAATGCCACACCAAAGGCCCAAGGAAAGAAACAAAAGAAACGACTAAAACAGCACACAAGCATACTAATAATAATAAAATCAAGCAACATCACATATTACTGCTACTCACAACAACAATATGCATGCACACCTAAGCACACAAATCTCGCGGAAACTCTGGTATTGCAATCTAATATGATGTGGCGGTGTGCACGAAAGTTAATCTGTGTGTGGAAGGAGTTGGCGTAACCGAAGCTACACCAAGCACTGGCTGAACACCGGTTGGATCTGGATGACTATGGAGGCGAGGACGGGCTTAGTGATCATGTAGCGAGACACAAGGTCACGACCACATCATCATCAAGCGTACGGAAGAGAACCGTGCACATCTAAAGAATGGGATGACAGGGTAGGATAGCGGTGGAAAACTGGGCTTGCTGGCATTGCCATTTTTCTGATAACGAAGATCAGTAAGGGTTGACAAAAGGGATGAGATGGATGGCACGATTCGGGATAGAAACAAATCTATCACCGAAATATTATGGGTGGATGGGGGACAGATATTGAAGCGATACCTGAGCATAACCCCTGCAAATGGTGTCTGGAACACTCGGTACCAGGGCATCACTCTGCTGGGACAGAGGTGACACCAAACACCGAAAAAAGGTACGCAAAGAGGGATGGTGCAGGTAGTGGATCGAAACCGATACAATAATAATCTATATGCATGCTATGCGACAAACAAATGCAGCAATCAAATACAACAAACCAACTGGGCTCTATACTACCGCTTTCTAACGTTCGTGCGGTCTGGGGCGTCCTACAGCCAGACCTGCTCTGATACCAAGCCTGTGGAACCCCGGCTTAGAGAAACCAGAGCGCGCCGTATTCCAGCCCAGAGATCGAGGAGAAGTCTCTGGAATACGACACTGCTTGACATAGAACAATTCAGCTCTTATTACAAGAATAATAATACAAGGGTCTGATGTTACAAAGAAGCACATCAGCACGGCTACATTACGCCTATGATACTACACTTGCTCTATGCTAGCAGCGAAACAACTCGTAGGAGTGGAATACTTCAAGCAGCGGAACAACAACGAAGGTGGTGAACTCCACTCCGCGGGGACTCTGGCTGGGACACGATCTAGCTTGCATGCACGGCAACCTCGACAAGCAAGCAAGCAATCATGGCATCACCTGCAATCTGGCATGACACGCCAGGTCAGTACATTGAATGTACTTGCAAGCTCACAACAACCAAAAGCATCAAGGCAAGACAACAACATAGCATTAACAGGTTAATTAATTAACAACTACCATGATGAAGCAACTACTAAGCATGGTATGAAACTGATACAATACTGATAAATCACCATCTCAGATCTCCATAACCATATCTCTCTTGGCTAACCGGCCAAGTAATATACCATCTCGATCACCTCGTGATCAAAACCAAACGGTGATCATTCACGGATCACAAATGGACCAACCTCGTGGTCTTGTAACCAAACGGTGATATTTCCGGCGATCACAACCATGACCAACACTTGGTCTCCAACATCATCATCAACATCCTGCCAATCTGTACTGCTTAAAATATCAACCTAAAAATCACATATAAGTCATTCCGTCATGTGAATGTTGATCGAACGATGTGACCTAGGACGAACCCATGCCCATGACCGAGGACGCGACTATCGGTAGATTAAACAAACATACTCTGCAGAGGTAGCACACTTTACCCACACAATGGAATCCATGGGCTCGCACTCCCATTCGGGTGGACCAACGGCGTTCCGACAAAACTGATCTACTGCCATGACACTGTCCCGGCCACTCCGACTCACTCCCCACTAGTCTAGTCCTAGGTGGCCCCGTGTCTACCAAAGACACCAACGGCCACCATCGTGGCCAAAACAATCAACCGTCCCAAACAGGGACAAAAGCGCTTATTATCCAACTACGGGCACACAAGGTTATGTCTGCTTACCGGGCCAGGGTACCGTACGCCCATAACCTTCCCTCATAGGTGAGAGGCATGACAATAGCATCGCATTAGGGCCTTTCCATAAAGGCAAATGTGGTTGCACTGGAGAAAGCCCGGTTCGGTGCACCTGACCAACTTAATGACGGAATTTATCATCAAAAAATATAACTGTGATACTGATACTCCGATATCAACTATCAAACTATAATCCAGGTCAATATCCAACAGATAATCCAAAGTTGAATATCGTCATAACAAAATACTCCAAGGATAGCATAACATCTCTATCATGAAGAATCCAAGAACGATAATACTACTACTCAAATATCAAGAACTAACTATCCAGCTATGATCCACATGCAAGCATCATCTCCATCTTCATACTCCAAAACATAATATCAACTAGCATCATGATGAAACTAACACTAGCCACTAATAATCCAAAGGCAACATGATAACCAAAGTAATACTCCAACATAATACCAGATACCATCATGAAATAATCATAATAGCCACTAAGAATCCAATGGCACAGGTCATCCGCATAATCATCAAAACATAAGTCCTAGAACTCCAAGCAATTTCATGGCAATATCAAGATCAAAACAATACTCCGGGAAATGCCATGAACAGATCACACATAGCTAATGCAATATTTTAAACAAGTTCAAGTGAATAAACCATGTCACTGTATTACAATCATGCAAATGGAGGGTGTGGCTTGCTTGGGGATGGAGAGTACTCCGAGAAGAAGTGCGGTGAAGCAGCGGAAAAATTCACCGGAAACAGTTCTCTCGCGGAGGGGGCTGATTAGGGCAAGGGCAAAGTGGTCATTTCCAATATGTCAAACCATAGTGAAAATATTACCAACGGAACAGACTCGACGAGACGATGAGATGGGCTTTGGAATCACCTCATTCGGAGTCTCGAGCAAAAAGATGCGGACGTTTAAAGCTCAGGGACCAATTTGTAGCAAAAATATTCACAAACAGGTCCTTGGCTGATTAAACCGAACGTGTCTTTCTCAGAAGTACGCTTTCCCGTAGGGAAAACGTATTCCTGCCTAAAGAACAACTGGAACGCGCTTTAGGGAGGGGAAAACGTACTCTAGCGAATACGCCTCCACTTATCCACGTGAGCGGGGCGGGGCTAGCGAGTGGAGTGGCTGACTGCTGGCAAAGAGGGGGTCGGGGCCTTCATCTCCTTCCCGACGCCGCTGCCCACGGTGCAGAGCAGGAGCTCGTTGCCAAAGGCCGTTCCGGCGCCACCGGCCACCGTTTGCGACGCCTGGACTCCCGCTGCACTCGGGAAACCGAGGCGGCCCGACCCAAGCAGGTTGCGGCCACCGGGGAGTGCTCGACCGAGCGGGACTTCAGCCACAGCGGACGACAGCTTCGGGCATCGGCGGAATCATCGCAAACGTCCACCGGAGGAGAATGCGAAGATTTGGGGAGGCTTGGGGTGCTCCAGGTGGTCTACTAGAGGTGGAAGAAGGAGGAGGAGAGCTCCGATTGGAGCTAATTTGAGAGGAGGTCGCCGGCGGCAATGGCGACCGTGGAGGGGAAGGAGGCATCTTGGTGCTAGCTTGAGGGGGCTAGGAGGACTAAGGGAGTGTGGCGAAGAGCTTGACGTGGTCAGGAGGCCTCGGGGCTGCTTAAAAACCCGAGGGGAGGGGAGCCGTGCTGGCGTCACCGCGGACGCGTGTGCACACGCATGAGCTCGGAGGCAGGCGACGAGGGAGGCACATGGGATAGCTCACGGGGAGGAGGAGGCGAAGGGAGCGCAGGGAGGAAGAAGACAGCGAGCTCCGAGCCAAACCGCCACTGTTTGACGATGGGCGCGCAGCGGCTTGCGTCGGTGAGGAAGCGGATGGAGGGGGAGAGGGGTTCAGGGGAAATGGTGACGACGAGAGGAAGACAAGGGATGTGGTCATGCGCGCGAAGACGACGAGAGTGGGAGGGGCCCGAGCAAAAAGCCATCCAGCTCGCTTCCATGTCATACCAGAGAGGTGGTTACCGCGTGAGCTGGAGAGGAGAAGCTGCAAAAGGCTGGACAACGTTGTCTAGTGGTAAGTTCATCCAAGGGAGGTTTCAACTACGGTGGTAGCTTGGTGAAAAAGGCTCTGGTTAAATGGTAATCACCCTCTGCAGTTTACTGCAGTAAACTTGGATGAGAACGGCTGATCAAAAGGAAAGAGTTTGGGAGCAATGGAGTTGTCTGTGAGCTTTAGGGTAAGAAGGACTTTCATCCTGGTAACTTTGAGAAGATTTGGACGAATGGTTGATATAGTCGCTTTGCAACTGACCAAAATGGTCCAGAAACTTGAGCATGATGATGCACTCACATGAAGCATCAACTTGAGCTCAAATTTGGCAAGGCTTAGTGATTTGATCATATAAAGATGCTATAAACATTTCATACCAATGGGACAAACCAAAATGGTACTTGCTTCACAAACATCCTTAGTGTCCAGAAACTTAGGAAAATCCTGAGGGAAATCGACTATATGCAATGAGTCCAAACTTTGTGGAGGTAGGTTATATGGGTGGTAGAAGGTCCTGGAAAATTTTCAGCCATAATGGAGCAAGATATAATATACTTGCTTCACAAACTGAAAATTTGGGCAAAAACAAATATTTGAAGGTGTGCTCACATGGTTGCAAGGAATAAGCTCAAATATGGTGTAGATTCAAGATTTGATGATATAGAGGTCATACAATAATTTCAACTCATTTTGATATGCCTAGCTGGTACCTCCTTCACAAAGTTTCCTTCTCGACGGAAACTTTGGAAATTAGCTGAAAAATATTTACTAGGCAAATGAGAATGCAAATTTGCATGAGGCAAAGATATGGACAGGAAAAGGTTTCCAAAAAGTTTGGGGTCAATTGGGCAAAGATAAATATCACTTGATTCACAAAGTGCCATTTAGGGCAGAATAGGAAAATAAATATTGGAGGATTATTTTTTAACATGGCAAGGAAAAGTTTTGCCATATTTGATGAAGATAGGACCGAAATTTTTTATGAGAATTATTTGGGAATTCGAGGAGTGGCGGAAATATATGTTGCTTCACAACCTAGGGCATACAGGGTTATTCCTTTAATAGAAAAAGGAATATTCCCAAGGAAAAGAATTATTGGGGTTGGGCCAAAATGGAAATGGCAAGGTTTAGGGATGGATGAGAGGATGACAAGCCACTCTAGAAAGAAAGAAGAGGTCATCTTCTTCAGTTTCCACACCACAAAGCGACGGAAAAAGAAAACTCAGGCAAAAATCTCAGAAAATCAAAAGAAAATGAAAGGGCCAAAAATCAGGCTGTGACACAAAACAAGCAAAGACTCATATCATACAAGACGCTCCAAGCAAAACACATAGTATGTGACAAATAAAAATATAGCTTCAAGTAAAATACCGATGGTCGTTAGAAGAAATAGGGGATGCCACTCCGGGGCATCCCCAAGCTTAGTTGCTTCCTTCTCTCTGGATAATAGCTTGGGATGCCATGGGCATCCCCAAGCTTAGGCTCTTCTTACTCCTTGTTCCTTCATCCATCGTAACATAACCCAAAACTTGAAAACTTCAATCACACAGAACTCAACAAAACCTTCGTGAGATCCGTTAGTATAAGAAAATAAATCACTATTATAAGTACTATAGCAAACCAATTCATATTTTGTTCTTGCATTATATCTACTGTGTTCCAACTTTTCTATGGCAAAAACTCGTCAAATAAAACCATAGAATCATCAAAACAAGCACACAACGCAGAGAAAAAGAATCTGTCAAAAACCAAACAGTCTGTTCCAATCTGGAAATTTCGAGTACTTCTGTAACTCTTTTTTTTTGAAAACTTAGGACCATGTGAAAAAATTATATATTAATCGTCTGCAAAAAGAATCAACTCAAAAACACTCTTCTGTAAAAAATGAGAATTTTTCTCGTGAGTGCAAAAGTTTCTGTTTTTCAGCAAGATCAAATCTACTAACACCCAACATGATCCTAAAGGCTTTGCTTGGCACAAACATTTATTCAAACCACAAAAACACATCTAAAGAGAGGTATTGATGGGTATTTTATTGAAAACAACAAGAAAATTAAAAAGGAAAAAGATACAAGTTGGGTTGCCTCCCAATGAGCGCTATCGTTTTACGCCCTTAGCTAGGCATAAAGCAAATATCTAAGTGTTGTCATCCTTGTTGGACGGTCCATATGTTGCCCTCATTATAGATTCATAATACAATTTGATATTTGTTCTAGGGAAGTGTTCCATGCCCTTTCTCAAGGGAAATTGGAATTTAATATTCCCTTCTTTCATATCAATCACGCCGCCAATAGTGCGCTAAAATGGTCTCCCAAGTATAATAGGGCAAGACAGATTACAATCGATGTCAAGAACAATACAGTCTATTGGTACATAGTTCCTATTTGCAAGAATAAGAACATCATTGATCCTTCCCAAAGGCTTTTTAATAGTAGAATCCGGCAAATGCAAATTAAGAGAGCAATCTTCAATATTGGTAAGACCAAGAACATCAGAATGAGATTTCGGAATCGTGGAAACACTAGCACCCAAATCACACAAAGCAAAACACTCACAATTTTTAATTTTGATTTTGATAGTAGGTTCCCATTCATCATGCAACTTTCTAGGAATTGATACTTCTAATTCCAACTTATCATCTAAATCTTTCATCATATCATCAACAATATGTTTAGTAAAAGCTTTATTTTGTTCATAGGCATGGGGTGAATTAATGAAGGATTGCAACAAAGAAATACAATCATTCAAAGAGAAACTATCATAATTGAAGTTGAAGTCTTTGTAATCCAAAAGAGTGGGCACATCACTAGTTAAAGTCTTGCCCTCTCCAAACCCACTTTTATCAATTTTCTCAACAAGATTTTCACCCTCTGAACTATTGGGACGCCTTCTAACTAAAGTTGACTCCAGTCCCTTTTTAATCAAGTTGAACTTTACTAAACAAGGAATCAATGGAAGAAACACCAATCATTTTAAGATCTTCATCATTTTTTCTTCTAACGAGATTGGTTTAGCAGGCATTTTATTTACTAGAGTAGCTTGTGCATCGGATATTTTTCCTAGCAAACTTTCAGCAAAAACTTACTTAGATTGGAGATTGCAAACTTCTCTAATAATATCATCAAGTTGTTTTGTTATAGCATCAAGCACAACGGAGTGCTCCTTAAGTTCTTCGGTAAAATACTTATTATACTGAAATTGTGTAGTCATATATTCCTTAGTACTTTTCTCAATTTCAAGCAAAATATTGGGGTAAGGAACATCATAATAATTTCTTGAGGCATCATGACTATGCAAGCAAGAACGCACGCAAAAACAGATCCGACAAGAAAACAACGAACGAAAAAAAGAGCGAATAAAAATGGCAATTTTTGTGAAGTGGGGGAGAAGAAAATGAGAGACTGAAAGTGCAACTGATCCCCGGGTGGTTTTGGCAATTAATAACAACATATATATCATTGAACTAATAGTTACTTGAGAATCATTTCAGAGAAGTTCAGTGATATGGGTATGGCAATGACTGAAGAAGTGGACCCCTCAAAATGCTAAGGCAAGCATTGGCAAAAGCTCAAGACTCCATTTTTGGTTTAGTGATCCAAGATCACATTGAGTCCATAGGAAAAGCCAATACTATTAAAAGGGGATGAGGTTGTGTTGATGATCTGGTTGCTCAAGTGCTTAGTGATATATCTCCTTCAACTATCAGCAACTTTCACTACAAAACACACTCATAAGTAATCTCGGACCAACCGATTTTCCAAACGTAGTCACACCGAGATGAACCACCTCAGCCATAAGCCAAACCCTAGAAAAATCGGTCATTCCGAGTTTGAGATCGGTTTCACCGAAACATGGGCTGCCAAGCTTCTGTAACCGTCTGTCATCATATCGGAATAACCGAGATGATAATTTCGGTCTCACCGAAACTGGCAAGTTCCTGTCTTTGCTCAAATCGGACTAACCGAGATGGTATTTTCGGTCCCGCCGAAAACCCCAACGTTCACATTATTTGAACTTTCGGTCTGACCGAGTTGTCCACTTCGGTCTCACCGAGATTGCTCAATTATGTGTGTAACGGTTGGATTTTTGTGTGGAGGCTATATATACCCCTCCACCTCCTCTTCATTCGTAGAGAGAGCCATCAGAAAGAACTACCACTCCTACCTTATACTTTCTGAGAAGAGAACTACCTACCCTTGTGTTGAGATCAAGTTGCTCCACTCCCACCATATGAAACTTGTTTTCTAACCTTCCCAAGTTGCTTTCCACTCAATCCTTTCTTCCACCACAGCCAAATCAGTGAGGAGAGTTGAGTGTTGGGGAGATTATCATTTGAAGCACAAGAGCAAGGAGTTCATCATCATCTACAACATCTATTACCTTTTGGAGGGTGGTGCCTCCTAGATTGGTTAGGTGTCGCTTGGGAGCCTCCGTCATCGAGATGTGGAGTTGAACCAAGAAGTTTGTAAGGGCAAGGAGATCGCCTACTTCGTGAAGATCTACCCCGAGTAAGGCTAGCCCTCCGTGGGCGTAGGCCATGATGGAATAGACAAGGTTGCTTCTTCGTGGACCCTTCGTGGGTGGAGCCCTCCGTGGACTCGCGCAGCCGTTACCCTCCGTGGGTTGAAGTCTCCATCAACGTGGATGTACGATAGCACCACCTATCTGAACCACGAGAAAAATCACCGCGTCTCCAAATTGTGTTTGCTCTTCTCCACCTCTCTTTACTACATGTGCAATTTACTTTCCGCTGCTTATACTCTAGATTGCATGTGTAGGGTGATACTTGTCTTGATCATAATTGTGAATCTGCCAAAAACTGTTCATGATCAAAAGGCAGAATTTTTATAATTACAAGTAGTCTAATCACCCCCCCCCCCCTCTAGACATACTTTCGATCCTACAAGTGGTATCAGAGCTTTGGTCTCCATTGTTTTGGTTTCCATTGCATTGGACTCCATAAGCTTGGTTTCACAACCTAGGAGAGTATGGCGTCTAGTGAGGGTAATTATCGTAGAGGTCCTTACTTTGATGGTACAAATTTTGCTAGTTGGAAGCATAAAATGAAAATGCATATTCTTGGTCATAACCCAGCCGCATGGGGCATTATTTGTGTTGGCATGCAAGGTGAATTCTTCGAGGAAGGAAAAGTTCCGGATCGCGAAGCTACACCGGAAGAATTGCGGATGTTGCAAAACAATGCTCAAGCTTGTGACATTCTCTTCAATGCTTTGTGTCCCGAGGAGTTCAACAAAATCAGCCGTCTTGAGAATGCTAAAGAGATTTGGGATACTTTGGTTGAAATGCACGAAGGTACCGAGTCTGTGAAGGAATCAAAGCTAGATATTCTTCAAGGTCAACTTGACAAGTTCAAGATGAAGGATGGTGAAGGAGTCGCTGAAATGTACTCTAGGCTTGCTCTCATCACAAATGAGATTGCCGGCTTAGGAAGCGAAGAAATGACCGACCGATTCATCATTAAGAAGATTCTCAGAGCTTTGGATGGAAAGTACGACACCGTGTGCACTTTGATCCAAATGATGCCAAACTACAAGACTCTCAAGCCAACTGAAGTCATTGGAAGAATTGTTGCTCATGAGATGACACTTAAGGATAAGGAAGAGCTTCACAACAAGTCAAGCGGTGCTTACAAAGCTACAAGTGATGCTCCCACAACCTCAAGTGACAAGTTAATTTCCAATGAAGAGATAAGCCTAATGGTTAAGAACTTCAACAAATTCTACAAGAATAGAGGCAAAGAGAGAAGCTCAAAGTCTAGATTATATGATGAAAAGAGATCTTCTAGCCGTGATCAAAACTGCTACAATTGTGGAAGACCCGGACACTACTCAAATGAGTGTACGACTCCCCACAAAAGAAGAGAAGAACCTCCAAGAAGAAGATCAAGAGATGAGTCACCTCGGAAAGAGAGAAGGAGTAGAGATGATCGTTATGAACGAAGACCCTCTCGGAGAAGCAAGGATTCGGAGAGGAAAGACAAGTCATCAAGGAGCTACACAAGAAGAAGACATCAAGCTCATGTAGGTGAATGGGTCTCCGGCTCCGACTCCGACAATCAATCCGATGGAAGCTATCACTCCGACTCCGACTACAGTCAAGATGAAGGTGTTGCCGGTCTTGCTCTCGTATCCTCCAACTCCAACTCCTACGACTTATTTGATTCACCAAATGAGGGAATTGGAAGATGCTTCATGGCTAAAGGCCCCAAGGTATCACACCCTGAATTCATTGACTTCAATACTGATGAGGATGACTTGCTTGGTGAAGATGAGCTCTTGCATGATAAATCTAGTGAGCTTAGTAACGATGAAAATGCTAGTAGTCTTTATAGTCGAGAAGAGTCGAATGACAATGCTATGAAGGAGATTGAGCGTCTAACTAAAGAACTAAACACTCTTAAGTTAGCTCATGAAACAACTCAAGAAGATCATAGAGAGCTCCTAAGATCTCATGAGAAGCTACGCTTCGAGAAGCTCACTCTAGAGCAAGAACATGAGTTTCTAAAAGCGATCAATGACGATCTTCGAAAGAAGAGTTCTTCATATCTTGCCAAACGACTTCTCTTGTCTAATTTCTTGCCACCTATTAAGACTAAGCATGACAAGCATAAGAAAAATTCTTCCTCTAGTAGTAACAATAACCATGTTAAATCTAATATTGTTGCTTCTAGTAGTTCTCTTGATTCCACTAACAATGTTTCAAGCCAAGTTACACTTGAGCAAGAGAATAGCTTATTGAAGGAAATCATAGAGAAAGGTGTCTACAAGAGTCTTGCCGGAAGCAAGAACTTTGAGGAAATTGTTCGCAAGCAAGGGAGGCACCGGAAGAATCAAGGGATTGGTTTTGAGCGAAAGTTCAACGCCGAAGGTGTTGAGTGGGAAGAAGGTCAATACCCTACTCCACAGTTTGTTTCTCAAAAGGAGAAGTATGATCCTACTTCTTCCAATATGGAACAAGCTCAAGATGATCTTCCACCACAAGACCACAAGCTAAAAGCCAAGGACAAGCTTCAAGAGGAGATTGATGCATTCATTGAAGCACCTCAAGCCATGGTCAAGTGGGTTCCCAAGGACACGTCAAGTTCTACTTCGTCAAGCTCAACTACAACCCCAAGGATTCCCATCAAGATGATGTGGATCCCGAAAAAGAAGAACTAGAAGGTTCTTGAGGGTGACTCCGCCAACATACTTCACTCACATACATTTTGGCAAGAACTTGTGCAATCAACTTCCACATCATGCACTAGTTCATGGAGTCACAAACCCTCTTGTTGGTAAGTCAAGGGACAAGGTAATCATTGCTTTCATGGACATCATCTATTGTGAACTTCAATCTATGTCCATGGATATCCTTGTTTGTTCCTTGTGGGACTAACCCATGTAGGTATTGAAAGTGCCCTAATCCAAAGGATAGCTCCCAACTCTTGATGATCTACATCAACATTGAGCATCCGCATCTTCAACATCTACATGAAGTCTTCTACGACAACCCAAGGTTAGTTTGACCCTTTAAAAGGGGTTCTCACATCTAGGGGGAGCTTTACTCAAAAAAATATTGAGTTAAAGCATCCTCAAATGATGTGAACACATCAATGCTTTATGTAAAAGTGGTAACCCCACTTGTGCTTAAACGATGAGTATGACCTATGATCAAATGTTCTCATTTGGCTCCTAAGTCAAAATACACATATATAGATGACCTAGTCATCGACAAATTGTGTGCTAGTAGCTAGAGTTTTGGTTGTGCATGTTTGACACATATTTCATTTGCTATCTTATTGTGTGAGCATGTTGAATGCATGATTTTATCCATTCGAGGACATCCATTTGTTGTTTTGGTTGTTTTGATTTTTCTGGCCAAATGGATGGACAAGAATGCCTAAGTACCTCCCCTAGCTATCTATGCTTTCTTGTCTCAAATTCTATTCATGCTCATATCACAAACTTTGAACAAGTCATTTTCGGACCCTCCGAGTGAGGAGCACTCGGAGCCACCGATCCGTCAAGGGCTAACTTCCAAAACCTTCTAAGTGATTTTCGGACAGACCAACTTTCTCCCACTCGATCAAACCGAAAAGCACATAGACTGATCTAGGTTTCATCTCGGTGAAACCGAGTTCTAAATCTCGGCGTGACCGATATGCGTAACTGCATAGCAGTTATCCATCTCAGTGTCACCAAGTTTTTCAACTCGGTCCCACCGATAGCAAAGGGATATAAATACTGAGGGCAGCGCGCGTTGATTATTCCTTCAAACGTTTTCGCTCCCACGTCCCTTGCTACCGGCCTTGATCTCCGGATCGTCGCCGTCGTCGCCTGTGCGCCCTTGCCGTAGGTCTCCATCGCCGTCAACGGATTTCTCCTCCGCGCCGTTGCCTCCGTAGAGGGACTCCACCAAGTTAGGGTGAGTCTCGATCCCTCTCGTGCTCCCCATCCGATTCAATGCACATTTGGTTTGCCTATATCTGGCCACGTTTGAAATCTTCCTTAACATCAGATCGGTTCTTGTTTCGAGTAAAATTCTTAGGGTTAGGTTTCCACGGAATACATCTCGGTGAAACCGATTTTAAAAACTCGGAATGACCGATTTGGCCTCTGGCCATTGCACTGCACCTTTCGGTCCAACCGAGTCGTGCAAATCGGTGTGACCGAAGTAGAGTCTTAGTGAAACCCTAGTGTTTCGGCAGGACCGAAACCCACTTCGGTCTAACCGAAAGTGGTGTGGTAAGTTTCTGTTGCACACTTCGGATTCACCGAAACTGAGAATCGGTTTGACCGAAATGCCTTCTGTGAAAACCTAAAACTAAAATTTTAACTCATTTTTTTTTCAAAAACCTCTGCAGTTTGTGATAACTCTTCTACTCTGCCTATACCTTATCTATTCACAGGTTGTCAGCCATGTCAGATGCCAGTGACAGCCAGAACAGGTCAGAGTCACCTTTTGCGGACATTCCGGAAGCAGACACTAGTCCTGAGGCTAGCAGTCCAGTTGATGATGGTGAGAGGAGTACACCTAGTGGCTTGCCTCCTGCAGCCACCAGAACCAGAAAGGAGAGGAACTCCGATGATGAGGATTCTGATTTTGTAGCTGAGGAAGAAGTGTCCTCCAAGCCTAAGAGAAAGGTTGTTGCCAAAGAGCAACAAGGTTAACAGTCAAAGAAGGGCACCAGCAAGGTCAAGCAATCAGCTGTTGCCAAGAAGCTGAACTTGGGAGAACTAGCCCCAAGCAAAGTGAAGAAAACCTCCAAGAGGAAGAGGGTAGTGTATACTGATCCTCATGCAGATGCAGCAGCCGATGATGAAGAAGAAGAAGAAGCACCCCAGCCTCCTCCTCAGAAGGCTAAGCTAATGGGTGATGCCATTAGGGCTGGAGCCACTTCTAAGCCCAAGAAGCCTGCTCAAGCTAAGGCAGCTCCAGCAAAGCCTACTGCCAAGCCCAAGAGGACTACCAGGAACATTCCAGCATCTGAGAAGAACAAGGGTGATGTGCCACCAGCTGAGTCTGATGAAGAAGAACAGGTGTTGCTGAAACTCCGTCCAAAACTGCCACTTCACAATGATGCTCATCCTCAAGCCGAGGATATGAAGGCAAGGAAAGATAGAGGTCTCAGGCTATGGAGACAATCTGATCCATATGCCGTGAGGAGAAGAACTGCTGTAGACCCCAGATTCCACACCAGAGAGCAGCAGGACTTCTATGAGACTGTGCTGATGGACAAGAAGCCAATAGTTGCAGATACTAGATACGTTGACTGGAAATACATTGACAGTGAAGAGCACAGAGACTTCTTTCCCCATGTGCATGAGAGCTTCACTGCATGTGGAGTTGCTGAGTTTGTGGGTCAGAAACTGACAGATTGGAACGATGAGATGATTATGCAGTTCTATGCCACAGCTCATTTCTATCCTGATGGGAAGATCACCTGGATGACTGAAGGTCAAAGGTTTTCTTCTTCTGTTGTAGAATGGGCAGATCTTCTGAATGCTCCAGTACAGCGAGAGGATGACATTGATGTCTATGGGATTCCTAAGAAGAACCATGATTCCATGAAGAACATGTACAAGGAGATCCCCGCAGCAGATTTGGAAGTGTGGAAGCTCGGCTCAGTTTACTATCTCTAGGCAGGTCTACCTACCACTAACACTATTCTGAGGCATACCTTGATGCCCAAGTCTGGAGATCATCGCATGATCAGAGGGTATTCTATCAACATGCTGCATATACTTGATGAGAAGGCACCTTTCAAGGTGATGGACTTAATGGTAGAGACCATTAAGAGGACTGCAGCTGACCAGAAGAGGTCATGTGGATTTGCCCCACAGATTC
Organism: Secale cereale; assembly: GCA_902687465.1. Taxonomy (NCBI): domain Eukaryota; kingdom Viridiplantae; phylum Streptophyta; class Magnoliopsida; order Poales; family Poaceae; genus Secale; species Secale cereale. The sequence goes on along the minus strand of LR738715.1, from coordinate 788,552,322 downwards.
AGATGCTTATCAATGCCAAGTTTGGCACGGGCAAATTCCTGTTGGATAGGAAACACTTACCACTGCAGCCAGAGCATGAAGACAATGTTGTTGTGATGGACGAGGAGGATCCAACTTCGGTTGAAGGTCAAGCCAAGATTGAAGCTGCTAGGAAAGCCAAAGCTGATAAAGAGGCAGCAGCAGCAGCAGCTAAACCAAAGAGCTTCAGAGAGCAGATTCTTGAAGCTACTCAAAGGATTGAACAACGCCTGGCCAGCATTGAACAATCTCAGGAGAGCTTAGAGAGGATTGTTGACGAGAAGATCCACGCTCTGGACGTGAAGCTGACTGAACTTCAAGTGACCGTCAACAAGCTTGAGGCAGACATGGAGGAAGCAAGGCAGGACAGGGCAGAGCTCATGCAGGGTGACTTAGTCCAGGACTCTCATCGCCACACTGCTCCGATTCCCAGAGGATCCCGATCAGCTGCTATTCCAGTGACTGACACCAGGGCTACAACTTCAGCACCTCCTACAGCTCCAGCAGTCACTCCAGCTACAGCTCCAGTATCCACTCCTCCAGCACAGACTTCAGCTGAAGTCTTCGCCGATGCCGTCATATCTACTCCGACATCTACCCAGACGGGAGCCGCCAGCAAAGCCCACAGTGACGTTTAGCTCTATGCTTTTTCAAACTTTTTGGTAACTTGTTGCCAAAGGGGGAGAAATTGTATAGATCATAGGGCTTCGAGAGAGAGAGTGCTCTTTCGTTCTTTTGCGGTTTCTTTGAGATACTTTTGGTTTTTTCGAAACTTTCAGTGTGCTTGATACTACGTTTGATGCTACCTTAATGAGTGCTTAGTCGTACTATGCTTTAATGTGTGCTTAATGCTTATCATATGCTATTCCTATCTTGTATGATTACTTACTCATGTCTTGGTGATTGGGTGGATGCTATTCATTCTTATCATTTTGTGCGCTCCACCAAGATGTATGTGACATGGAAGAGTGACCCATGATCCTAATCGATTGTGCATTTGCATTCAAACGCAAATCTTAAATAATGCACAAATTTAGGGGGAGCTCTTGCTTATCACATACTTCTCAAAGCGACGATATTATTCATTGATTATATCCTTTGTCGAAGCTTTGATCTATATGTTGTCATCAATTACCAAAAAGGGGGAGATTGAAAGTGCAACTAATCCCCGGGTGGTTTTGGCAATTAATAACAACATATATATCATTGAACTAATAGTTACTTGAGAATCATTTCACAGAAGTTCAGTGATATGGGTATGGCAATGACTGAAGAAGTGGACCCCTCAAAATGCTAAGGCAAGCATTGGCAAAAGCTCAAGACTCCATTTTTGGTTTAGTGATCCAAGATCACATTGAGTCCATAGGAAAAGCCAATACTATTAAAAGGGGATGAGGTTGTGTTGATGATCTGGTTGCTCAAGTGCTTAGTGATATATCTCCTTCAACTATCAGCAACTTTCACTACAAAACACACTCATAAGTAATCTCGGACCAACCGATTTTCCAAACTCAGTCACACCGAGATGAACCACCTCAGCCATAAGCCAAACCCTAGAAAAATCGGTCATTCCGAGTTTGAGATCGGTTTCAACGAAACATGGGCTGCCAAGCTTCTGTAACCGTCTGTCATCATATCGGAATTACCGAGATGATAATTTCGGTCTCACCGAAACTGGCAAGTTCCTGTCTTTGCTCAAATCGGACTAACCGAGATGGTATTTTCGGTCCCACCGAAAACCCCAACGTTCACATTATTTAAACTTTCGGTCTGACCGAGTTGTCCACTTCTGTCTCACCGAGATTGCTCAATTATGTGTGTAACGGTTGGATTTTTGTGTGGAGGCTATATATACCCCTCCACCTCCTCTTCATTCGTAGAGAGAGCCATCAGAAAGAACTACCACTCCTACCTTATACTTTCTGAGAAGAGAACTACCTACCCTTGTGTTGAGATCAAGTTGCTCCACTCCCACCATATGAAACTTGTTTTCTAACCTTCCCAAGTTGCTTTCCACTCAATCCTTTCTTCCACCACAGCCAAATCAGTGAGGAGAGTTGAGTGTTGGGGAGATTATCATTTGAAGCACAAGAGCAAGGAGTTCATCATCATCTACAACATCTATTACCTTTTGGAGGGTGGTGCCTCCTAGATTGGTTAGGTGTCGCTTGGGAGCCTCCGTCATCGAGATGTGGAGTTGATCCAAGAAGTTTGTAAGGGCAAGGAGATCGCCTACTTCGTGAAGATCTACCCCGAGTAAGGCTAGCCCTCCGTGGGCATAGGCCATGATGGAATAGACAAGGTTGCTTCTTCGTGGACCCTTCGTGGGTGGAGCCCTCCGTGGACTCGCGCAGCCGTTACCCTCCGTGGGTTGAAGTCTCCATCAACGTGGATGTACGATAGCACCACCTATCGGAACCACGGGAAAAATCACCGCGTCTCCAAATTGCGTTTGCTCTTCTCCACCTCTCTTTACTACATGTGCAATTTACTTTCCGCTGCTTATACTCTAGAATTGCATGTGTAGGGTGATACTTGTCTTGATCATAATTGTGAATCTGCCAAAAACTGTTCATGATCAAAAGGCAGAATTTTTATAATTACAAGTAGTCTAATCACCCCCCCTCTAGACATACTTTCGATCCTACAGAGACAAATGGCAAATAATGTAAATTGCAAGGAGATGATATTTGTGATAGGAACCTGGTATATGTTGAAGATCCTCCCCGCCAACGGCGCTAGAAATTCCTTTTGATGTCTGCTAGAACTACGTCAGTATTTCCCCAAAGAGGAAGGGATGATGCGGTATAGCAGCGGTAGGTATTTCCCTCGGTGATAAGACCAAGGTTATCGAACCAGTAGGAGAACCAAGCAACACAATGTAAACGGCACCTGCACACAAATAACAAATACTCGCAACCCGACGTGTAAAAGGGGTTGTTATTCCCATTCGGTTAACAGACGTGATAAAGTTGTAAATATTGATAGATCGAACGCCAAATAAAATAAATTGCATCAAGGTATTTTTGGGTTTTTGGTTTAATAGATCTGAAAATAAAAGTAAAGGCAAATAGATCGCAAAGGCAAATATAATAAAGAAGAGACCCGGGGCCCGTAGATTTCACTAGTGGCTTCTCTCGAGAAAAATAGCAAATGGTGGGTGAACAATTATTGTTGGGCAAGTGATATAAATTCAAATAATCATGACGATATCCAGGCAATGATCATTATATAGGCATCACGTCCAATATTAGTAGACCGACTCCTGCGTGCATCTACTACTATTACACTACACATCGACCCCTATCCAGCATGCATACAGTGTATTAAGTTCATGGGAAAATAGGAGTAACGCAATAAGAACGATGACATGATGTAGACAAGATCTATTTATGTAGAAATACACCCCATCGTTTTATCCTTAGTAGCAACGATACATATGTGTCGGTTCTCCTTCTATCACTAGGATCAAGCACCGTAAGATCGGACCCACTACAAAGCACCTCTTCACATTGCAAGATAAATAGATCAAGTTGGCCGAACAAAACCCAATATCGGAGAATAAATATGAGGCTATAAGGAATCATGCATATAAGAGATCAAAGAAGACTCAAATAACTTTCATGGATAAAAAGATAGATCAGATCATAAACTCAAAGTTCATCGGATCCCAACAAACACACCACAAAATAGTTACATCATATGGATCTCCAAGAGACAATTGATTGATAATCAAAAGAGAGAGAGCGAGAGAGGAAGCCATCTAGATACTAACTACGGACCCGTAGGTCTACAAAGAACTACTCACGCGTCATCGGAGAGGCACCAATGGAAGTGGTGAACCCCTCCGTGATGGTGTCTAGATTATATCTGGTGGTTCTGGAACTTGCGACGGCTGTAATTGATTTTCATCGACTCCCTTAGGGTGTCTGGAATATTGGGGTTTTTATAGAGCAAAGAGGCGGTCCGGGGGCACCCGAGGTGGGCACAACCCACCAGGGCGCACTTGGGACTCCTGGTGCGCCCTGGTGGAGCACCCCCAGGTGCTTCTCTGACCCACTAGATGTCTTCTGGTCCAAAAAATTCCACTAAAAGTTTTGCTGCGTTTGGACTCCATTTGGTATTGATTTCCTGTGATGTAAAAACATGCAGAAAACAACAACTGGCACTTGGCACCATGCCAATAGGTTAGTACCAAAACATGATATAAAATGACTATAAAATGATTGTAAAACAACCAAGAATTATAATATAACAGCATGGAACAATCAAAAATTATATATACATTGGAGACATATCACGTGCCACCGATGAGGAGCTCCAGTTGGGCGCGGAATGAAATGGTAAGATAGTTCACGCTCGTCCGCCAGCAAGAGGCAGATCGATACGTCAAGCGCTGCGAGGCGGAGCACTGCCTCCGTGCTGAGAAGACGCCGCACACCAGGGGGCTGCTAGCGAGGGGCTGCCGGAATACTTCCCTAGGAGGGATTATTAGTTTTAGTATTGTTCATTTTCAATTTTATGCATTGTACCTAGTAGTTAAGTATCATCACGTATATGTGATGATATTATATATATTCTATGATGAACTAATGAACACTTAATATATATATTATGAATTCCATTTTTTATCTATTTTTGTATATATACTAATTTGTATCTAGCTGTTACCATCCACAGATACAGAATGGAAAGCATGTATACACACACTGAAACAGAACATATAAAAACGGAAAACAGAGTACACACATTGAAACAGAGCAATAAACAGAGCAATATTATGATTACCGTGAATACATAGCAATCCACGTCGAAATGGCTCAACAAAATAAAATGCGTCCATGAGACCATGACTAGCTGCCCTTGCCTACGGTAGCTCTTGGCTCTACCGAAACTCGTGCATGTGTTTGTCCAAGCGGTCAACACGGTCGTGGTACATCTGGAGCGCGATCTTGAGCTCCAATTTGGCTATTTCATCAGAGAGCACCAGCCCAAGCATGCGATGGCCATGTTCCTCTACTGCGCCCAGGTGGACACCTGGGCCAAGGAGGCGGCCGAGCCTAGCGACCACCGCGTTGGCATCGAGCGGGCTGTGGACAAGGTGAACGTTGCGACCTATGCGAATTGCATAGTGGACGTTCGGTGCAAGTACGGCGTGGTCAACCTCTGGTGCAAGTACGGCGCAGAGGGCCTCTGCCCACTCTTGGTGAGGAATGGGGGTACTAACAGGACGTGTACCCAACTGCGACGCCCAGTCGATAGCAGCCAAGCGCCGATGGATCCGCTCTTGCTGTGCGGCGCGGCGCCTCTCGCTCTGCGGCGCTCCAACGGTTTTGCCGTGCGACAAGCCACAGCTTATCGGTGCGGACGCGCCTAGTTTGCCCTGTGGTGCGCCATCGATCATGTTGTGCGGCGAGCTGCAGCCTGTCGGCACTGACTCGCCTATCTTGATCCGTGGCGCTCAAGCGCCATGCGCCAAGGGTCTGCTCAACCCTGGCGATGACGCGCATCATGGTGTCGTCCATCACGTTGCCGGGGAGCGCCTCAGCCTCTGCGGGCCGTGGCGCCTTCTCCTTTTCCTCGTCGACGAGGTTGATGGCAGAGGCGGCACTTTGGTGGGTTGGCATGCTTGGAAAAGCTGGATGTGCTACAAGTTGCACTTGTTGCCTCCGTGCGTCACGCGCTGCCTAGGTTTATGAGCAATATCGCTGGGTAGCGGGAAACCGGTGAGGAAATGGTGGCATGTTCATAAAACGCCATGAATTAATGGAAATTTAGCATAGAAGGAACATCGAGCTGGCACACATGATCGTTTATCCTAGTTAATTATGCATGTAATAGTTTACTTTGGTGTGTGGAAATGTCATGTGTGTACTAGCCACGTATGTAATTGGATGTTTGTCGTGTATTACACACATCTTGTTTATGTGAAACATTTATGTTCTCTTGGCTCAACACAAACAGTTTATCGGAATGAACTGTATTCCCTCCATTGCACACACCTTTATCTGGCTGAACCATTTTTGTTGTGTTGCCTAATCAAAAACAGTTCATCCGAGTGAACCGTATGCAGTATATCGTGCACACCTTGATCTGGTTGACCGTTTCTTTTGTGTTGCCTAATCCCAAACAGTTCATCTGAGTGAACTATATGTCGTATAACACACACACCTTCATCTAGCTGCCCGTTTCTGTTGTTCCGACTCATCACAAACAGTTTATCCGCGGGAACAGTATGACGTATATCGCACACGCCTTCATCTGGCTGCCCGTTTCTTTTGTTCTGCCTCATCGCAAATATTTTATTGAACTGAACCGTATGCCCCACATTGCACATGCAACTAAAATCTGAACCGTGTTTGATGTATCCTTCACCGCAAATGTTTTGCATCTTTTTTACAGTTATTTTACATCACCGTTTGTGATTATTGCATCGCACACAGTTTCGTCACAGGGTCTCTGATTGTAATGTCGCGTTAGCAGCATCCTACAATAGTGCTACGAGAGAGGGAGATCATCTACATACCCTTGTAGATCGCTGAGTGGAAGCATTTATCAATGTGGTTGATGTAGTCGTACACCTTCACGATCCGTCCCGATCAAGTACAGAACGTACGGCACCTCTGCGTTCAGCACACATCCAGAGCGATGATGTCCTCACATTCTCGATCCAGCAAGATCAGCGAAGTAGTAGATGAGTTCCGATAGCACGATGGCATGGTCACGTAGTGGTCAATCTATCCGCGGGGCTTTGCCAAGCACAACGGACGTGGACAGAGGTGGAACTAGAACTAGAGGGGGAGGGGCGCCGCACGCGGCTTGGCCATCGTGGTGTGTGTTGCCCCTCTCCCTCCTCACACACACACAAACACACACACACACACACACACAGATATATATATATATATATAGGTGGAGGGGGAGGGGAGGCTGCCTAGGCGCACCGCCAAGGGGCGGCTACCCTATGTGCCTCCCCCCTTTCCTTCTTTAGGGGTGGAGGAGATGACAGGGGAGGGGCCGATGGCTGTCCTGCCTTGGCGCCCCCTTTCCATCCTTAGCACGTGGCCATGGGAGGTGAAGTGCGCTCGGCCCCTAGTTGGCTGGCGCGCCGCCCTCCTTTGTCCCATTAGGCCCACCAAGAACTGGTGACCCCCCGGAACCCTTCCAGCACTCCGATAAAACTCTGGTGCATTCTGAAACCCTTCGAGAGACCAAATAGTATTGTTGTACATATCAATCTTTACCTCTGGACCATTCCAGAGCTCCTCGTCATGTCTGTGATCTCATCCGGGACTCCAAAAAACATTCGGTCACCAACTCACATAACTCATATAATACTATATCGTCAATGAACATTAAGTGTGCGGACCCTATGGGTTCGAGAATGATGTAAACATGCCTGAGATGCTTCTCCGGCCAATAACCAATAGTGGGACTTGAATGTCCGTATTGGTTCCTATATATTCCACGAAGATCTTTATGGGTCGAACCTTTATGACAACATATGTAATTCCCTTTGTCTGTCGGTATGTTACTTGCCCGAGATTCGATCGTCGGTATGTCCATACCTAGTTCAATATTGTCATCGACAAGTCTCTTTTTTGTTCTGTAATACATCATTTTGCAACTAACTCCTTAGTCACCTTTCTTGCAAAGCTTCTTGTGATGTGTATTATCGATACGGCCCAGAGATACCTCTTCATCATACGTAGTGACAAATCCCAATCTCGATTCTCGCCAACTCAACAGACACCTTCGGAGATACCTATAGAGCATCTTTATGATCACCCAGTTACGTTGTGACGTTTGATAGCACACAAGGTATTCCGCTGGTATCCGGGAGTTGCATGATCTCATGGTCGAAGGAATATGTATTTGACATTTAAGAAAGCAGTAACAAAAACTGAACGATCATATGCTATGCTAACAGATGGGTCTTGTCCATCACATCATTCTCCTAATGATGTGGTCCCATTAGCAAGTGACAACACGTGTCTATGGTTAGGAAACTTTAACCATCTTTTGATCAACGAGCTGGTCTAGGCGAGCCTCACTAGGGACATGGTATTTGTTTATGTATCCACACATGTATTTAAGTTTCCGGTCAATACAATTCTAGCATGAATAATAAACCTTTATCATGATTAAGGAAATATAATAATAACTACTTTATTATTGCCTCTAGGGCATATTTCCAACAGGTTGGAGTCTGTAGGGTTTGTAGTGCTTCGATTTTGTTGCTGGATTTGCCCGACCATAATGTTTCTTTTTTAGTTCTCTTCTAGTGAGGGCACGCCGAGTGAACCCACTGGGTGTAGTCCCCAAGCCTCTAGCGGACTTGATGAGTCTGGTAGAGGTTTTAAGTCTCCTGGTGAACCTCCATGCAGTCAACACAATAAATATCTTTTAGTCTGAAATTGAGTCAACCGGATGGATCTTCATGTGCTTGGTACGGTAAATAAGCTCAGTCCTAGAGCAGAATCAATCAGACTGATCTTTGTGCACTCGGCGCGGTAAATAAATCCAGGTTGGAACTGGGTCAAGTAGGTGAATGTTCATGCCCTCGGCATGATGAATGAATTCGGCCTCGAAACTGTAGACTGTAGAAAAAAGATGGACACTCCAGGAACTAATCGTTCCGGTAGTACTTCTTACATTGACCATTAGCTTTTGCTCTTGCCAACCAGACGATCGGGTTGGGACCGGGTTGGAGACGAAGAGTGAGCGTTAGGTATTGAGCATATTTTTCAAAAAAAGAAGTAGAAAGTTGACTGAGCAACATGTCAATTGACGGCGCTCCCATAGGTTTAGCCCTCGAATCGGTTGAGGTTTAGTAGAACGAGTTTACTAAAAACTTGATTTGGCTTGAGTGTTGCGGGGGCACTTGACGCTTGTCGTCAAGCTTTAGTCAACTACGATTTGAACAAAACTTCAACGGATTCTGGACTATATGTTTTCTGATTGATTGGGTTAGGTTCATCGCTAGCAAAACTCGGTGGCATTCATATGTCTCTCAGGAGAGATTGACTAGAGGTCCACGTGAGGACATGACATGAAACCCAAGTGACGACATCGGCGCGTGGACTGATTCTCCGGAGAGATGCCACTTACTATCCCAGGGGACAGCCAGCTCAGGTCATCTGCAAGTCCAAGTTTATGAGGCACGCGCCTTGGAGCCTAGACAAAGGGGCAAGTTAACCCGCGGAGGGGCGTCGAGCTCATCCATTGCAATCCTGAAGGTGACTTCAGTCAAGTGTTTTACGTGTCCTAGTGCACAGAGACCCTTGGAGGGTGGTCAGTCGGACCATCGTGAGTCCATTAAGGAAAGGCACAAAGAGAAATTGTGTGTACGTGCGCGAAAGCGGTTACGTCATAGTTAGTGGGGAAAGTGGGGCGGTGCATGCAAAAACTTGGTGTCACTCATATGTCTCCCAGAGAAGATAGACTGGTGGTCTGAGGTGGACGCACCATGAAGATCCGAGAGGCGAGGCTAGCGCGTGGACTAGCTCTTGGGGGAACACCAGCACATGCCATCTCTGATCCAAGTTTTTAAAAATGACACCTTGGATCCTAAAACAAGGGCCAAGTGTATCCATAGATGAGCGTCGGCTTCACCCTTTTGCAGCCCTGAAGATGATTCCAGGCAATGATTTGGGCGATCATTGAGTGGATGATGCTACCCTTATAGATCTTCGGTAGAAAAAAACAAGTATGTTCAAAAAACTATTTCTGGCATGATGAACAGGTTAATCAAATGGCCGTAACCCCGGAGAGTAGCATAGCCCTCGGCTGTGCGTAGCCCTCGAGTGATGCTGGAAAGAGGTAAGCTTGCTACAAAGTGCGATATGAGGTTTGATCATATGAGTAACTTAGTTATTTCCGCGTTGGGGATGTAGTGGTGAAGACGTGTCCAACTGATGGCGATGCGCGGGGGCGGTCCAGTGGTGAGGATGTGTCCTACCGAGTGGCAACGCACGGGGCGGACGAGTGATGAAGGCGTTGCCAACCGATGGCAATGTGCGACGGCGGTCGAGTGGCGAGGACGTGTTCAACCGAGTGGCGACGCACGGGGCAGCCGAGTGGTGAGGAGGTGTCTCACAGAGTGGCGATGCGCGTGGCGGCCAAGTGGTGAGGACGAGCACAAACGAGTGGCTACGGGCAGGCCGGTAGAGTGGTGAGGAGGTGTCTCACCGACTAGAAACATGCGGGGCGGCCGAGTAGTGACGACGTGCACAACCGAGTGGTGACGGGCAGGCCGGCCGAATGGTGACGATGTGCATAATCGAATGGCGATGCGCGGGAGCAGTCGAGTGGTGAGGACATGCACAACCGAATGGCGATGCGTTGGGCTACCGAGTGGTGAGGACTTGCACAACCAAGTGGTGACGGGCAGGCCTGCCGAGTGGAGATGCGCGGGGCAGCCAAAGTGAAGGCGTGTTCAACCGAGTGGTGATGCGCGGGGCGGCTGAGTGGTGAGGAGGTGTCTCACCGAGTGGTGATGCGC
>LR738715.1:788495366-788541745 GCA_902687465.1 Secale cereale | reverse complement strand
GGCCAAGTGGAAATGTGCGAGGCGGCCAAACTGAAGGCGTGTTCAACCGAGTGGCGACGCGCGGGGCGGCCGAGTGGTGAGGAGGTGTCTCACCGAGTGGCGACGCAAGGAGCTGCTGAGTGGTGAGGATGTGCACAACCGAGTGGCGACAGGCAGGCCGGCCGAGTGGTGACGGTGTGCATAACCAAATGGCTATGTGCGGGGCGGCCGAGTGGTGAGGACGTGCACAACCGAATGGCGATGTGCGGGGCGGCCGAGTGGTGAGGACTTGCACAACCATGAGAAGCTCATAACCAGGCATCATAGCCGGCGTCAGCAGGGCGGTAGAGAAGCATCTCGCATGCCATGAACACCGCGGCTTGCGTGTTTGGCGGTCCACGTCGGGCGAGGGAGCAAGCAGCCATAGCAGTGCGGCCATCCGGCTGCACGGAGGGGTGCATGGAGGAGTCCTGCTGCTCATGAGCAGCTGGGTCGGTGGCGGCGGCCGCCGTGGCCCCGGCAGGGAGGTGGTGGTTCTTGCGGCCCACGGGCTCCTTCTGGGCGATGCGACCCGCCCTATGCTCAGCACGTGCGCGACGAGTGCCAGCCATGGAACCAGCGAAGCGGAAGGCAGAGCGGAGCGTAATGTGACTTCCTGAGCTTGCGCTGATTTTTTCCTTGAAGAGGAAAGGGTGATGCAGCAAAGTAGAGATAAGTATTTACCTCAGTTAAGAACCAAGGTATCAATCCAGTAGGAGGCACAAGCAAGTCCCCAATATATAGATGCACCTGCACAAACTAACAAACACTTGCACACAATGCGAAAAAGGGGTTGTCAATTCCTTCACGGTCGCTACCAAGAGTGAGATCTGATAGAGATAGATTTAAAATATAAGTAAAAGATAAAATAAAGTAAACACAAATAAATTAAAACAATGTATTTTTGGGTTTTTGGTTTTATAGATCTGAAAATATAGGATAACGAATAGACCCGGGGCCATAGGTTTCACTATAGGCTTCTCTCTCGAAGAAATCATACGATGGGTAAACAAATTAAGTTGAGAAATTGATAGAAAAGCGCAAAGTTATGCCGATATCTAAGGCAATGATCATGAATACAGGCACCATGTCCATGATAAGTAGACCGAAATGATTTTGCATCTACTACTATTACTCCACACATCGACCGACTCCTGCCTGCATCTAGTGTATTAAGTTCATAAGAATAGAGCCACGCTTTAAGCAAGATGACATGATGTAGAGGGATAAACTCAAGCAATATGATATAAGCCCCATCTTGTTATACTTAACGGCAAAAATACAATACGTGCCTCGCTACCCTTTCTGTCACTGGTGAGGACACCGCAAGATTGAACCCATCACAAAGTACCTCTCCCATTGCAAGAAAAACCAATCTAGTTGGCCAAACCAAATCGATAGATCGGAGAGAAATACAAAGCTATCTTAATCATGCATAAAAAAGTTCAGAGAAGACTAAAATAATATTCATACATAACCTGATCATAAATCTACAATTCATCGGATCTCAAGAAACACACTACAAAGAAGATTACATCGAATAGATCTCCAAGAACAACGAGGAGCACATTGTATTGAAGATCCAAGGGAGAAAAGAAGCCATCTAGCTACTAGTTATGGACCCGTAGGTCTATGGTAAACTACTCACAAATCATCGGAAGGGCAACAAGGTTGATGTAGATGCACTCCATGATCGAACCCCCCTCTGGCGGACTACTGGAAAAGTCCCCAAGATGGGATCTCACGAGAACAGAAGCTTGCGGCGGTGGAAAGTATTTTTGGCATCCCCTCTGACGTAGGGGAGATACTTGGGTATTTATAGAGCTGGAGTTAGGCTTATTAGACCTCCAAGGGGCCCATAGGCCTAGAGGTGCACCCTAGGTCATGTGGCCTCCTCGTGGGTCTTCTGGCCTCCTCTCGAAGATTCCTAGGTTTCTTCTGGTCCAAGAAAAATCATCATAAAGTTTTATTCTGTTTGGACTCCGTTTGATATTGATTTTCTATAAAAGTCAAAACAAAAGGAAAAAACAATAACCGGCACTAGGTTAATACACTACTGCAGGATGGTCCAAACGCGACACTATGATCAGAGACTCTTCGACAAAAAAGGGTGCGATGCCATAATCGCGAAAGGTGGTGTAAAAGAACCGCCAAAAAAGGTGCAAAAAGTTTGCGATGATGGATGCATCAAACATGGTTCAGATTTTAGTTGCGTGTGCGATGAAGGGCATACGGTTCAGTTCAATTAACTGTTTGTGATGAGGAGGAACAAAAGAAACGGGCAGCCAGATGAAGGTGTGTGCGATATACATCATATGGTTCACTAGTATGAACTATGTGGGATTAGGTAACACAATGGAAACGGTTCAACTGAACAAGATGTGTGTGATACGTGGCAAACAGGTCCGTAATCAGAAATGTGTGCGAAGGCCAATAATAACACAGATGATTGCTGATAATAAGCCGTGTGATTTGCTATGTCTATAGAATAATAACATGTATATATAGCTGAAATAAACATCCAATTACATAATTGACTATACAGATCATTCGCACACACCTCAATAAACAATTGTATGCATTCTAATGTAGGAGAAACGCTCGTCTAGTCATCTACTTCTTGTGACGCCCCCGCCAATGCTCTGTGGCTCGATCCCTCGTCTGGGGTAGGAAGAAAACACTTCCTCATGTCAGCAATCCGCCTGTACATCTCGTAGCTTGTGTACGCGTCCTTGGCCGCGTACTTGACATGTTCTTCATCCAGTCTCTCATGCCACACACTGTGCCATGCGTTCTTGTCCTTGTTACTCTTATTCTTCATCTTCATGTAGTAGGGGCCGATGATGGCCGAGGCGAGGTCAACCAGGGAGTTCCATTTGTTTTTGTCGCTGCCCTAGGCCTTGTAGTGGTGCTGGATGGTGACAAGGTTCACGCATTTCAAGCCCGAAACCTTGAGCGCGTTTAGATCGTTGGTGGTGTCCACCGTAGAGAAAATGTAGTCGGGGCTGTTGATAAACCTGGAGAAATGCTCGCAAGGCCTTGTGGCAAGGTGGTAGTGGTAGACGAGGACGTCATGTCGCACTCACAACTGGGCGACGGCAAGCTTCTGATCATGCTCGGCACGACCGATGGTGTACTCGAGGTCGAAGCCGACCACTTGGTACTTGTCCTCGGCAAGGAACTGCTCCATAGTTTGGATGGAGCTCTCCACCGAGTCCGGATCGTTCGTGTACACCACCGAGAGGGCCTTCCCCCTCACGTGGGTGTCCACTACGTGATGCGTGGTGAACTGCCCACCGTTGTCGTCATCGGCCGCTGGGAGCGCCATTGGAGCCATGGGGATTGCCATTGGAACCGCTGGATGTCCTCTCTATATGTGTCATCGTGGGTGTGCTTATTGTGTCGTGTGACGCGAGAGATGAAGGTAAATGGCCGCAGGAATAAATGGGGGCCGGGCGGCCTGGATTCTCTGCGCATCCACATGGCAGTTTTTTCGACGGGTAACTGCATTGTTGTGCCGCGGCCGGTGCAACCGCATGCACACGAACGTGCGTGATCGTGCGCCAGCTCCAAACACTGGCAACGCGTGGAGGGACGAGGGTAGAGCACCCGGAGGGATGCGAGAGCAGAGCGCACACGACGGGATGCGAGCAGAGCGCGCCGCGGCCGCCTGAACCGCAAGCAACCACACGCATAGAGCAGTTGAAGACGCATGAAATGGTCGCCTACAAGCCGGATGATAGTTGTGTCGCTGCGTAGAGAGCGGCCGTGTTCTACTACCTCCGTGTAGTCTATAGTCCCCTTTATATTCAGTGCCATACTTTTCCCTCAAATTTAACCTACAAAATGTTAATGCATGTTATAAAAATTATATAATTGGAAACTATGTTCAAATACGAATCCAACTATATAATCTTTGGCGACATGCATTTGTATTTTATTAGTTAAATCATATAAAACCAGGATAGGGGGTATAGTAGGTAATTAAAACGCAAACGTTTTCTTATTAACCTTATGTGTACATGGCCTTTCGTCCTCCTCTCGCACGTCTTGTCACTCCGCTGCCGCAGATGGCTTAGAGTGCAAGCTTGCGCAGTGCGCGGGGGCATTCTTTTGGCCAAACGGTGGCACCAATGAATCATCGGTGAGCCCATTCCCATGCAACCTCACAGTTTCCCGCGCAAGCTTCGCGCCCGACTCGGTGAAATCCCCCAAAATCCCAATGCTTACCGGCCTGCTATATAAACCCTCACGACCGACGAGTCCTGCGTCGCATTTTCCTCTCCCTCCCTGTAGCTTATCTCGTCTGCTTCTCCCACAATTGCCAATGGCACTGGTTCGTCGTCATCGCTCAGCCACTCCTCCGTCATCGGACGACAGCTCCAGCTAGGAGGCTACACCGAGGCGGCGATGCAGTCCCCGGTGTAGTGTAGTGCATGTGGCATTCCCGTTGGGTGTGCGTGGAACACCCACCACACGCTCCGCCGCTGTTGCTGCCACACCACTGTCGAAAGCAAGGGCCATCTCCTGCTCCACCGCCATGGCCCGAAGGCGGGAGGTGGTCGTCATGGCCGCCACCCCACTGCAGGCCATCGTGGCCATCAGCCGCTCCGCCACCGCGGCCAGAAGGCGGGAGGTGGTGGTCGTGGCCGCCACCCAATCATCGACCGCCGTGGCCGCTAGCCCACCGTCGACCACCGGGGTCATCACCCGCTCCGCCACCGCCGCCCGAAGGTAGGAGGCGGAGGTGGATGCCTGCACGTGCGTCAGCGACCTTGCGCGCTACATCGAGTTCCTGCGGGAGGAGGAGGAGGAGCGCCTCGCCGTGCATGCAAAGAGCCTTACCGCCGATGTGGCCACGGCGCACACTGCCTCAGAGGCGAGGAATCGGGAAATCTACGAGGAGAATCACCGCTTCAAAAGGAGTCATCTGGAGCGGCAGAGGGCATTCGAGGTGGGCGTCGGTGAAGCTGCAGCAGCGGCAGGCACCGTATTGCAGTTGTCCAGCTCATCGGTAGGCTCCTCCTCCTCTACCTCTTACTAAGCGTGCTCGGCAGAGGAGAGGCAGCCGGAAGTAGTACACAGCCCCTCCGTAGTAGTAGTAGTATTTAGGGGCTATTTTGTTCAGTTCATCTGACTATAGATGTAGTGGAACTGTACAACGTACTTAAAATTAGCTACTATATATATAGTTGAACTAGCTATTTCAGTACCTGGTTGGCAACAATTGGGGAAAAGTTTGGTCGGTTCAGCTGTCGAGTTGAACTGTTTGTATAAATTAAGAACGACTGCTTAATCTATGAATGTAATCTATGCTTAATTACTGAATTTATTTGCAAAAATTAGATACTACTAGTGATTTTTAGCTTCATATTTTGACAAATCGCAGTGTTACAAGGTTGACAAATGGCAATGTTACTAGATCAACAAATGTCAATCTTTCTAGTTTGACAAATGGCAACATACCGAATATAACATATGCAGATCTTACCAAATTGTTTGTAAGTGGTTGCACACGGGTCATCCAAAAGAATCATTTGCGTTGAAGAGATGCACAAATCCTGCTCTCACTTTGCATACGGTGTCCTATCTAAAACGTTTGCTATCAAGAGCCGCAAACACCTACTCGGCACATTTTCCCTGGGCTTCCTGGGGAAGCTCCCAGTTTGCATACTGGTGTTCTAACTAAAACGTTTGCGATGAGTGTTTTACATTTAAAAACCATTGAGGTTTTCTCCAAAAGAAAATCGTTTGATAAGTCTGTACATTAAAAGAGAAAAACGCAAGTTCGCTCAAACCATATCTTTCATTCAGTCATACTGCGAATTTATATTCATATGATCGAGCTATAGTATTAAACCCAAGAATAAAACTACTTCAGACGAGTTTTGGATTTACTAGAATTTAAAAATAAAGTATCTCAACATTTTGCCCGCAATCAACGGTGCCCTGGTGTTTGAAATTCATTCCCATTTCTTGCATGGGACCTAAGCATGCACGCAAGGACACATATTTGATTTTTCAGCCAATTTATATGCACTAGAGCATGTGCATGTAGTTCAAATTTGAATTATGCACATAAATGCATTGAAAACTCAGTTAATGCATAAAAATGTCCAAACAAACCCAAAAAATCACAAAAATTGACACAACACTCCTGTTGTTCTATGTTGACATGAGATTTTTTTTGAAAGCAATAAGAGGCAATGGATATCATTTCGTCCCCAAAGGTGGGACGTTCCCTACCAAAACCATCATGCTTGTTGTGAGAAGCTCTAGTTTGTGAGAAGCATATACCCAAACCTGCCCCGAATGGGACAAAAAATTTACCACGGCATGTTGATGCCACTCCATGATAGCATGCCAAGTTTCATGAATTTTAGACGAGTTTTGGATTTACTAGAATTTAAAAATAAAGTATCTCAACGTTTTGCCTGCAATCAACGGTGCCCTGGTGTTTGAAATTCATTCCCATTTCTTGCATGGGACCTAAGCATGCACCCAACAACACATATTTGATTTTTTTAACCAATTTATATGCACTGGAGCATGTGCATGTAGTTCAAATTTGAATTATGCACATAAATGCATTGAAAACTCACTTATTGCATAAAAATGTCCGAACGAACCCCGAAAATTCACAAAAATTGACACAATACTCCTGTTGTTCTATGTTGACATGAGATTTTTTTTACTGAAAAAGGGTTTCCCCCCGCTTTGTATTCCAAAGCAACCAGCCAACATAGTACACATCTCGACGCTGGGGAGAGCAGCAACAAGCCCAAAGACAAAAAAAGAAGAAGAAACATAATGCCAACAACGGCAGCTCGACAAAGCACGAAAGGCCCACCACCATGCGCCCTCCGGAAACACCCCACCACACTCGAGGCTCCGAGTGCCGCGTACCAAGCAGCACCTCCAAGAAGGTATGCGACGCCGACGATGCTGCTGCATGGACAAGTCCTAGGGTTTCCCACGATATGAGGAGGATAGTAGGGGATGGCTACCACCGATGCCCTTCAAGAAGGAATGGTAGCACCCGCCGGTGTCACCGCATCGGCGCTGGACGAACCGTCAAGGATTTCTCCCACACACCAAACACCATCGCCCATCCGGAGCCGACCATCCAAACCACCACCCAATGCGCCACCATGGTTGAGCCGGCGCCCATGCCGTCTCACTACGAGCACCACCACGAGGCCGAGAAGACCGGAGAGAAGCGCCACGCGACATGAGCAGCAGCACCAAGGCCGAGCGGAAGGGAACCACCTCCACCATCGTCGTGCGAGAAGCCGTGCGGCCGGCACTGTCGCAGTAGCCGATCGGACACAGCAGCGGGGCATACCAGGCTTCCCTTGGCCCGGCCAGGCCCGAAACGGGCCCGCTAAGCCCCGCCGGCCATGTTGCAGCAAGCTGGCGCCGGTGCCACCGGCCCCCATCGCGCAACGCCGCTCCCCTGCATCCTGGGAATCACGCCACCAACCAGACCCACCGCCGGCCCACCCAGGCCAAGATGGGCCTCGTAGGGCCTAGATCTTGGCCAAGCGCCGCCGCCTAGGAGCACCACCTCGATGCAACTCCGCCCCGCATCGGAGCCACCTGGAGGGGAAGGGCAGGAGGGCCGCCGCCACCAGCGACCCCGGGGCCAGGCCGGCCGCGGGCGCCAGCGATAGCGGCGGGGAGGAAGGGGAGAGGGGGGCTGGAGGCGGGAGAGAGATGTGCGCGGCCGGCCGCCCAGGGGGGCGAAGCGGTCGCGAAGGGGGAGACAGAAATTTTTTTAAAGCAATAAGAGGCAATGGATATCATTTCATCCCCAAAGGTGGGACGTTCCGTACCAAAACCATCATGCTTGTTGTGAGAAGCTCTGGTTTGTGAGAACCATATACCCAAACCTGCCCCAAATGGGACAAAAAATTACCACGGCATGTTGATGCCGCTCCATGATAGCATGCCAAGTTTCAGGAATTTCACACGAGTTTTGGATTTACTAGAATTTACAAATAAAGTATCTCAATGATTTGTCGGCAATCAACGGTGCCCTGGTGTTTGAAATCCATTCCCGTTTCTTGCATGGGACCTAAGCATGCACCCAAGGACACACATTTGATTTTTCAACCAATTTATATGCACTGGAGCATGTGCATATAGTTCAAATTTGAAGTATGCACATAAATGCATTGAAAACTCAGTTAATGCATAAAAATGTCCAAATGAACCCCGAAAAATCACAAAAATTGACACAACACTCCTGTTGTTCTATGTTCACACGAGAAAAAATTTGAAAGCAATAAGAGGCAATGGATATCGTTTTGTCCCCAAAGGTGGGACGTTCCCTACCGAAACCATCATGCTTGTTGTGAGAAGCTCTAGTTTGTGAGAAGCATATACCCAAACCTACCCCAAATGGGACAAATTTTTTACCACGACATGTTGATGCCACTCAATGATAGCATGCCAAGTTTCATGAATTTCAGACGAGTTTTGGATTTACTAGAATTTAAAAATAAAGTATCTCAATGTTTGCGGCTGAGTGACGGTGGCAGGGTGCTTGACATTCATTCCCATTTCTTCCATGGGACCTAAGCATGCAACCAAGAACACGGATTTGAATTTTCAACCAATTTATATGCATTAGAGCATGTGCATGTAGTACAAATTCGAATTATGCACATAAATGCATTGCAAACTCAATTAATGCATAAAAATGAGCGAACGAACCCCGAAAAATCCCAAAAATTAACACAACACTCATGTTGTTCTATTTTGACACTAGAAAAAAAATGAAATCGAGAAGAGGCAATGGATATCGTTTCGTCCAGAAAGGTGAAACGTTCGCTACCAAAACCATCAGGCTTGTTGTGAGAATCATATCCCCAAACCTGCCCCAAATGGGACAAAAAAATTACCACGGCATGTTGATGCCGCTCCATGATAGCATGCCAAGTTTCATGAATTTCAGACGAGCTTTGGATTTACTAGAGTTTCAAAACCAGGTATCTTAATGTTTGCGGCCGAGTGACGGTGGCAGGGTGCTTGACATTCATTCCCATTTCTTGCATGGGACCTGAGCATGCAACCTAGGACACAAATTTGAATTTTCAATCAATTTATATGCATTAGAGTAAATCATATGATTTTACAACCTAGGACTAATCAACCTAGGACCGACAGTTGGCAGTTGCTATCCCAGAAATTTTAAACCCATGGATACATCTGTGATTTTACAACCCATGTTGGTGCATCAAAGCATGTGCATGCAGCTTAATTTTGAATTGTGCACCTAAAAGGCTAGAAAACCAATTTAATGTATAAAATGTTCAAAGGAACCCTGAATAATTCCAATTCTTTTACGACGCACATATAGTTGCATGTTCACTGCAGATAAAAGGTCTAGCAATTCAAACAACGTCCACTTCCCCTATGACCCCATTATGTAATTCAAATCAAGATAAAAAACCAAGTAGATCACACACAGTTTATTATCACCAATCATATGAGATGCATCACAAAAAATCCTGGAGCACCCAGTGTATAGTACGCATATGGCTTACGCGAGAAGGTGCGTCGGCTACAGTCCACAGCCGACATCTCAAGCACACTAGCTCGCTCCCCGATATCATTTCACTGTTCAATCCTCACCGGTGAAAGATGGGCACGTGGACCCGCATCTTGAGGGAAACTTCGGTGGCCTACTCCAGCGAGAGCGTGGCCGCAGCCGCCTTTCGCGTGCTAACAAGGTGCATGAGTGCTACCGCAATCGGCAACCTGGCGGCCAAGGCAGCCCAAACGACCGATGTTGCTTCTCAGGTGGCGGCAGCAACATCTGCCTCGGGGATAGCAACTGGCGAGAGTGGCACATCAACTGTCTGTTCCACAGCGGCGGCCTTAGCCGTGATGGAGCCCGCCCACGACCATGTCAAGGCCGCCCACGCCCAGCTCGTGGTGGTCACCGCACAAATCGAATGAAGCTTTTGTCCATTTGAGCAGCGTTGGCAATCGCCGAGAGCGTTCGAGCAACTATCCGTTCCTCCGCCACATACCTTGCGACGACGGAGCCCGTCCCAGCCCAGATCACGGCCGCCCATGCCCAGCTCCTGGCGGCCTTTTCCAAAGACATGACAGACGCGGATGGTGAGATGCTTGCTGAGTTTCGTGCGATGGATGCCATGGAGCCCCTTCCCCAGGAGACCGTCGGGCGCGAGATGGACATGAAGGCGGCGGCCGAGATCGACGAGCACTAGCCGTAGTAGTACTCTTTGTTTTGTTTTATTAAGATCGCCGTTCCTTAATTTGTTAGAGTAATGTTTAGGTCAGGTAGTTCTGTTTAATTGCTGAACTTGCTCGATTAAGAAGTGTGGGTGTGCTCTAGTGTCCTTTGTGTACCCAAATTATACAATGACATGGATGACCATTGTAACCATGGAAATTCGAACCAAATTTTTTGACGTTCAAACTCATCACACACGGGTTAAGCTATCTAAATCATTTGTGATGTTCACATATCGTACACAGTTCTGAATAAGGGACCGTGTCTGATGAAACTTTGCGCGGCATTTTTTTAGCTGAAGCGATTCCAAATTTTCGGCTTCCGCGGAATTATCTACCTCCCCGCGCCCTCCCCCTTACCAATAGCAACATTTGTCATGTTTCCGCTTTCCTTTCCAAGTTGAAACCTTCACTCGTTGCTCGCAGAGCCGCCTCCTCGGCGGTGACCCTCCTTCACACTGCTGCCTCGTCTATCCAGGCAGGTAATCCACACCGGACCCCCATCATCCTCCTCCTTCCACATACCACATGCCCCGACCACCGTCGTGACACCTTCCACCCAAATCACCGACCCGTCCACCAAATAAGCGCCGCCCTAAGCCATGGTGCACGGAGTATAGCCAAGATCTCAAGGAGCATTTGGCAGCGGAGAAGCAAATCGCGAATGCATGCGCGGATGAGGTCGCGATGGCTGCCATTCGTGCCGACCCCCAGATCTTGGAGGAGCACCTTTCTATTTGCTAGCTATGCCGGTTAAGCATGCTCGGTTTACCCATTGCATGTGCTGCTCCTGCCTTTCCTTAATAAATTCTAGTGAATTATGCTATCTAATTTTATCATCCAATTTGTTACTCTAGTGTATATGTTCTATATGTCGTGCAGTGTGATGCTCAGTTATTAACCGTTTGGTTAATTAGTTGTCGTCTTTAGTTAGATGTTTGATTCAATTCTGCAAATATGATGTTCAATTCATTAGGCTGCAATTTTGTATTGTCTTCCATGTGAGAAATAAATCGAATTTATCTTTACAAAAGACACAAGAAATGAAAACAATTGCTATATTTCCAAGTGGTCAAGCATGCTTGGTTTGGTTATCCATTGAGCGATGTGGTGCTCAGTTAATGTTTGTGTGGCACACCGGCTCAGAGAAACCGGAACGCCCCGTATTCCAGCCCACAGATTGAGGAGAAGTCTCTGGAATACGGCACTTCTTGACATAGAACAAATCAGCACTTATTACAAGAATAATAATACAAGGGTCTGATGTTACAAAGAAGCACATCAGCATGGCTACATTACTCCTGCGATACTACACATGCTCTATGCTAGCAGCAAAACAACTCGTAGCAGCGGAATACTTCTAGCAGCGGAACAACGACGAAGGTGGTGAACTGCGCTCTGCAGGGTCTCTGGTTGGGACACGATCTAGCTCGCATGCACGGCAACCTCGACAAGCAAACAAGCAATCATGGCATCACCTGCAATCTGGCATGACACGCCAGGTCAGTACATTGAATGTACTTGCAAGCTCACAACAATCAAAACCATCAAGGCAAAACATAAACATTGCATTAACAGGTTAATTAATTAACAACTACCATGATGAAGCAACTACTAAGCATGGTATGAAATTGATACAATACTGCTAAATCACCATCTCAGATCTGCATAACCATATCTCTCTTGGCTAACCGGCCAAGTAATATACCATCTCGATCAACTCGTGGTCAAAACCAAACGATGATCATTCACGGATCACAAATGGACCAACCTCGTGGTCTTGTAACCCAACGGTGATCTTTCCGGCGATCACAACCATGACCAACACTTGGTCTCAAACGGTGATCTTTCTGGCAATCACAACCATGACCGACACTTGGTCTCCAACATCATCATCAACATCCTACCAATCTGCACTGCTCAAAATATCAACCTATAAATCACCTATAAGTCATTCCGTCATGTGAGTGTTGATCGAATGGTGTGACCTAGTATGAGCCCATGCCCATGACCGAGGACGTGGCTATCGATAGATTAAACAAACACACTCTACAGAGGTAGCGCACTTTACCCACACCACGGAACCCATGGCCTCGCACTCCCATTCGGGTGGACCAACAGCGTTCCGACAAAACCAATATACTGCCATGACACTCTCCGGGCCACTCCGACTCACTCCCCACTGGGCTAGTCCTGGGTGGCCCCGTGTATACCAAACACACCAACAGCGACTGTCGTGGCCAAAACAATCAACCGTCCTAAACGGGGACAAAAGCGCTTATCATCCAACTACGGGCACACAAGGTTATGTCTGCTTACCGGGCCAGGGTACTGCATGCCCATAACATTCCCTAGCTGGAGGCAGCCACGAGAGGCATGGCAATAGCATGGCATTAGGGCCTTCCCACAAAGGCAAATGTGGTTGCACTTGAGAAAGCCCGGTTCGGTGGCACTTGACCAAATTAATGACGGAATTTATCCTCAAAAATATAACTGTGATACTGATACTCCGATATCAACTATCAAACTATAATCCAAATCATAGCAATATCCAACAAATAATCCAAAGCTTAATATCGTCATAACAAAATACTCCAAGGATAGCATAACATCTCTATCATGAAGAATCCAAGAACTACTACTCAAATATCAAGAACTAACTATCCAGCTATGATCCACATGCAAGCATCATCTCCATCATCATACTCCAAAACATAATATCAACTAGCATCCTAATGAAACTATCACTAGCCACTAATAATCCAAAGGCAACATGATATCCAAAGTAATACACCAAAATAATACCAGATACCATCATCATAATAGCCACTAAGAATCCAAAGGCAACATGATATCCCAAGTATTACTCCAAAATAATACTAGATACCATCATCAAAATAGTCACTAAGAATCCAAATGCAACATGACATCCAAAGCAAATACTCCCAATATATCATATCCAAAACCACCATGAAAAATGATCATAAAAGCCACTAAGAATCCAAAGGCACAGGTCATCCATATATTCATCAAAACACAAGTCCTAGAACTCCAAGCAATTTCATGGCAATATCAAGATCAAAACAATACTCCGGGAAATGCCATGAACAGATCACACATAATTAATGCAATATTTTAAACAAGTTCAAGTGAATAAACCATGTCACTGCATTGCAATCATGCAAATGGAGGATGTTGCTTGCCTGGGGAAGAAGAATACTCCGGGAAGAAGTGCGGTCAAGCGGCGGAAAGATTTGCTGGAACAGTTCTCCCTCGGAGGGGGCTGATTAAGGGCAATGGCAAAATGGTCATTTCCAGTATGCCAAACCATAGTGAAAATGATACCAACAGAACGGGCTCGACGAGACAAAGACGTGGGCATTGGATTCACCTCAATCGGAGTCTCGAGCGAAAAGTTATAGCCTGACAAAGTTCAGGGACCATTCTATAAAATTAACTCTACAAACAGGCCCCTGAGCTGAAAAACAGAAAGTGCATTTAGTGGAATACGTCTTCACAGCAGAGAAAACGCATTTCTAGCCGTAGTTGAATGAAAATACGTCTTCTAAAAAAGAAAACTCATTTTCAACCGAACTAAGACCAAAATACGCTTTCACTAACTGAAAACGTGTTACACGAAATGTGTTTCCACTTATCTGATGTGGCGGGCCCGCGTGGAGGTGGGGCCCGCCTGGCTCGAGGTCATCTTCAATCTCTTGCTTGCCCGTGTGGAGAGAGGGCAGGGCCGACGTCGGCGGCCGTCCTAGCGGCTCCGACCACCGTTCGCCGAGCTCCGACCACCGGCATGCTCGGGGAAACAAGGCGCGCCCGCCGGTGCAGACCACAGGCGTCAAGGAACCCAGTGAGGGAGGAGATAGGGCTCTGGCGGAGATGGTGTTGGGCTCCGGTGAACTCACGGCTGCAGGCGAGGGCGGGAGGAGAGGGGCTACGCGGTGGCTTCCTGTCGGTGGGTCGAGGCTCTGGTGGAGAAGAGGGGGACGGAGGGGTGCTGGCTCGCCGGAATTTAGCCTAAACCGAACGGCGGCCATGGTGGTGAGGAGCGGCCAGAAGAGCTTCTGGAGCTCGTTTGAGATGCGGGGGAGGGGTAGAGGAGTGAGGCAAAGCTGCAGGTGAGCTCGAATGGCCTTGGGGTGGCCTATTTATAGGCAGGGAGGGGATGCCCAAGGGTGAGTGCCGCCGTGCACGTCTGGCCGAAGCTCTGGCGGCCGCAGCGATCACAGGAGGGTGCGGGATCACGACGAGAGAGGTGCGGACGAGCGAGAGTGGTGCACTGTGTAGGAGGGGCCGAGGATGCAGGGGAGGAAGACGCCGCGACGCAAACAGAGTCGGTCCGCTACAGTTCGCCCGTGGGCGCACGGCGACGAGCACCGACGGAGAAGCGGACGGAGGGGAGCGGTCCAGGGAGGTTGCGACGACGAGGGGAAGACGCCAGACATGCTCACGCGCGCGAAGACGACGTGAGAGGGAGGGGCCAGAGCTAGGCAACGTTCTGGGCGCGGCCATGGCACGCCAAAACGGTGGTCACCACGCAGTCTCGCGAGGAGAAGAAGCCAAGGGTTGTAAAATGATGTCTAGTGGTAAGTTTATCCAAAGGAGTTCTCCACTGCGGTGGTTGCTCGATGAAAAGTGAAGTGGGTAAATGGTAAATGAGCTCTGAAGTTTACTGCAGTAAACTTGGATGAGAATTGCTGATCAACAGGAAGGAGTTTGGTAGCAATGGAGTTGTTTGCGAGGTTTAGGGTAAGAAGGACTTTCATACTGGTAACTTTGAGATGATTTGGACCAATGGTTGATATAGTTGCTTTGCAACTCACGAAAATGGTCCAGAAACTTGAGCATGATGATGCACTCACATGAAGCATCAACATGAGCTAAAATTTGGCAAGGCTTAGTGATTTGATCATATAAAGATGTTGTAAAAGTTTCATACCAATTGAATTCACCAAAATGGTACTTGTTTCACAAACATCCTTGATGACCAGAAACTTGCAATAATTCCTGAGGGAAAATGGATAGATAGAATGTGCCCAAAATTTGTGGAGATAGATTATATGGGTGGGAGAAGGTCCTAGAATATTTTCAGCCATAATGGAGCAAGAAAAAATATACTTGCTTCACAAACTGTAAATTTGGACAGAAACAAATATTTGAAGGTGTGCTCACATGGTTGCAAGGAATAAGCTCAAATTTGGTGTAGAGTCAAGATTTGATGATATAGAGGTCATACAAAAATTTCAACTCATTTTGATATGCCTAGCTGGTACCTCCTTCACAGAGTTTCCTTCTGGATAGAAACTTTGGAAATTAGCTGAAACATATTTACTAGGCAAATGAGTATGAAAATTTGCATGAGGCAAAGATATGGACAGGAAAAGGTGTCCAAAAAGTTTGGGGTCAATTGGGCAAAGATAGATAGCACTTGCTTCACAAAGTGCCATTTAGGGTAGAATAGGAAAAGGAATATTGGAAGATTATTTTTGAACATGCCAATGAAAGGTTTTGCCATATTTGATGAAGATATGACCCAAACAATTTACGAGAATTATTTGGGAATTTTAGGAGTGATGGAAATACAGGTTGCTTCACAACCTAGGGCAGACAGGGGTATTCCTTTAATAGAAAAAGGAATATTCCCAATAAAAAGGATATTAGGGTTGGGCCAAGATGAAAATGGCAAGATCTAGGGATAGATATGAGGATGACAAGCCACACTAGAAATAAAGAAGAGGTCATCTTCTTCAATTTCCAGACCACAAAGCCACGGAAAAAGAAAAGTCAAAAATCTCAGAAAATCAAAAAGAAAAGAAAGGGCCAAAAATCAGGCTGTGACAAACCTTCCCCCCTTAAAGAAATCTCGTCCTCGAGATTTGGTTGCTCAGGGAACAATTATGAGTATACTGACTTAAGGAAACTGTTTCCAACTCGGGTATCCCTTTTTCCTTTATTGATTGTTCCCACTGAATTTCATATGATTGTCTCCAATTATTAACATACCGGCTGACTCAGCTGAGTGTGATAGATTATTATGACTGAAATATATGTCCATCTCACAAGTCCAAGAGTGATCTCCGATTGATGTGTCATCCAGCACCGGCAACCTTTCATGAAATTGTGAACAAATTTTTCCTGGTGGACACCCAATCTTTTTCTCCTTGCATTGGGTTTCTCAACTAACTGTGGGTCCTCCAGGTTTAAAATAGTGAGGTAGCTCATAACTGTTCACCTGGCGGATTCTGACTTCTGCAGGAGTTTCTGTTTCATCTTGACTGGCTCCACTGCCTTGAGTGTCAGATCTGTACCAAATATTCGCCTGTCGTGGCCAGCGTAAAGAGGTACGGCCTTATGTGATAGTATCCACACAGTTGACTCACGATGGAGGTCTTGGCCATATCTCTTAATTCTTCCCGTGGCCATGGCTTCTTCCTGGGGAAATATTTTGATAGGCGTATCTTTATCCTTATCTCCTGGCATGGTAACATTTCTTCGATGGCGGGTTTATCGTCTCTCAAGTTTTAATCACAGGGAAATGATCATATGAACCCTTGTAAGAAATCGGCAAATAAATCAGTAGCCACAAGAACGGTCTTTACAACTCAGATCTGGGACATTACTTAAATAACTCAACCACGGCTCAAGACGGCCGCAAAGCAGCTCAGAGCATGAGACCGTGTTGATAAGAAGAAAGTGGCAGCTCCCTAAGATGGCCAAAAAACAGCTCAAAGCAAAGGGCCACTGTCATAACAAGAAACTCAACATCTGTACGAGACGGCCGGAAAGCAGCTCAGAACTTGTGACAATTGTTGAATAGAGAGAAATGAAATTGGCATCCACCCCGTACGGACAAAAACTGCCCAGAATGCAGGTGTGGTGCCGTTACCGGAGAAAAGTAGACAAGGGCTCATCAGGATCACAATCCAGGTTCACTGGTACATGTACAGAGCTCAGTGTTGTCATCAATTTTCATAGTCCTTTGCCACAATGAGGTGTATATCTGGCTCCCTTCACATAGATATGAGAATCTGGTTCCCAAGGCAGACTTGTGTTCTGATTGATTCTTTCTTCTGACCAACTGTTGCGGATCTGATTCTTGCACTGCCATCTGCTGTAAATTCACAATTTAATATCTCACACAAATATCGTACTGAGGACGATTGGATGGTATATGCTGGAAACCATCGAGAGCACCTTGCTGAGGAAGACTGGGTACCGTGCTTCATAAGCTTTCCCCCTTAAAGAATTGCTAGGGAAAGCTTGGTACCTTATGCCAGAAGCTTTTGCGGTTACTTAGTGAAGAAGACAGAGTACCTGGTATGGGAAGTCGTCCATGTATCGTACGGAGGAAGATGGAGGAATCTTGCATTGGAAGCTTCTCTGGTAGCTTGCGAGGGAAGACTGGATAGCTTACGCTTCTCACTGTGATATGCAGACCGATTACCACATATATATCATCTAAATTTGTTGTTGTTTACCTTTGACTGATAATATACTGTCGATCTTGCACACAATTTATCTTCTTGCTGATTTGATCGTTACTTCTATGTAGAGTGTATACTGAGGTAGGCTTGATTTTCCGTACTACTGTGAGGAGTGTACACTGATGCAAATTTGATTATCGACATCCTAATCGAATATTCCCCATTTCACTGTAGTCCGCTCAGAATTCCATTCTATTTATCTGAGTTTCCAAATATTTGAATTCCTTGCTGATTCTTTGGGTCCGATGTAGGTTGATGAGCAACTTTAATAAGGGGAAAATAATGCCACAACGAAGGTCCAAAGAAAGAAGCAAACGAAACGACTAAAATAAAAGCACACAAGCATACTAATAATCAAGCAACATCACAAATTACTACTACTCACAACAATAATATGCATGCACACCTAAGAACACAAATCTCGTGGAAACTCCAGTATTGCAGTCTAATATTCTGTGGGAGTGTGCACGAAATTGAATCTCTGTGTGGAAGGAGTTGGTGTAACCAAGGCTACACCAATCGGTGGCTGAACTCCGGTTGCAACTGGATGAATACGGAGGCGACGACGGACTTGGTGATTAGGTAGCGATGCACAAAGGTCACGGCCACATCATCATCAAGCGTACGAAAGGGGAATCGTACATGTCTAAAGAATTGGATGATAGGGTAGGATAGCGGTGGAAAACTGGGCTTGCTGGCATTGCCCTTTTTCTGATAACAAAGATCGATAAGGGTTGCCAAAGGGATGAGATGAAAGGCATGGTTCAGGATAGAAACAAGTCTATCACCGAAATAATATGGGTGGATGGCGGAAAGATATTGAAGCGATACCTGAGCATAACTCCTGCAAATGGTGTCTGGAACACTTGGTACCAGGGCATCACTCTGCTGGGACAGAGGTGATGCCAAACACCGAAAAACAGGTACGCAAAATAGGAGGGTGCAGGTAGTGGATCGAAAACGATGCCACCTACACTCACAAGGTAAACATTAACAACCAAATAATAATCTATATGCATGCTATACGACAAACAAATGCAGCAATCAAATGCAACAAACCAACTGGGCTCTATACTACTGCTTTCTAATGTTTGCGCGGTCTAGGGCGTCCTACAGCCAGACCTGCTCTGATACCAAGCTTGTGGCACCCCGGCTCAGAGAAACCAGAACGCCCCGTATTCCAGCCTAGAGATGGAGGAGAAGTCTCTGGAATACGGCACTACTTGACATAGAACAAATCAGCTCTTATTAAAAGAATAATAATACAAGGGTCCGATGTTACAAAGAAGCACATCAGCATGGCTACATTACGCCTGCAATACTACACTTGCTCTATGCTAGCAGCGAAACAAATCGTAGCAGCGGAATACTTCTAGCAGCGGAACAACGACGAAGGTGGCGAACACCATTTCGTAGGGACTCTAGCTGGGACAGGATCTAGCTTGCACGCACGGCAACCTCGACAAGCAAGTAAGCAATCATGGCATCACCTGCAATCTGGCATGACACGCCAGGTCAGTACATTGACTGTACTTGCAAGCTCACAACAATCAAAAGCATGAAGGCAAAACAACAACATCGCATTAACATGTTAATTAATTAACAACTACCATGATGAAGCTACTACTAAGCATGGTATGAAACTGATACAATGCTGCTAAATCACCGCCTCAGATCTCCATAACCATATCTCTCTTGGCTAACCGGCCAAGTAATATACCATCTCGATCACCTCGTGGTCAAAGCCAAACGGGGATCATTCACTGATCACAAATGGGCCAACCTCGTGGTCTTGTAACCCAACGGTGATCTTTTTGTTGGAAATATGCCCTAGAGGCAATAATAAAAGTATTATTATTATATTTCCTTGTTCATGATAATTGTCTGTTATTCATGCTTGAATTGTATTGTACGGAAACAGTGATACATGTGTGAATACATAGACCACAACGTGTCCCTGGTAAGCCTCTAGTTACTAGCTCGTTGATCAACAGATGGTCACGGTTTCCTGACCATGGACATAGGGTGTCATTGATAACGGGATCACATCATTAGGAGAGTGATGTGATGGACAAGACCCAATCCTAAGCCTAGCACGAGATCGTATAGTTCGTAATGCATACGCTTTTCTAGTGTCAAGTATTTATTCCTTAAACCATGAGGTTGTGCAACTCCCGGATACGGTAGGAATACTTTGGGTGTGCCAAACGTCACAACGTAACTAGGTGGCTATAAAGGTACACAACAGGTATCTCTGAAAGTGTCTATTGAGTTGGTACGAACCGAGACTGGGATATTGTCACTCCGTATGACGGAGAGGTACCTCTGGGCCCTCTAGGTAAGACATCATCATAATGAGCTCAAAGTGACTAAGGAGTTAGTCACGGGATGATGGATTACGGAACGAGTAAAGAGACTTGCCATGACGAGATTGAACAAGGTATCGGGCATACCGACGATCGAATCTTGGGCAAGTACCGTACCGATAGACAAAGGGAATAACATATGGGATTGAGTGAATCCTTGACACAGTGGTTCATCCGATGAGATCATCGAGGAAAACGTGGGAACCAACATGGGTATCCAGATCCCGCTGTTGGTTATTGACCGGAGAGTCATCTCGGTCATGTCTGCGTGTCTCCCGAACCCGTAGGGTCTACACACTTAAGGTTCAGTGACGCTAGGGTTGTAGAGATACATGCACGTGGAAACCCGAATGTTGTTCGGAGTCCCGGATGAGATCCCGGACGTCACGAGGAGTTCCGGAATGGTCCGGAGGTATAGAATGATATATAGGAAGTCCAGTTTCGGCCATCGGGTGAATTCCGGGGGTCACCGGGAGTGTCCCGGGACCACCGGAAGGGTCCCGGGGGTCCATCGGGTGGGGCCACCCATCCCGGAGGGCCTCGTAGGCCGCAAGGGGAAGGGGGCCAGCCCCTAGTGGGCTGGCGCACCCATATGGGCCCCCTCCATGCGCCTAGGTTTGAAACCCTAGGGGTGGGGGCGCCCTCTATGCCTTGGGGGGCAAGTTTCCCTCCTCTGGCCGCCGCCCCCTAGGAGATTGGATCTCCTAGGGACGGCGCCCCCTTGGCCCCCTATATATAGTGGGGGGAGAGAGGGCAGCCGCACCCAAGCCTCTGGCGCCTCTCCCCCCCTGTCACACCTCCAACTCCTCTCGCAGGGCGCCGACGAAGCCCTGCAGCTTTTCCTGTTGCATCCACCACCACGCCGTCGTGCTGCTGGATCTCCGTCAACCTCTCCTCCGTCCTTGCTGGATCAAGAAGGAGGAGACGTCGCTGAACCATACGTGTGTTGAACACGGAGGTGCCGTCCGTTCGGCGCTGGGATCATCGGTGACGAGGATCACGAAGAGTACGACTCCATCATCCACGTTCCTTCGAACGCTTCCGCACGCGATCTACAAAGGGTATGTAGATGCACTCCTTTATGCTCGTTGCTAGATGACTCCTTAGATTGATCTTGGTGAAGCGTAGGAAATTTTTTGAATTGTGCTACGTTCCCCAACAGTGGCATCTGAGCTAGGTCTTTGCGTAGCATCTTGCACGAGTAGAACACAAACAAGTTGTGGGCGTTGAGTTTGTTCAATTTTCTTGCCGTTACTAGTCCAATCTTGATTCGGCGGCATCGTGGGATGAAGCGGCCCGGACCGACCTTACACGTACGCTTACGTGAGACTGGTTCCATCGACAGACATGCACTAGTTGCATAAGGTGGCTGGCGGGTGTCTATCTCTCCCACTTTAGTCGGATCGGATTTGATGAACAGGGTCCTTATGAAGGGTAAATAGAAATTGACAAATCACGTTGTGGTTTTGGCGTAGGTAAGAAACGTTCTTGCTAGAAAACCTATAGAAGCCACGTAAAAAACTTGCAACAATGATTAGAGGTCATCTAACTTGTTCTTGCAGGATGTGCTATGTGATGTGGTATGGCCAAGAACATGTGATGAATGATATATGTGATTGATCATGTTCTTGTAATAGGAAATCACGACTTGCATGTCAATGAAAATGACAACTGGCAGGAGCCATAGGAGTTGTCTTAATTATTGTATGACCTGCGTGTCACTGAATAACGCCATGTAATTACTTTACTTCATTGCTAAACGTTAGCCATAGTAGTAGAAGTAATAGTTGGCGTGACGACTTCATGAAGACACGATGATGGAGATCATGATGATGGAGATCATGGTGTCATGCCGGTGACAAAGATGATCATGGTGCCCCGAAGATGGAGATCGAAGGAGCAAGATGATATTGGCCATATCATGTCACTTTATTTGATTGCATGTGATGTTTATCATGTTTATGCATCTTGTTTACTTAGAACGACGGTAGTAAATAAGATGATCTCTCACTAAAAAAAATTCAAGAATTGTGTTCCCCCTAACTGTGCACCGTTGCTAAGGATCGTTGTTCCGAAGCACCACGTGATGATCGGGTGTGATAGGCTCTAACGTTCGCATACGACGGGTGTAAGCCAGATTTACACACGCAATACACTTAGGGTTCACTTGACGAGCCTAGCATGTACAGACATGGCCTCGGAACATGGAAGACCGAAAGGTCGAACATGAGTCATATAGAAGATACGATCAACATGAAGATGTTCACCGTTGATGACTAGTCCGTCTCACGTGATGATCGGACACGGGCTAGTCGATTCGGATCATGTATCACTTAGATGACTAGAGAGATGTCAATCTGAGTGGGAGTTCATTAAAATTTGATTAGATGAACTTAATTGTCATGAACTTAGTCTAAATTCTTTACAATATGTCTTGTAGATCAACTGGCCCACGCTCATGTCACCCTCAACTTCAACACATTCCTAGAGAAATCCAAGCTGAAAGACGATGGTAGCAACTATACGGACTGGGTCCGTAACCTGAGGATCATCCTCATAGCTGCCAAGAAAACTTATGTCCTAGAAGCACCGCTAGGTGACGCTCCCGCCCCGGCAAACCAAGATGTTATGAACGCTTGGCAGTCGCGTTGTGATGATTACTCCCTGGTTCAGTGCGACATGCTCTACAGCTTAGAATCGGGGCTCCAAAAGTGTTTTGAGCACCACGGAGCATATGAGATGTTCCAAGAGCTGAAAATGGTTTTCCAGGCTCATGCCCGAGTTGAGAGATATGATGTCTCCAACGCATTCTACAGCTGTAAGATGGAGGAAAATAGTTCTGTCAGTGAGCACATACTCAAGATTTCTGGGTTGCACAACCGCTTGTCTCAATTGGGAATGAATCTTCCAGACGAAGCAGTCGTTGACAGAATCCTTCAGTCGCTCCCATCTAGCTACAAGAGCTTCGTGTTGAACTTCAATATGCAAGGGATGGAGAAGTCCATTCCCGAGGTGTATTCAATGCTGAAATCAGCGGAGGTGGAGATCAAGAAAGAGCATCAAGTGTTGATGGTCAATAAAACCACTAAGTTCAAGAAGGGCAAGGGTAAGAAGAACTTCAAGAAGGACGGCAAGGGAGTTGCCGCGCCCGGTAAACCAGTTGCCGGGAAGAAGCCAAAGCATGGACCCAAGCCTGAGACTGAGTGCTTTTATTGCAAGGGAACGGGTCACTGGAAGCGGAACTGCCCCAAATACTTAGCGGACAAGAAGGCCGGCAACGTCAAAGGTATATGTGATATACATGTTATTGATGTGTACCTTACCAACGCTTGTAGTAGCTCCTGGGTATTTGATACCGGTGCAGTTGCTCATATTTGTAACTCAAAGCAGGAGCTGCGGAATAAGCGGAGACTGGCGAAGGACGAGGTGACGATGCGCGTTGGGAATGGTTCCAAGGTCGATGTGATCGCCGTCGGCACGCTGCCTCTACATCTACCCTCGGGATTAGTTTTAAACCTTAATAATTGTTATTTAGTACCAGCTTTGAGCATGAACATTGTATCTGGATCTCGTTTGATGCGAGATGGCTACTCATTTAAATCCGGGAATAATGGTTGTTCTATTTATTTGAGAGATATGTTTTATGGTCATGCCCCGATGGTCAATGGTTTATTTTTGATGAATCTCGATCGTGATGATACACATATTCATAGTGTGAATGCCAAAAGATGTAAAGTTGACAATGATAGTCCCACATACTTGTGGCATTGCCGCCTTGGTCATATTGGTGTCAAACGTATGAAGAAGCTTCATGCAGATGGACTTCTGGAGTCTCTTGATTATGAATCATTTGACACGTGCGAACCATGCCTCTTGGGCAAGATGACCAAGACTCCGTTCTCCGGAACAATGGAGCAAGCAACCAACTTATTGGAAATCATACATACCGCTGTGTGCGGTCCAATGAGTGTTGAGGCTCGCGGAGGCTATCGTTATGTTCTCACCCTCACAGATGACTTGAGTAGATATGGGTATATCTACTTGATGAAGCACAAGTCTGAGACCTTTGAAAAGTTCAAGGAATTTCAGAATGAGGTTGAGAATCAACGTGACAGAAAAATAAAGTTCTTGCGATCGGATCGTGGGGGTGAATATTTAAGTCATGAATTTGGCACGCACCTTAGGAACTGTGGAATTGTTTCACAATTGACACCGCCCAGAACACCTCAGCGTAATTGTGTGTCCGAACGTCGAAACCGTACCCTGTTGGATATGGTGCGATCTATGATGTCTCTCACCGACTTACCGCTATCTTTTTGGGGTTATGCTTTAGAGACTGCCGCATTCACTTTAAATAGGGCTCCGTCGAAATCCGTTGAGACGACACCGTATGAACTTTGGTTTGGCAAGAAACCTAAGCTGTCGTTTCTAAAAGTTTGGGGTTGCGATGCTTATGTCAAGAAACTTCAACCTAAAAAGCTCGAACCCAAATCGGAAAAATGCGTCTTCATAGGATACCCAAAGGAAACGATTGGGTACACCTTCTACCACAGATCCGAAGGCAAGGTCTTTGTTGCCAAGAATGGATCCTTTCTAGAGAAAGAGTTTCTCTTGAAAGAAGTGAGTGGGAGGAAAGTAGAACTTGATGAGGTGACAGTCACCCCTCCCGAACCGGAAAGTAGCGCAGCGCAGGAAATTGTTCCTGAGGTGCCTACACCGACAAGGGAGGAAGCTAATGATGATGATCATGAAGATACAGATCAAGTTACTACTGAACTTCGGAGGTCCACAAGGACACGTTCCGCACCAGAGTGGTACGGCAACCCTGTCATGGAAATCATGTTGTTAGAAAACGGTGAACCTTCGAACTATGAAGAAGCTATGGCGGGCCCGGATTCCAAGAAATGGCTTGGAGCCATGATATCCGAGATAGAATCCATGTATGAAAACAAAGTATGGACTTTGGTGGACTTGCCCGATGATAGGCACGCCATAGAAAATAAATGGATATTTAAGAAGAAGACAGACGCGGATGGTAATGTGACCATCTATAAGGCTCGGCTTGTCGCTAAGGGTTATCGACAAGTTCAAGGGATTGACTACGACGAGACTTTCTCTCCCGTAGCGATGCTGAAGTCAGTCCGAATCATGTTAGCAATTGCCGCATTCTATGGTTATGAGATATGGCAAATGGACGTCAAAACGGCATTCCTTAACGGTTTCCTCAAGGAAGAGCTGTATATGATACAGCCGGAAGGTTTTGTCGATCCAGAGAATGCTAACAAGGTATGCAAGCTCCAGCGCTCGATCTACGGGCTGGTGCAAGCATCTCGGAGTTGGAATATTCGCTTTAATAATGTGATCAAAGCGTTTGGTTTTATACAGACTTGGTGAGAAGCCTATATCTACAAGAAAGTGAGTGGGAGCTCTGTAGCATTTCTCATATTATATATGGATGACATATTGCTGATGGGAAATGATATAGAATTTTTGGAGAGCATAAAGGCCTACTTGAATAAGAGTTTTTCAATGAAGGACCTTGGAGAAGCTGCTTACATATTAGGCATCAAAATCTATAGAGATAGATCGAGAAGCCTCATCGGTCTTTTACAAAGCACATACCTTGACAAGATATTGAAGAAGTTCAATATGGATCAGTCCAAGAAGGGGTTCTTGCCTGTTTTGCAAGGTATGAGATTGAGCACGGCTCAGTCCCCGACCACGGCAGAAGATAGAGAAAAGATGAGTGTCATTCCCTATGCCTCAGCCATAGGTTCTATCATGTATGCCATCTTGTGTACCAGACCTGATGTGAACCTTGCCATAAGTTTGGTAGGGAGGTACCAAAGTGATCCCAGTATGGAACACTGGACAGCGGTCAAGAACATCCTAAAGTACCTGAAGAGGACTAAGGATATGTTTCTCGTTTATGGAGGTGACGAAGAGCTCGTCGAAAAGGGTTACGTCGATGCTAGCTTCGACACAGATCTGGATGACTCAAAGTCACAAACCGGATACGTGTATATTTTGAATGGTGGAGCAGTCAGCTGGTGCAGCTGCAAGCAGAGTGTCGTGGTGCATTCTACATGTGAAGCGGAGTACATAGCTGCTTGCGAAGCAGCACAAGAAGGAGTCTGGATGAAGGAGTTCATCACCGACCTAGGAGTCATTCCAAGCGCGTCAAGCCCGATGACTCTCTTCTGTGACAACACTGGAGCTATTGCCATTGCCAAGGAGCCCAGGTTTCACAAGAAGACCAAGCACATCAAGCGCCGTTTCAGCTCCATCCGGAATTATGTTCAAGATGGAGACATAGATATTTGTAAAGTGCATACGGATCTGAATGTCGCAGACCCGTTGACTAAACCTCTTCCACGGGCAAAACATGATCAACACCAGAACTCTATGGGTGTTCGATTCATCACAATGTAACTAGATTATTGACTCTAGTGCAAGTGGGAGACTGTTGGAAATATGCCCTAGAGGCAATAATAAAAGGATTATTATTATATTTCCTTGTTCATGATAATTGTCTGTTATTCATGCTTGAATTGTATTGTACGGAAACAGCGATACATGTGTGAATACATAGACCACAACGTGTCCCCGGTAAGCCTCTAGTTACTAGCTCGTTGATCAACAGATGGTCACGGTTTCCTGACTATGTACATAGGATGTCATTGATAACGGGATCACATCATTAGGAGAATGATGTGATGGACAAGACCCAATCCTAAGCCTAGCACGAGATCGTATAGTTCATAATGCATAAGCTTTTCTAGTGTCAAGTATTTATTTCTTAGACCATGAAGTTGTGCAACTCCCGGATACCGTAGGAATACTTTGGGTGTGCCAAACATCACAACGTAACTGGATGGCTATAAAGGTACGCAACGGGTATCTCCGAAAGTGTCTATTGAGTTGGTACAAACCGAGACTGGGATATTGTCACTCCGTATGACGGAGAGGTACCTCTGGGCCCTCTCGTAAGACATCATCATAATGAGCTCAAAGTGACTAAGGAGTTAGTCATGGGATGATGGATTACGGAACGAGTAAAGAGACTTGCCATGACGAGATTGAACAAGGTATCGGGCATACCGACGATCGAATCTCGGGCAAGTACCGTACCGATAGACAAAGGGAATAACATACGGGATTGAGTGAATCCTTGACACAGTGGTTCATCCGATGAGATCATCGAGGAAAACGTGGGAACCAACATGGGTATCCAGATCCCGCTGTTGGTTATTGACCGGAGAGTCATCTCGGTCATGTCTGCGTGTCTCCCGAACCCGTAGGGTCTACACACTTAAGGTTCAGTGACGCTAGGGTTGTAGAGATACATGTACGTGGAAACCCGAATGTTGTTCGGAGTTCCGGATGAGATCCCGGACGTCACGAGGAGTTCCGGAATGGTCCGGAGGTAAAGAATGATATATAGGAAGTCCAGTTTCGGCCATCGGGTGAATTCCTGGGGTCACCGGGTGTGTCTCGGGACCACTGGAAGGGTCCCGGGGGTCCACCGGGTGGGGCCACCCATCCTGGAGGGCCCCGTAGGCCGCAAGGGGAAGGGGGCCAGCCCCTAGTGGGCTGGCGCACCCACATGGCCCCCCTCCAAGCGCCTAGGGTTGAAACCCTAGGGGGTGGGGGCGCCCCCTATGCCTTGGGGGGCAAGTTTCCCTCCTCTGGCCGCCCTGTATATAGTGGGGGAGAGAGGGCAGCCGCACCCAAGCCTCTGGCGACTCCCCCCCCCCGTCACACCTCCAACTCCTCTCGTAGGGCGCCGGCGAAGCCCTGCAGCTTTTCCTGTTGCATCCACCACCACGCCGTCGTGCTGCTAGATCTCCGCCAACCTCTCCTCCGCCCTTGCTGGATCAAGAAGGAGGAGACGTCGCTGTACCGTACGTGTGTTGAATGTGGAGGTGCCGTCCGTTCGGCGCTGGGATCATCGGTGACGAGGATCACGAAGAGTACGACTCCATCATCCACGTTCCTTCGAACGCTTCCGCACACGATCTACAAAGGGTATGTAGATGCACTCCTTTATGCTCGTTGCTAGATGACTCTTTAGATTGATCTTGGTGAAGCGTAGGAAATTTTTTTAATTCTGCTACGTTCCCCAATACTTTTCGGCGATCACAACCATGACCAACACTTGGTCTCAAACGGTGATCTTTCCGGCGATCACAACCATGACCGACACTTGGTCTCCAACATCATCATCAACATCCTGCCAATCTGCACTGCTCAAAATATCAACCTATAAATCACCTATAAGTCATTCCGTCATGTGAGTGTTGATCGAACGGTGTGACCTAGTACGAACCCATGCCCATGACCGAGGACGAGGCTTTCGATAGATTAAACAAACACACTCTGCAGAGGTAGCGCACTTTACCCACACCACGGAACCCATGGCCTCGCACTTGCATTCGGGTGGACCAACGGCGTTTCAACAAAACCGATCTAATGGCATGACACTCTCCCGACCACTCCGACTCACTCCCTACTGGGCTAGTCCTGGGTGGCCCGTGTCTACCAAAGACACCAACGGCCACCGTAGTGGCCAAAACAATCAACCGTCCCAAAACAGGGACAAAAGCGCTTATCATCCAACTACGGGCACACAAGGTTATGTCTGCTTACCGGGCCAGGGTATCGCACACCCATAACCTTCCCTAGTTGGAGGCCCCGGCGAGAGGCATGATAATAGCATCGCATTAGGGCCTTCCCACAAAGGCAAATGTGGTTGCACTGAAGAAAGCCCGGTTCGGTGGCACCTGACCAACTTAATAACGGAATTTATCCTCAAAAATATAACTATGATACTGATACTCCGATATCAACTATGAAACTATAATCCAAATCATAGCAATATCCAACAAATAATCCAAAGCTTAATATCGTCATAACAAAATACTCCAAGGATAGCATAACATCTCTATCATGAAGAATCCAAGAACTACTACTCAAATATCAAGAACTAACTATCCGGCTATGATCCACACACAAGCATCATCTCCATCACCATACTCCAAAACATAATATCAACTAGCATCATGATGAAACTATCACTAACCACTAATAACCCAAAGGCAACATGATATCCAAAGTAATACTCCAAAATAGTACCAGATACCATCATCATAATAGCCACTAAGAATCCAAAGGCAACATGATATCCCAAGTAATACTACAAAATAATACTAGATACCATCATCAAAATAGTCACTAAGAATCCAAAGGCAACATGACATCCAAAGCAAATACTCCCAAAATATCATATCCAAAACCACCATGAAAAATGATCAGAAAAGCCACTAAGAATCCAAAGGCACAGGTTATCCGTATATTCATCAAAACACAAGTCCTAGAACTCCAAGCAATTTCATGGCAATATCAAGATCAAAACAATACTCCAGGAAATGCCATGAACAGATCACACATAATTAATGCAATATTTTAAACAAGTTCAAGTGAATAAACCATGTCACTGCATTGCAATCATGCAAATGGAGGGTGTGGCTTGCCTGGGAAAGAAGAATACTCCAGGAAGAAGTGCGGTGAAGCGGTGGAAAGATTTGCCGGAACAATTCTCTCTCGAAGGGGGCTGATTAAGGGCAAGGGCATAATGGTCATTTCCAGTATGTTAAACCATAGTGAAAATGATACCAACAGAACGGGCTCGATGAGACAAAGATGTGGGCATTGGATTCACCTCATTCGGAGTCTCGAGCGAAGAGTTATAGCCCGACGAAGTTTAGGGGCCATTCCGTAAAAATAACTCTACAAACAGGCCCCTGAGCTGAAAAACAGAAAGTGCATTTAGTGGAATACGTCTTCACAGTAGAGAAAACACATTTCTAGCCGTAGTTGAATGAAAATACGTCTTCTAAAAAAGAAAACACATTTTCAACCGAACTAAGACCAAAGTACACTTTCACTAACCGAAAACATGTTACACGAAATGTGTTTCCACTTATCTGACGTGGCGAGGGCGGGGTCAACGCGCTGAGGCTTACATGCGGGGCCCGCGTGGAGGTGGGGCCCGCCTGGCTCGAGGTCGTCTTCAATCTCCTGCTTGCCCGCGTGGAGAGAGGGTAGGGCTAGCGGCGACGGCCGTTCTAGTGGCTCCGACCACCGATCGCCGAGCTCCGATCACTGGCATGCTCGGGGAAACGAGGCGCGCCCGCCGGTGCATAGCACGGGCGTCAAGGAGCCTAGGGAGGGAGACAAGGTTGTGGCGGAGGATGGTGTCGGGCTCTGGTGAACTCGCGGTTGCAGGCAAGGGCAGGAGGAGAGGGGCTACGGGGTGGCATCCTGGAGCTGGATCGAGGCTCTGGTGGAGAAGAGGGGGGTGGAGGGGTGTTGGCTCGCCGGAATTTAGCCGGAACCAAGCGGCGGCCTTGATGGTGAGGATCTACCAGAAGATCTTCTAGAGCTCGTTTGAGATGCGGGGGAGGGGTAGAGGAGTGAGGCAAAGCTGCTGGTGAGCTCGAATGGCCTCGGGGTGGCCTATTTATAGGCGGGGAGCGGATGGCCGAGGGTGAGTGCCGCCGTGCACGTCCGGCCGAAGCTCTAGTGGCCGCAGCGATCACGGGAGGGTGCGGGATCATGATGAGGGAGGTGCGGACGAGCGATAATGGTGCACTGTGCAGGAAGGGCCGAGGACGCAGGGGAGGAAGACACCGCGGCGCGAACAGAGCCGGTCGACTACAGTTCGCCCGTGGGCGCGCGGCGACGAGCACCGACGGCGAAGCGGACGGAGGGGGAGAGCGGTCCAGGGAGTTTGCGACGACGAGGGGAAGACGCCAGACATGCTCACGCGCGCGAAGACGATGAGAGAGGGAGGGGCCAGAGCTGGCGACGTTCTGGGCGCGGCCATGGCACGCCAAAACGGTGGTCACCGCGCAGTTAGGCGAGGAGAAGAAGCCAAGGGTTGTAAAATGATGTCTAGTGGTAAGTTTATCCAAAGGAGGTCTCCAGTGCGGTGGTAGCTCGGTGAAAAGTGAAGTGGGTAAATGGTAAATGAGCTCTGAAGTTTACTGCAGTAAACTTGGATGAGAACTGCTGATCAACAGGAAGGAGTTTGGGAGCAATGGAGTTGTCTGCGAGGTTTAGGGTAAGAAGGACTTTCATCCTGGCAACTTTGAGAATATTTGGACCAATGGTTGATATAGTTGCTTTGCAACTGACCAAAATGGTCCAGAAACTTGAGCACGATGATGCACTCACATGAAGCATCAACATGAGCTAAAATTTGGCAAGGCTTAGTGATTTGATCATATAAAGATGTTGTAAAAGTTTCATACCAATTGGATTCACCAAAATGGTACTTGTTTCACAAACATCCTTGATGACCAAAAACTTACAATAATTCCTAAGGGAAAATGGATAGATAGAATGTGCACAAAATTTGTGGAGATAGGTTATATGTGTGGGAGAAGGTCCTGGAATATTTTCAGCCATAATGGAGCAAGATAAAATATACTTGCTTCACAAACTGAAATTTTGGACAGAAACAAATATTCGAAGGTGTGCTCACATGGTTGCAAGGAATAAGCTCAAATTTGGTGCAGAGTCATGATTTGATGATATAGATGTCATACAAAAATTTCAACTCATTTTGTATGCCTAGCTGGTACCTCCTTCACAAAGTTTCCTGCTGGACAGAACTTTGGAAATTAGCTGAAAAATTTTTACTAGGCAAATGAGTATGAAAATTTGCATGGGGCAAAGATATGGAAAGGTGTACAAAAAGTTTGGGGTCAATTGGGCAAAGATAGATAGCACGTGCTTCACAAAGTGCCATTTAGGGCAGAATAGGAAAATGAATATTGGAGGATTATTTTTGAACATGGCAAGGAAAGGTTTTGCCATATTTGATGAAGATATGACCCAAACAATTTATGAGAATTATTTGGGAATTTTAGGAGTGATGGAAATATAGGTTGCTTCACAACCTAGGGCAGACAAGGTTATTCCTTTAGTACAAAAAGGAATATTCCCAATAAAAAGGATATTAGGGTTGGGCCAAGATGAAAATGGCAAGGTCTAGGGATAGATATGAGGATGACAAGCCACTTTGGAAAGAAATAAGAGGTCATATTCTTCAGTTTCCAGACCACAAAGCCACGGAAAAAGAAAACTCAAGCAAAAATCTCAGAAAATCAAAAGAAAAAGAAAGGGCCAAAAATGAGGCTGTGACAGTTTGGTTCATTTGTGTTGTGGTGTTTAGTTAACACCTTTGGTTCAATTCTGCAATGAGATGTTCAATTGTTGTGGGTGCATTCTGTTATTGTATACCATGTGAGAAGTAAATCAATTTTGGTTGTACTAAATACACGAGAAACAAATACAATTGCTATATTTCCAAGGTCTTAAGCATGCTTGGTTTGGTTAATTGTATGATCTTATATTAGGAGTATGTTATATTGTGCAAGGTGGTGCTCAGTTAATGTTTGGTTCATTTGTTGTGGTGTTTAGTTAACCGTTTGGTTCAATTCTGCAATGCGATGTTCAATAGTTGTGGTTGCATTCTGTTATTGTATACCATGTGAGGAATAAATTGAATTTGGATGTAGTAAATACATGAGAAACAAATACAATTGCTATATTTCCAAGTTTTTAAGCATGCTTGGATTGGTTAACTATCTCATTTCTATTAGGAGTATGTTATATTGTGCAATGTGGTGCTCAGTTAATGTTTGGTTCATTTGTTGTGGTGTTTAGTTAACTGCTTGGTTCAATTCTGCAATGCGATGTCCAATTGTCGTGGGTTGAATTTTGTATTGTTTTGCATGTGAGGAATAAATCGAATTTGGCTGCACTTAATACATGAGAAACGTACACAAGTGCTATATTTCCTTGTTCTTAATCATGCTTGGTTTGGATAAATGGGTTTTCCATGCGGCTTGAATTAATCTGATGAATCTGCAATGTGCTTATTTTTCATCAACATATTTTACTAATAGCATGTGAATCCTTACGTAACCTGATGACTAACTACCTTATATGTGTTGCAGGGAAACAATGGGAAGCACTGAGGTTTATAATCGAGGTTAGCACATGCATGGTCCGTTGTCTAATACCACATTATTGTGCAATTACAGGAACCATTCTAATATTTAGGTTTTTAACAATTTGGTCTTGCACATGTAGGTCCTGCTGTCAAAGGTTTTGACCGACTATTCGACCCTTTTTGCATATGGGGAAATGAGTTGTCCATGAATATCAATCAAATCAAGAAACTCGGAAAGATTGTTATGATAAAGAAATTAGCGACAAAAAACAACAAAATTTTTGTCTGCACAATGAAGAAGACATCAGTTCACTACAAGATGGTACTAACTATTATACCTTCCCTTTTTTTTATTCCTTTGCCCCATTTCCAATATAGAGAAGATATTTACGCAAATCCTTGTTTTCAGGCCTTTCCAAAGCAGTTCACTGATGATTACCTCTCAAACCACCTCCATGGTCAGGAGGCGAGGAAGGTTTTCATACAACACCCACGGTTCAATATTGAAGTGTTCCTGAAGAGGACAAAGGACAGATGGTCAATCATCCACAAGCACTGGCCTAAAGATGCAAAGACCTACAACATGAATGAAGGCTCAAGTTGAGGCTGCTAGGGCCGAGAGTCATCCCCCCGAGTGCTCCCCCTCCCTAGGGTTCCGCTCGCGTTGCTGCCGGCTATCCCGCCATGGGTTGCCGCGGCCGCGGCCGGCGCCCTGCGCCGCTAGCCCTCCCTCTCGTCCCCAAGCCCTCCCCTCCCCCCTTCCCCCGTACCCCCACATCGCCTCCCCGAGCGAGGCGACCGGGGGCCCCTTCCTGGCTCCTCCTAGTGCTCACCGCCGCT
Source organism: Secale cereale (assembly GCA_902687465.1). Classification (NCBI taxonomy): domain Eukaryota; kingdom Viridiplantae; phylum Streptophyta; class Magnoliopsida; order Poales; family Poaceae; genus Secale; species Secale cereale. The sequence goes on along the minus strand of LR738715.1, from coordinate 788,507,735 downwards.
CCTCCCTCCTCCCGCTGCCGCCAGCGCGTGCCGCCGGACATTGCCCATGTGTTGCCGATGGTGGCGGGTTTGCCTGTCCCCACATGCGGCCATCCCTGCTCGGGCGTCGGTGGCCGGCGGAGGTGCTCCTCGGCTTCCGATGGTGCGACTTGGTGGCATTCCCGCGGGACGCGGGCGTTCCTGATGCGGTGGCGCGGCCATTGGCCCCGGGGCGCGTGGTGGTGCAGCTGGCCGCCGGCTTTAGCTCTGCCCAGATCTGGGCTCCTCTGGGCCTCATCTGGGTTGGGGCGGGCCCGTGCTCCGGCGCGCAGCGGTGCAGCTCCTTGGTGGAGATGGCGCAGTGTCGGGGATTGCGGGAGGTGGCGGCCTCGTCAGCTAATGTGTTGCAACGTGGCGGCAGGGGTTGTCCGGATCCTTCGAGGTCCGGCCGGGCCTGTGCGGGCCCGGTAAGCTCCTGTACTCCCATCTGTTCGGCTCCGCGGAAGCGGTGGTGGTAGTGCCCACCCGTCGGCTGAGTAGCGGATGCCCCCGAGCCTGTTGGCTCTTCATCCCTCCCTCAGGTCTCGTGTCGGTGGCTCAGAGAGACGGTGATGATGGTTCGGTGACCGTGGTGGCACATGTTGGTGGGCGGCAGTTCTGGTGGTGCACTTTAGATCGTCCGGGGTGGTGGTGGTCGTTTGGGTGGGAGAAATCCCTGGAGGCTCCTTCGTCATCGACGCGGTGACGCCTGCGGGCGCTGCCATACCTTCCTGAAGGGCGACGGATATACCCCTTCCCCACTGCCCTCTGCATACCGAGGGAAACCCTTGGACTTCTCCGGGCAACAGTGGTGTCGTTGTCGAATTCCTTCTTGAAGGTGCTTCCCGGTACGCGACGCCTCAGAGTGCTAGGAGCACAGTGGTACTTCTCCGGAGGGTGCAGCCGTTACCTGCCATCTTTCTTTTGTCGATCTGCCGTCGTTGGCATTTATTTCTATTTCTTTCTCTCTCCTTTTTTTCTTTTGGGCTTTGATACGTCTCCGTTGTATCTATAATTTTTTATTGTTCCATGCCAATATTATACAACTTTCATATACTTTTGGCAACTTTTTATACTATTTTTTGGACTAACATATTGATCCAGTGCCCAGTGCCAGTTCCTATTTGTTGCATGTTTTTTGTTTCGCAGAATATCCATATCAAATGGAGTCCAAACGGGATAAAAATGGATGGAGATTTCTTTTGGAATATATGTGATTTTTGGGAAGAAGAATCAACGCGAGACGATGCCCGAGGGGGCCACGAGGCAGGGGGCGCGCCCCTGACCCTCATGGCCACCCCATAAGGCGGTTGGTGCGCTTCTTTCGCCGCAAGAAAGCTAATACCCGGATACAAATCGTGTAAAAAAATCAGCCCAATCGGAGTTATGGATCTTCGGGAATATGAGAAACGGTGAAAGGCCAGAATGTTGGAACGCACAAACAGAGAGAGACAGATCCAATCTCGGAGGGGCTCTCGCCCCTCCCATGCCATGGAGACCAAGGACCAGAGGGAGAACCCTTCTCCCACCTAGGGAGAAGGCCAAGGAAGAAGGAGAAGGAGGGGGCTCTCTCCCCCTCGCTTCTGATGGCGCCGGAGTGCCATCGGGGCCATCATCGTGTGATGGTGATCTAGACCAACACCTCCGTCATCTTCACCAACATCTTCATGACCTTCCCCCATCTATCTACAGCGGTCCACTCTCCCGCAACCTGATGTACCCTCTACTTGAACATGGTGCTTTATGCTTCATATTATTATCCAATGATGTGTTGCCATCCTATGATGTCTGAGTAGATTTTTGTTGTCCTATCGGTAATTGGTGAATTGCTATGATTGGTTTAATTTTCTTGTGGTTATGTTGTTGTCCTTTGGTGCCCACAATATGAGCGCGCGCGTGGATCACACCTTAGGGTTAGTTGTATGTTGATAGGACTACATATTGGAGGGCAAGAGTGACAGAAGCTTCAACCTAGCATTGAAATTGATGCATACAGGATTGAAGGGGGACCAATATATCTTAATGCTATGGTTGGGTTTTACCTTAATGAACGTTAGTAGTTGCGGATGCTTTCTAATAGTTCTAATCATAAGTGCATAGAATTCCAAGTCAGGGATGACATGCTAGCAGTGGCCTCTCCCACATAAAACTTGCTATCGGTCTAGTAACGTAGTCAATTGCTTAGGGACAATTTCGCAACTCCTACCACCACTTTTCCACACTCGCTCTACTAACTTTATTGCTTATTTATCTATATAGCACCTAGTTTTTATTTATGTGCTCTTTATATTCTTGCAAACCTATCCCACTACACCTACAAAGTACTTCTAGTTTTATACTTGTTCTAGGTAAAGCGAATGTCAAGTGTGCGTAGAGTTGTATCGATGGTCGATAGAACTTGAGGGAATATTTGTTCTACCTTTAGCTCTTCATTGGGTTCGACACTCTTACTTGTCGAAAGAGGGTACAACTGTGCGTAGAGTTATGAAGACCTTTTTCTGGCGCCATTGCTGGGGATCAATAGCGTGGGGTGAATATTCTCGTGTGTGCTTGTTTGCTTTGACACTAAGTAGATTTTATTTGCTGTTCTAAGTTGTTCTCTATCTTTAGTTATGGATATGGAACACGATATACCAAAACAATTAGGTGTACTTGCTACTCATGGAGATGGGGAACCTCCTAAAACCCCTCGATGCTCATTATTTGAAAGATATTATGTACTACTTTGATAATCCTGAGAAAACCCCATTCAACTATATAATGGGAGTAACGTTGGATCAACGTGAATACTTTAGGGATTATCGCTTGACACAAAAAGGGAAACTATTATGGGATCAAATTTATATGTGGCATTGGTATGCTCGGCAACTATGCTTGAGATATGATTATACTTTTGCTCTAGGATGAAGGCTCCACACCTTCCTTTTTCATGCAAATTTAATGATAATGAAACCTTAGCTTCTTATACTAATGGTATATATGATTATTATGATGTGGAACAAATTGAAGAATTCGTTGCTTTTAAGGGTGCTTATGAAATTGAATCTCTATTTAAAAAGTATGATGCTTTTGATAATGATGTTTATAGGCCTGAAAATCTTGCTATATTGAAATATTGCTATTTGAATTATGAATATAACTCCAATATTGATGTGTTTATTGAGAAAGTCTCCGCTGTCCAAGAAGAGACTAATATTTTGCAGGAAACTATGGAAGAAGAAATTGATGACACTGTGAGCTCATTAGATGAAAAATATGAGGAGGAGAGCGAAGGACAAAAGGAGGAATAGAGGATTAGCTACCCATGCCCACCTTCTAATGAGAGTAACTCTTCAACTCATACATTGTTTAATTTCCCTTCGTGCTTACCGAAGGATGAATGCTATGATGATAACTATGATCCCTTGCATTCGTTTGAAATGTTCCTTTTTGATGAACTTGATGCTTGCTATGCTTGTGGCCAAGACGCCAATATGAATTATGCTTATGGAGATGAACTTGCTATAGTTCCTTATGTTATGAATGAAATTGTTGCTATTGCACCCACACATGATAGTCCTATTATCTTTTTGAATTCTCCCGACTACACTATATCGGAGAAGTTTGGCCTTATTAAGGATTATATTGATGGGTTGCGTCTCACTATTACACATGATGATTTTAATAGATATAATATGCATGTGCTTGCTGCTCCTACTTGCAATTATTATGAGAGAGGAACTACACCTCCACCTCTCTATGTTTCCAACACGATAAAATTGCAAGAAACTGCTTATACTATGCATTGGCCTTTACTAGATGTACATGAATTGTTCTTTTATGACATGCCTATGCATACGAAGAAAGTTAGACTTCGTTTTTGCATGACACATATCACTTTGTGCTCACTACTAAATGCCAAATCATTGCTAATTAAAATTGTCTTTGATATACCTTGAGATCCGGGTGGATCCATTACTGGAGCACTATATGCCTAGCTAAATGGCTTTAAAGAAAGCGCTGCCAGGGAGACAACCCAGAAGTTTTAGAGAGTCATTTATTTCTGTTGTGTGCTTTTATAAAGTTTAAAAATAAAATAAAAGTAAAGAGGGGAACCTAAAACTTTTTCGAAAAGAAAAGTGAAAGTAAGAAGGACGAGCATCGTTGAAATGGGGGAGCTCCTTGAAGTTTGTTCATGCCCATGGAAACTTTGCAAATCTTGAATTACAGAAACTTTTCAACAAAAATAATTATCCCCTTGTACAATTCCATTGTATTATACAAATAATGTGCCAAGAGTTTCCTTTAGGATGATTAAACTGCTTGTTGGTTTGTGCAGTGCAAAAACAGAAACTTTGGCTGTAGTGCGCGATTTTACATTTTTTACTAGAACATTGTAAGGATCTGAAACTTTTTGCAAAGTCTTGTTATACAAATTGTTGATTTTTCCTAAATTTTCCAGAATATTTAGATTTACAGAAGTATGGTTAATGTTCAGATTACTACATACTGTCCTGTTTTCACAGATTACTGTTATAGGTTCATTATCTGCATATGTTTGAATTCTTATTGAAGCTTCCTTGACTTGGGGCCATAGAATTGTGATAGCATACATGGGTTAATGTTTGTTCATAATTATACAATAATGTTAGAGCAGTACATGATGGGATTTCATTGATCATATGCACTAACCCCGCCACTAAAAGTTCAGTTAAGTTTTGTGTGGATGAAGTGTTCGAAGATCGAGGAGGTCTTGATGTGAGGAGAAGAAGGAGAGGCAAGAGCTCAAGTTGGGGATTCCCAAGGCAACCCAAGTAAATATTCAAGGAGACTCAATTGTCTAAGCTTGGGGATGCCCCGGAAGGCATCCCATCTTTCTTCAACAAGTATCGGTATGTTTTCGGATTCGTTTCGTTCACATGATATGCGTAAACTCTTGGAGCGTCGTGTGCTTTTTTTATTTTTATTTTAATAAATGCACCATGCTGGTATGAGATAGTCCTTGGTTGACTTATAGAACGCTCTTTGCACTTCACTTATATCTTTTGAGTATGGCTTTATAGAATGCTTCACGTGCTTCACTTATATCATTTGAAGTTTGGATTGCCTGTTTCTCTTCACATAGAAAACTGCCATTTGTAGAATGCTCTTTTGCTTCACTTATATTTGTTAGAGTGTCGGCATATATTTTGTAGAAAGAATTAAAACTCTCTTGCTTCACTTATATCTATTTAGAGAATTGACAGGAATTGGTCATTCACATGGTAAGTCATAGAATCCTACATAAACTTGTAGATCGCTGAATATGATATGTTTGATTCCTTGCAATAGTTTTGCGAAATATGTGGGAGGTACTAGTGAATGATTGTGGTTTAGTAAAAATATTGGTGTTAAGGTCTGTGATTCCCGAAGCATGCACGTATGGTCTCCTAACTATGTAACCAAATTGGCGTGCATTGTATTTTGATTGTTTATCTTTGCGTGAAGGTCGGGGTGCGCGATGGTTAACTCCTACCAACCTCCTCCCTAGGAGCATGCGTCGTAGTATTTTGCTTCGAGGGCTAATAGATTTTTCGTAATAAGTATGTGAGTTCTTTATGACTAATGTTGAGTCCATGGATTACACGCACTCTCACCCTTCCACCTTGCTAGCCACTCTAGTACCGCGCAATTTTTGCCAGTGCATAAACCACCTTATATCCTTCCTCAAAACAGCCACCATACCTACCTATTATGGCATTTCCATAGCCATTCCAAGATATATTGCCATGTAACTCCATTGTTCCGTTTATTATGACATGCACCATCATTGTCATATTGCCTTGCATGATCGTAAGATAGCTAGCATGATATTTCCATGGCTTGTCCCTTTTTGATGTCATTGCTACGCTAGATCATTGCACATCCCGGTACACCGCCGGAGGCATTCATACAAAGTCATATTTTTGTTCTAGTATCGAGTTGTAAGTAAATAAAAAAGTGTGATGATCATCATTATTAGAACATTGTCCTATGTGAGGTTATAGAAAATAAAAGAGGCCAATGAAGCCTAAATAAAAAAAGAGGCCAAAGAAGCCCACCAAAAAAAGAGGCCAAAGAGCCCAAAATTAAAAATAAATAAAAAATAGATAAAAATAGAGAAGGGACAATGTTACTATCTTTTTTCCACACTTGTGCTTCATCATAGCACCATGTCCTTCATGATAGAGAGTCTCCTTTGTTGTCACTTTCATATACTAGTGGGAATTTTCATTATAGAACTTGGCTTGTTTATTACAATGACGGGCTTCCTCAAATGCCCTAGGTCTTCATGAGCAAGCAAGTTGATGCACACCCACTAGTTTTCTTTTGAGCTTTCATACACTTATAGCTCTAGTGCATCTGTTACATGGCAATCCCTACTCACTCACATTGATATCGGTTGATGGACATCTCCATAGTCCATTGATTTGCCAAGTTGATGTGAGACTTTCTCCCTACTTTTGTCTATCACCACCTTCTATTCCACCCATAGTGCTATGCCCATGGCTCACGCTCATGTATTGCATGAAGAGTTGAAAAAGTCTGAAAAAGTAAAGCATGAGAACAATTGCTTGGCTGACACCGGGATGGGCATGAGGGGTACCTTGTGTTAAGAAAAGGGAGCATAAATCCTATATGATTTTGTAGGGATAACATTCTTTAGCATTGATATTTTGAAAGACTTGATAGTTTGTTGGGATGCCCGTGTATTAAATTTGTTTATGTCAAATGATAGACTATTGTTTTGAATCACTCGTATCTTAATATTCATGCCATGATAGATTACATGATCAAGGTTATGCTAGGTAGCATTCCGCATCAAAATTTATCTTTTTCATCATTTACTTACTCGAGGACGAGCAGAAATTAAGCTTGGGGATGCTGATACGTCTCCGTCGTATCAATAATTTTTTATTGTTCCATGCCAATATTATACAACTTTCATATACTTTTGGCAAATTTTTATACTATTTTTGGGACTAACATATTGATCCAGTGCCCAGTGTCAGTTCCGGTTTGTTGCATGTTTTTTGTTTCGTAGAATATCCATTTCAAACGGAGTCCAAACAGGATAAAAACGGATGGAGATGTTTTTTGGACTATATGTGATTTTTGGGAAGAAGAATCAACGCGAGACGATGTTCGAGGGGGCCAAGAGGCAGGGGGCACGCCCCTGGCCCACATGGCCACCCCGTAAGGCGGTTCGTGCCCTTGTTTCTCCGCAAGAAATCTAATATCTAGATACGAATCGTGTAAAAATTCAGCCCAATCGGAGTTACGGATCTCCGGGAATATAAGAAACGGTGAAAGGCCAGAATCTGGGAACGCAGAAACAGAGAGAGATAGATCCAATCTCGGAGGGGCTCTCTCCCCTCCCATGCCATGGATACCAAGGACCAGAGGGAGAACCCTTCTCCCACCTAGGGAGAAGGCCAAGGAAGAAGGAGAAGGAGGGGGCTCTCTTCCCCTCGCTTTCGATGGCGCCGGTGTGCCATCGGGGCCACCATCGTGTGACGGCGATCTACACCAACACCTCTGTCATCTTCACAAACATCTTCATCACCTTCCCCCATCTATCTACAGCGGTCCACTCTCCCGCAACCCACTGTACCCTCTACTTGAACATGGTGCTTTATGCTTCATATTATTATCCAATGATGTGTTGCCATCCTATGATGTCTGAGTAGATTTTCGTTGTGCTATCGGTAATTGGTGAATTGCTATGATTGGTTAAATTTGCTTGTGGTTATGTTGATATCCTTTGGTGCCCATCATATGAGCGCTCGCGTGGATCACACCATAGGGTTAGTTGTATGTTGATAGGACTACGTATTGGAGGGCAAGAGTGACAGAAGCTTCAACCTAGCGTAGAAATTGATGCATACAGGATTCAAGGGGCACCAATATATCTTAATGCTATGGTTGGGTTTTTACCTTAATGCACGTTAGTAGTTGCCGATGCTTGCTAATAGTTCCAATCATAAGTGCATAGAATTCCAAGTCAGGGATGACATGCTAGCAGTGCCCTCTCCCACATAAAACTTGATATCAGTCTAGTAACGTAGTCAATTGCTTAGGGACAATTTCGCAACTCCTACCACCACTTTTCCACACTCGCTATACTAACTTTATTGCTTCTTTATCTAAACAACCCCTAGTTTTTGTTTATGTGCTCTTTATATTCTTGCAAACCTGTCCCATTACACCTACAAAGTACTTTCAGTTTTTACTTGTTCTAGGTAAAGCGAACGTCAAACGTGCGTAGAGTTGTATCGGTGGTCGATAGAACTTTGGGGAATATTTGTTTTACCTTTAGCTCCTCGTTGGGTTCGAAACTCTTACTTATAGAAAGAGGCTACAACTGATCCCCTACACTTGTGGGTTATCAAGAGGCTTGTTTTTGTTGCGGCCCCATCAAGCTCGTTGTATTGGATGGTTGCTTTATAATCTAAAGCGGGGGGAAACCCTTTTTCTTAATGAAGGCTCAATATTCCTTCCACTTCAGCAGTTTTCTAGATGAGATGCATATGTCTATCTACCGTCTATGATGCTAATTTTGAAAGGTTCTACATGTTGCATGTGAAACTTGGTGCTGGTGCAGTTGTGTAATGGGGTAGCTGAGTTCTAAAGCTATATCATGTTGTACTCTGATGTGTTTCAATTATGAAATTATGCCTCCTTAATATGGAAATGAAATATATTATGTGCTTAATATGAATGTCAATTTGATTAATAAATGAATTATTAATAATAGGGCAATTAGCCTGCTAATGGTGAATTAGCCTGCTAATTGGGTTTTGCTGTTGCAAACGGTTATTGAAAAAATACCGTTGGCGATGACCTCAGGTAACACACACAGTTTCTTGGAATAAACCGTGTTGGATCAATGAACAATCACACATGACTTTCTCTTGAAAACTGTTTGCGTTAGGCCACCTTGCGCAAACGTTTATCACAGAAAACTGTGTGTGATGGACAGCCTTTGCCACAAAGTTTCTTCTACGCACCATGTGTGATGCATTCAATAACGCAAACGATAAAATTGTTAAAATCGTGTGCAATGGCAACGCTATCACAAACGATTTAACAAGAAAAATTGTGATAGTCTGGCTTATTAGGGATGATATACTACTCATATCAATAAGGAATTCCTTCTTTTCCGGAAGCCCATTTGTAACACCCCAAATTTTTGAGTTGGTTTTCTTGCAAATTTTTGGCCTTTTTGAAAGGGGATTGTTTGATCTTTTCTTTTGCCCTTCTAAAATTCTTTTTTGCCAAAGTTTGTGTGTCTTATCAAGCTTGGTTTTTAGCCTTGAAGTTCTCCTCTTGTGTTTGGCTCAAGCACAAGTTGAGATTCAAATGGGGTTGTTTGAGTTCACCACTTCCTGTTTTAAATTCTCAAGTTTAGTCTTGACCTATCTCCCCTCCAAACTTCCTCTTGCCTTGATCCCAAGAGGGACAATCCTCTCCAAGACTCTCTTCACACCATGGGACAAGCATTTCCTCAATTCCAGCAAGTTTGAACCTTATTGGGATTTTTTCTCCTATTTATTTCACTTCAAAACAAATTCTGTCTTTTATAGTGGACCTTGGTGATTTACAAAGGAACCACCTTTTTCATCTACATATTTGACTCCAAACCAACTCTCCTAGATAGTCCTTAATACCCACAACCTAGATCCATCTTGTTTCACTAGTCCACAGTTCAAATTTTTCAAATTTCACCTGCTGCAAGTTTGGACCAGATTTGCAAAATTTGGTGAAATTCATATTTATCTTCTTCCAAAAATTCTGTGAAAAATCATGCATCCTCTAGATGCATCAAGAGGCCACTCCACCAAAAATCAGCTCCAGAGACATTGCACAAATACCAGAATCATTTCATCAAACACCTAGCCTACACTGAACTGTTAGCTGTTAACTGAAACTGTCGACAGTGAACACTTCGTCAGTTTCGACAGTCGTCGGGCGCGGCGATAAAACTCCGTCTGTATCTCCCTTGCCTCGACGCTGCACTGCAGCTTCTTCTTATCCGCGCGCCGCACGGTCGCTTGGCAGCTTCTGGGCGTCGGTGGTGCCCTGGCCCGACCGCGCCGGCGGCTGCCACGGCCACAGCGCCGCCCATGGCGGCTGACAGACGCAACGCCGCAGCTCCACGCCGTTTCGCGCCGCCCAGACCACCCTAGTGCCCCGCGTGTCCTTTTCCACAGCCAACGCACGCCTGGCACGCCGTTGCCGTGGCCTGGCATGTGCAGAGCGGCATTTCTGCAGCCGACAAGCCGCGAGGCCGTTTCGTCGAGGGCAGGCCGTAACACCACCTCTACAGCCAAGTTAAGCGCGGGAATGGAGCTTCTACAGATCATAGATGATGCTCAAGCCCCTAGCCCCGCCGTCCGACCACTGCAGCGCCGTAATTAGCTCGCCGGACTTATCCGTTCGCGGCAACCACCTCGAGCCGCCTATAAAAGGCACCCGCGAGCTCGTGCTCAAGAACACACGCCTCCACTACTCCCCTAGACCACGCCAAACCTCTGGAAGAGCCCCGAGAGGGTTTTCTTCCCCGGCTCCGGCCAGCTGCCTCCGCCTCGGGCTCCAGCTCCATTCACTCCGGTGAGGGCTCCTCCGTCGCCGTGAGCTTGAACGTAGTACCCTGGCATCCACCTAGTCCTAACCCCCAGCCAAATTTCTCTCCAGAAACCTTCCCTGACGAGGTCCATGAACACCCGAGCCGCCGTCCGCCGGAGATAAGCTCGCCGTCGACGTGGGACTCGTCGGCTCCCAACTCCACCACCGTTCAACGCGGAAGACCACCGTGAGGCTATAGGTACCCCTCCCCTCCCCTATCTCGCCGTGGATCGACGCCGGCGATCACCGCAGCACCGTCGCCGGCGCGACTCTGTTTCGTTTTTCAAACCTGACAGGTGGGGTCCCTCTGTCAGTCTCTCACATCTCCCCTCGAACCATTTTCTGCTGGCGTATTTACGCAAAGTGCGTTTTCCCTCTGCGGGTGACGTACTACGTACCGGTTCGCTTTGTTCTTTTCTGTTCTAGCCCCTGGATCTTTTCTATTTCATTACAGATGGGTCCTTGGACAGAAACCTTAATATCTTTTCAACTAAAAGTGATTTTGAATTGATTCTTTTTCTGTCCACCTTGGTTTTCTGTCTAGTTTTTTGTCATATTTATGTGGAAATATTTTGAGCAACTTTATTTGCACGCGCGGTATTTATGTTAGTATGCATTTTGTTTGAATACATAGATACCGGAGGCCGTGACGGAGACGCGAATCACGCCGAGTTAAGCTCCGACTTTTCAGAACTAGGCAAGCATGCTTGAACTCTTGATATGATGAGTGTACTGCATGTTTGCTCGAGTAGCTCGTTCATAAGCATGATTATATGGGCATATGTGTATGGCATTTTTCATGCAAGTGATGCTTCGGGGGAGTCCCAAAGGAAAATGTTGAACCACCTCGATCATATGGTGATATGATGGGGTGGAATACTGGTATTGTTGGAGCATGCCAGTAGTTGGTCAACTCAGTGTCAACGGGGATCATGTCGCGATTCCGTTCATCTCCTTTTCAGTACTATCATAGGCCGTCCGTTGGGATTACGGTCTAGTCGGTTGTAAACCGCTTTCCGAGTACACACCAAGTAGAGGGGCCGGGATGAGGGTTCCATGGCCCTGGATTAAAGCCCGTCATCCGGTCAGGGGGCATGGGTGTTTCCGGTTGGGACCGAGAGGGGGGCACCCCTTAGAGCGCGCATATATAAATTTGATCCCATGCTATTCGAGGTTGTAGCCTCCCCGTCTTAAAGTTTTCCGTGAATGTCGTCTCGGGTGATTCCGGACGACAGGATGTTAAATGGGTGTGTACTGGTTAGTTGGGTTTCTACTAAAACACCGTAGACGGGGCTAGCCCACGTGGCTAGTAGAACCCGTTGGCTATGAGTTATTAGTACAAGCTCTGCAGAGTTAAAATTCCTTCAGTAGCCATGTTTATGGCCTAGGATCTATATTCATGTCAACCCGGTGACCGTCTCTAGTATATTCTTGTGAGTAGCTAAACAGCGTTGTCATCAGGTTCATTTGGTAAATGAACTCACCGCCATCCCTGTATTGATTTTACCTTCCGAAGTATTTCATTATTATATCCTGTTATTTATAAGCCCTTTAAGTGATGTCGCTCAGACGTCCGACTGTGGCATTCTTTCTATTTATAAGCCCTTTAAGTGATGTCGCTCAGACGTCCAACTGTGGCATTCTTTTTATTTATAAGCCCTTTAAGTGATGTCGCTCAGACGTCCGACTGTGGCATTCTTTTTATTTATAAGCCCTTTAAGTGAT
>LR738715.1:788479191-788495202 GCA_902687465.1 Secale cereale | reverse complement strand
TTATTTATAAGCCCTTTATGTGATGTCGCTCAGACGTCCGACTGTGGCATTCTTTTTATTTATAAGCCCTTTATGTGATGTCGCTCAGACGTCCGACTGTGGCATTCTTTTTATTTATAAGCCCTTTATGTGATGTCGCTCAGACGTCCGACTGTGGCTAGGGATGGCAATGGGGAGAATCCCCTATGGGGATACCAACAACATCCCCATCCCCATCTATTCCCTATCATCCCATCCCCATCCCCGTTTACATGACTGGGGATGAAATTTCCCCATACCCATGCCCCACTAGGCATTAGGGTCCCCATCCCCATAAACAAATACTCATATACATAATATGACACCCTATAATCAACATACATAAATGGTGTTGTCCTTGTCCTGTTAATGCATATCTAGGTCGTACTACCTTCTTGGTCATGGTGGCAGCTGAGATGAGGACGTGAGGTAGGTTTAAGGGTTTTTTCTAGAGCTTTTTTTGTTTTCGCAAGTTTGTTTGTTAATATTTTAAGGTTGACCGTAGTGTCACAGTTACTAACCGGATCCCAGGTGGGTATTGGGTCTGGGGAATAGGATATCATCCCCATCCCCATTGTACCCTATGGGGAATAAATTAGTTTGGTAAATATCCCCATGGGGATGTTTTTCGCCCATCCCAACCCCCTAATAGATGAAATCCCCATGGGTTGGCGGGTATGGGGCCCCATTGCCATCCCTAACTGTGGCATTCTTTTTATTTATAAGCCCTTTATGTGATGTCGCTCAGACGTCCGACTGTGGCCTGTTATCATTTATTATTTTCCTAGGAGGCGTCACCCAGACCCTCGTTTGGTCCCGTTATTTTTATCTTTTGGATTTCGGGAGGATTACCGCCCGACTTCCAGTCTTTACTTTCAGTGCATTCATATTTTGTTCCGGTTGCATTTTTGCTGGAATACTCTTATGCATTCATGTTGGCATTTGTTATATCTTAAGTCCGAACTGTCTTGCGAGTACATTCAAAGTACTCACCTGGCTTGTTGATTTGGCCAGATGTGGACGAAGGCGATCTCTTGGATGAAGAGTTCGATAGCGAGTCCGACGCTTAGAGGAGTCCCAGTTAGTCTCTTGCGATCCTGGAGTTGAATACTGTTTTATAACCGCTTCCGCCTACCACCAAATAAATTCATCAGGTCTCACTCCGACACTCGGTGAACTGTAAAATATTGGAGTCACACCACCCACTTCATTGTGACATATTCCACCACCTTTTATTACGAGTCAGTAGTATGCCACCCCGCCGTGTGCCATATCTGCCTCTATGTAATATATTGGCGTGCTTGTAATAAAATCTGTTGAGCCATCCCTAGCTCAACCTTGTATAATATTCAGTGTATTGGAAATTCTGTATCAAGGAATTGTCTGCCAGCAGGAATATTATTCCTCGCCAGTTTAATAAAGCGACCGGTCTTCCGGTAATTATTTTACTGAAGGACCGGTGGCGACAACCTTGGTATCAGAGCCAGGCTTACTATAGGAAGCCACTAGGTGCACTCGCTAATCGGTTATTAGCGAAAAATCTGCTTTTCAGCATTTTTACATCTGTAGCAATTTTTTGTTGGTCAGCATAAATTTATGGCCTGATTATTCGGAATTTTGTCTACTTTTGTAGATGGCCAGCAACGACTGTGTTGTACTGGTGTTTGCCAACATTCCTGAGGGGTTTGTCAAGCTCCTCATCGCCATCACCAAAGTCGCAATCGGGCCATCCACATGTCCCGAATTTACACTCTACCGTCACAAGCTCAACGACAACGTGTCTATGCATCAGGCTGTGGTACACTTCAAAGGTGGGTGTTCTGAAGCGTGCCGCCTTCGATTTGTGGGCAGAGCCATGCCTACGGAGAGGCATGCTATGCAGATGGCTGCCCGTGAGGCAATAGCTCGTCTCCGGGACATTCTTCCTTCGATGAAGACTCGTCGCTTCCGTTACCTCTCATGCCACGTGCCTTATACGTGCCACTATGCATTTGCATGTGCAAATGGGGAGCGTGACAAAGCCATCGAATGAATGGTTGAATACCTCAAGGCACTTGAGGCAGCCTTTGATAACCTGGTGGAACTGCTCCATACCGCACCACCAATGACTTTCGTCTTGTCCGCCGCATCCTATGCACCTTCCATTGTAGCCACCGCCCGCCGTCTGCCTACCACTGAGGAGATTGACCAAGTCATAGCTCCCACTCCAGTCAGAGCTGCACCGCCTGCTGCACCTGCTTCGACACCTCGTACTCATACTCCGCGTCTGGAGCCCATCAGTGAGGAGGAAGTTGAGTCTCCAGCACCACTGGGCCTTACCCTCGGCAGGCCGAGGGAAGTCTTCAACATCTCCGACTAAGCGCGTGTTTTCGCGACGCGCCGCGGTCGCTTGTAATATTTGTGTGATATGTAAAATAGGTTGACGGGAGTAGTCTGTTTGCGCATCATTTAGGACCTTGGAGGAGTGCACTATTTTCAAATAACATGTCAGGATGTGTGCGCACACCCTGAGTGACGAATGTATAATTAGAACCGGCGTGTAATATATGTACTAGCAACCTTCTGTCAGGCTCATTTCTGAGAAATAAATCACAGAATAGCCTTAAGTCACACTGGCTCCCAAGCACAACCAGTGGACAACCTTGATATAGATAACCAGTACACTAATATTACACAGGGTTGAGTCAGGGTGACTCAATAATTTATTACAACAACTCAACACACTAGGGTGGCGGAATATGACAGTGGGTGGTGGAACTCAACGCTGAAAGACTAGCATAGAGTCAAGCGTCAGTGTGAGGCTTGACTATTTTATTGGTGTGGCGGAAGCTGGACGGATGATACAAGTGATAGACTCAAAACACAGGCGTGCTGACTGGGAACCTTCTAAGCGTCGGCCTCGCTAGCGCAATTCTCCTCCACGGGCTCGTCCTCCTCCAAGTCTGGCCAAGTAAATAGCCAGGGACAAGCCAGTGAGTACTTTGAATGTACTCGCAAACATTATGACTATGAGGTATACTGAAAGCACATGCCATGATAAATAAACTACATGTATGCAACAATTGACAAGACTTGGCATGGTGGAATATGGTTAGTACACGATATTATTAATAATATAAGAAGATAAAAGAAATGCCGGTCGGATGTCAAGTGACATCACGGTAGGACTTAAAGAGAAATGCCAGTCGGGTGTCCACAAGAGTAGTGGCGTGATAAACCGCCTGACACTCGAGGGACGCCTCAAAAAGGACTTTAAGAGAAATGCCAGTTGGGTATCCACAAGAGTAGTGGCGTGATAAACCGCCTGACACTCGAGGGACGCCTCAAAAAGGACTTTAAGAGAAATGCCAGTTGGGTATCCACAAGAGTAGTGGCGTGATAAACCGCCTGACACTCGAGGGACGCCTCAAAAAGGACTTTAAGAGAAATGCCAGTTGGGTATCCACAAGAGTAGTGGCGTGATAAACCGCCTGACACTCGAGGGACGCCACAAAAGGACTTTAAAAGAAATGCCAGTTGGGTATCCACAAGAGTAGTGGCGTGATAAACCGCCTGACACTCGAGGGACGCCACAAAAGGTCTTTTAAAATAAAAGCGAGTGTCCGGGGTAGTCTAGCCAGCCCCTGAGACACTCTTGAAGGTAACAACAAAATTATCGGGTTAGTCAATAAATATAATATTCATCATAAATAAATTCATGATAATTCTGACTATGTCGAAAGCATCATGCAAACATAACATACTCAAGTATATTATTTTCCTCCAGAGACTGACACCGGGACCGATACTTGACCCACCCAACTAAGTCCTTGACCGTGGACGCGGCTATTCGAATAGATATAACTCTGCAGAGGGTGTACCCTTTACCCACAAGTATAGGATCTAGACAGCACCGTGCACTGACTAAAACCTAATACGGACTTTGGGTTGAAAACACTCCTGACGCATACCCGCCCACCGAATGCTTGGACTCACCCACAGCATCACTCCAGAAACCTTAAGTCAGGGAGGCTACAACCTCCGAAAAGCATGGGATCACTATTAAACGCGCGGATTACAAGGGGTGCCCCCCTCTCGGCTACAACCGGTAACACCCATGCTCCTGACCCGATGACAGGCTACAACCTTCATCGCAGTTATCTGGGTGGCGTGCACCCGTCCAGGGGTTAACAACTTACTAGGCCGTACCCTCCTTTCGGAAGGACCCGTGGCAGCACGGTATACAGCTAGGTGTAAGAGCAAGACTCGATCTAGGCAGACTCAGGAGGTACTGTTAAAATATCAACAGTGTTCTTTTATCAGTATCACATGACACCACTGTGTCAACAAAGGACCATGCCCACTAGCATGTCCCAACCAGCAGCAACATCTCTGCCCTCACGTAACCACTTGTATGCCAGACAAGCTAGTGTGACATGCAAGCCAAGGTAAAACAAACATGACATGACCATGCATGCACATGTGATATAACATGCTACGTATGTGATGCACTATCATACTATGTAACCAAGCAAGGAAGCAACATCATATCTCAAGTTCAATAATGCTTGCCTTGTCCAAAGTAATCAGGAGAAAACCCTTCTGAAAATCCAGCAAAAGTTCCCTCTTCTTTCTCTGAAAAATTCAAATTTGAATTCGAATAAGAAAACCAACACAGAACAGAAAAAGTTCTCAAAATATTTTCAAATAAATCTTAAAATAAACTAGAGCAGAAAAGAAAATTTTAGCAAAAAGAATCAACTCATTTGGGTTTATACTTTAAAAGTTATTAGCTTTTCAAAACCAGGGGTTTTTCTGTAAAACAGAAGTCCCAGAGTTATTTTAAAAGAAAACGTTTCGGGTACGAGTACGTCTTCCTGTGCAGAAGGCGTAAAGCGCAGAGTGCGCTTCCACTTAAAACAGAACAGAGAGAGAGAGAGCTGACGGGTGGGGCCACCCGTCAGGTTTAAAATTTGAACGCGCTCGCGCGCGAGTACAGAGAAGCGGCGGCGATCGCCGGGGTCTCAGGGCCCGGCGCTGGTCGCAAAATGACCAGCGTGGACTTCCGCATCCAGGGGTGGTGGAGGTGGCCACCGGCGGTCACCTGAACGGCGGTGAGCTCGTCGCCGGCGGACGGTGATTCGGGTGAGGTGGTGGCTCGTCGGAGAGGGCTCGGGGAGGTAAATTGACTTAGGGATTCGGCAAGGTGGTGGAAAAGGAGAGGATCGACGGAGTTTGGGCTGCTCTGGTGGTGTATGTGCTCGGTTCGGTTCGAGGACAGAGGCGGCGGAGCGGTGGCCGGAGGGGAAGAAGACGACCCCCTCGGGGTCTGGTGGGTGGTCAGGAGGAAGTGTGAGAGGTGGTGGATGCGAGTGCTGGCGCTAGAGGGGCTCGGGAACCCTTTATATAGGCGAGTCGGAGATGGCCGAAGCGGGTGGAGCTCGCCGGAGTTAATGAGGTCGCCGGGGTTGGTTCTGGCCGGTCGTCTGGGTGTCGGGGCAATCTAGAGGCCCGTGGCGTTCGTCCGAAGCCTCCGCGTGGTCGGGCTTGCGCCTGCGCGACACGTTGGCTATGTGCTGTCCGCACGGACGCGGCGGAGCGGCCGGCTCCGGCGACTGTCAGACGGGCCCCGTGCGGCGTGGCCGGTGTGTCCTTTGTGCGGAGGTGAGCGAGGGAGTGACGCGTGTGCGAGGAAGTAGGTAGGGGCGCTGCTGGGCAGTGAATGGCGGCCTATGGCCGTGGCGTGTCCGCTCGGCCCCGCCGTGGACGCGCTTGGGGAGGCTGCACCGGCCCGGTGCCACCTCGCCGGCGTGGAGTGGCTGGGCGCTGGGCCAGGGAGTGCTACGGCACTGGACACAAGCAACATCGCCGTGCGGGAGGGGAAGACGATGGATGCACGGCATCCCTGTCTCTGTCGGCCGAAGTAAATTCAGTTAACTGAATTTTAGTTCAGTTATGAACAGTGCCAGCAACCTGTTTGATGAAATGCTTTGAGGGTTTAGGCAACTAGTTTGATCATGGGGTTTTGTGTGGTGGTGAGTAGCTACTCAAAAAATGAGTTTGCCAGGAGGCCAAGAATTTTGGTGAAGTTTAGAAATGGTTTGGGGCAAAAACATGATTTCTGGACCAAATTTGAATTGAATTTGATTTGAAAATTTTGAACTGTGGGACCAAATGTTTTTGGAGAAATGGGTTGAGGGTACCATATATATGTAGGGATAATTTTGGTGGAGGCAGAAGAGTCATAGAAAATATAGTTCCTTTGTAAATGTCAAGAAACTATGATTAATTCAAATTCCCTTTTTGGAATTTAAAATATATATAGAAAGAATATTTTTGTGGAGTGGGGAGGAGTTGAAAAATATCACAGAAGGTGTGCATGACTTGAGAGGTAAAACTTGGAGTGGCAAAAAAAATATTTGGGAATTTTTATGGTGCTAGAAGAGGTGGAGAAGATTTTTTTTGCTTTTGAAAATAATTAACCAAAGCCAAAGATTCTTAAGAAAGAAAAGTTTCTAAGACCTCCAAAATAATCAAATAAGTCCACCCTTCAAAACAGAACCCTCCAACCAAAATTTTAAAACTTAGTTAAAGTTTTGCAAAAGTTCTCAAAACTCCAAAGGAATATTTTTGGGGTGTGACAGCACCTACCCCCTTAAGAAAAATCTCGTCCCCGAGATTCCAGCTGTTCCTCAAACAGGTACGGATACTCAGTCCTTAAATGATCTTCTCTTTCCCAGGTTGCCTCTTCCTCGGTGTGATTGCTCCATTGGACTTTGCAAAATTTTATTACGTTTTGCCGGGTTCTCCGTTCAGACTTCTCCAAAATTTTTATAGGACGCTCCCGATAGGTAAGATCGGGTTGAAGGTCTAATTCCTGGTGCTGCACTTGTTTTTCCGGGTTGCTAATACACTTCCTCAGTTGAGACACATGGAACACATCGTGAACATCTGATAATTCTGCGGGTAATTCCAGTTGATAAGCAACCCTGCCCCGTCTGGCGGTTATTTTGAATGGTCCGATAAATCTTGGTGCTAATTTTCCCTTGACCTTAAATCTCTGTAGCCCCCTTGTTGGAGATACTCTAAGATATACGTAGTCATTTGGCTCAAAGTGGACCTGACGGTGTTTTTGATCATAATAACTCTTCTGTCGGCTTTGAGCTGCCTTTAATCGGTCCTGAACAAGTTTTACTTTGGTTTCTGCCTCTATTAGCATTTCTGGTCCAAAAATTCGGTTGTCTCCGGTCTCAGACCAATTTAATGGGGTCCGACACCGTCGTCCGTATAATGCTTCGAACGGTGCCATTTTTAGGCTTGCTTGATAACTGTTGTTGTAGGAGAATTCTGCATAAGGCAAACTATCCTCCCAACTGACTCCGTAGGTAAGCACACATGCTCTCAACATATCCTCTAATATTTGATTTACCCGCTCTGTCTGTCCTCCGGTCTGCGGGTGGTATGCTGTGCTGAAAGCCAGTTGCGTGCCTAAGGCTTGCTGTAAATGTTCCCAAAATCTAGAGACAAATTGGGTGCCTCTGTCGGAGACAATTATTTTGGGTACTCCGTGTAGACAAACAATCCTGGATAGATACAGCCTGGCTAGCCTCTGTGTTGAGTAGGTGGTTTTTACCGGAATGAAATGTGCTACCTTGGTTAGTGAATAAATTATTACCCAGATAGCATCATTTCCGTGGCGTGACCTTGGCAAACCAACCACAAAATCCATTCCAATCCTATCCCATTTCCATTCAGGCACCTTAATTGGTTGCAACAACCCTGCTGGTCTCTGGTGTTCCGTCTTCACTCGTTGGCAGGTATCACAACATGCCACATATATGGCTATATCCCTTTTCATTCCGTGCCACCAGAATCTCTCCTGTATATCCTTATACATTTTTGTCCCTCCGGGGTGAATAGAATATGGAGCGGTGTGTGCCTCTGCCATTATTTGCTGCTTTAAAATCTCAATGTTTGGTACGCATAGTCTCTGTCCAAACCAAATAATTCCTTGGTCGTCTTCAGTAAATTCGGGCGCCCTGCCCAGTTTCATCTTTTTCCTAATTCCTTCAATACTCGGATGCCCCTTCTGGGCGTTTCTGATCTGGTCTTCTAAGGTTGGTTTTATCTCCAACTGGGAGATGGTCCCCTCCGTGACTAGGGCCATGTTGAGCTTGGCAAATTCCTGGCTGAGCACGTGTTGCGAGAGCTGTACGCTGCCATTTCCGGCGTATGGATTCCTGCTGAGGGCATCTGCCACAACATTGGCTTTACCAGGGTGATAGTGAATTCCTACGTCATAATCCTTAATTAATTCAAGCCAACGTCGTTGTCTCAAATTTAATTCCGGCTGCGTGAAAATATACTTAAGACTTTTGTGGTCCGTGTATATTTCACATCGGTTCCCTAGAAGATAGTGTCGCCACTCTTTGAGTGCGTGTATTACTGCAGCAAGTTCCAGATCGTGAACGGGGTAATTTTCTTCATGTCTCCGTAGTTGTCTTGATGTGTAAGCTACTACTTTTCCTTCTTGCATTAACACACACCCAAGGCCTTTCCCGGATGCGTCACAGTATATATCAAAATTTTTGTGTACATCGGGTACAACTAGAACTGGTGACGTTGTTAACCTCCTTTTCAACTCCTGAAAACTCTTTTCACAAGCTTCAGTCCATTCAAACTTCTTATCTTTCTTGAGTAACTGGGTCATGGGTCTGGCTATAGTGGAAAATCCTTCAATAAATCTTCGATAATAGCCTGCTAGACCAAGAAAACTTCTGACCTCCGTTACGTTTGTGGGTTGCTTCCATCCCAACACATCTTTTACTTTTCCCGGGTCCACAGCGATTCCATCTTGGGTCAGTACGTGCCCAAGGAAACCAACTTCCCTCAACCAAAATTCACATTTGCTGAATTTGGCATATAGCTGGTGTTTTCTTAATTCTTCCAGTACCATCCGTAGATGCTGCTCATGTTCTTCGGGCGTCTTAGAGTAAATAAGTATGTCATCGATAAATACCACCACAAATTTATCCAAATATTTCATGAAAACCTTGTTCATGAGATGCACAAAATATGCAGGGGCATTGGTCAAACCGAACGGCATTACTGTGAACTCATATAATCCATATCTTGTGGTAAACGCCGTCTTAGGTATGTCCGTCGTCCGAATTTTTAGCTGATGATAACCTGACCTTAGGTCTATCTTTGAGAAGACTTTAGCTTCAGCTAGCTGCTCAAACAAGTCGTTGATTCTAGGCGGTGGATATTTATTCTTGATAGTGACCATATTAAGTGCCATGTAATCAATACATAGCCGCAGGGTACCATCCCTCTTTTTGGCGAATAGGACTGGCGACCCCCATGGTGACGAGCTGGGTCGTACGAAACCTTTTTCCATTAACTCCTTAATTTGCTTCTTTAATTCTGCCAACTCTGATGGGGCCATACGGTACGGCTTCTTGTATATGGGGGTTGTTCCGGGCGCTAGTTCAATAACGAACTCAATTTCGCGGTCCGGTGGCATTCCTGGTAACTCTTCAGGAAATACATCAGGATATTCACAGACTACAGGAACCGTATTTAATTCCACCGTATCCACTTGATTTAATTTCCCTTGGAATGTGGCAATCTTCCTTGTACCCACTTTTATGGTCTTCCCTTGGCAATTGGTAAGAGTTACCGTGCGGTTATAGCAGTCTATAAAACCTTTGTTTGTGGTTAACCAATCCATTCCCAGAATAATGTCCAAATCAACTGCGTCCAATATGATGAGATTGGCTAGGAATCCCATTCCTTCAATTTCGATGTTCACATCCTTGCAGTACCATTGAGTATTTTGCTTCGATCCCGGGGACTGAATAACCATGGAATTTTGCAAAGGCAAAAAGGGAAACTGATTCTTCGAGGCAAATCTTTTAGAAATGCAAGAGTGGGAAGCTCCGGAATCAAATAAAACTGTAGCATTTACTGAGTTGGCGGGGAACGTACCAAACACGATATTCGGTGCGTTCTGAGCTTCCTCAAAATTTACGTGGTTGATATGTCCTGGCTTGTGGTTGTTATTGGGGTTGAAATTATTGCGTCGCGGAGCGTTGGTCGCACCGCGGCCATTGGTGTTGTTGTTGGCTTTGGGAGGGTTGTTTCCTTGTTTCGGGCACTGTTTAGCGTAATGCCCCTCTCCTCCACAGGAGTAACAGGTAACTCCAGAATGAAAATTTGTATCCTTAGTCCTATTGTGGAATGCACTGCGGTTCTGGGGTGGAGCTGTATTTGTTGGTCGGGTTACTACTGGCTTTTGAACATCATTCCTGGGCCTGTTGTTGCGTACCTGTCCTGACTGGTTCATGCGACGCTTGCGAGCCTCATCCATATTGCGGTGTTCATTTTCCAGAATAATAGCCTTGTCCACAAGTGTCTTAAAGTCTGGAAAAGTATGAACCATCAGCTGGCACTTTAGGGATGAAACAAGTCCGTCGAGAAATTTTTCCATCTTTTTGTTTTCTGTCATATATTCGTCGTTGGCGTATCTGGCCAACTGAGTAAACTGATCCAGATATTGGGACACTGTGGAGCCCCGCTGTTTGAGATCCTCAAATTCCCTCTTCTCTAATTTCATAATGCTATTTGGGATATGCGCTCCTCGGAAATGCTCCTTGAGTTGTGCCCATGTCATATTTGCTCCGTCAGGGTGGGTGTGACATAAGTTTTCCCACCACGACGCAGCCATTCCAGAAAAATAATGTGGTGTGTACAACACCTTTTCCTGGTCCGTACACTGGGCAATGTCCAATTTTCTTTCCATGTCTCGAAGCCAGTCGTCTGCCTCTAGTGGCTTGTCAGTGTGCGTAAAGACCGTTGGGCGGGTCTTTTGCAACTCAGATAGTTTGGACCTGGGTTGCTGTTGTCCATGGTGATTTCCCATGTTAATCAAATGCTGCATCATCTCCTGATGTTGTTGCTGACTCTGCTCAAATAAGCGACACACTTGCGAAAATGCTGAATCACTGCTTTGCTGACTCGTCTGCCCTTGAGTAAAATTATTTTCCATCTGTCCAGCGTTGTTCTCATCTGGAGTTGGCATAGAACGGGTCCAGGGACGATGCATTTCTTTCTGGGGTATTTGCATAACACCAAAGAAAATAATCAAAAAGGCAGAAATAAGTTTCCAAATAAATTTTTCCTCCGGACAAGGTAAGGCAAGGCAAACAGTTATATTACACAAGTGATTTTAATTATACAAGCAGGATTTAATTATACAGGATATAATTATACAGGGTACATGCGGAAACTGTATCATACAAGATCGTTTTATTCTACTAGCGCACTCTCCGTGCTCTCATCGGCCAGCGGTCATAGCTATTTTACAAAGGCTAGGCGGAACAGGAAATAAATATATTACATCCGTGTTCTCAAGTGGTCGTTTGGCGAAGAAGACTGTGTTCGTTCACACAGCTCATCCTAGGTCCTGCTGAGAGTGAGACTCAGGCAAGGCACCCATGATGTGATATCGCCCTCCTCCTCTTCCTCCTCGAGGATCGCCTCTAGTCGTGTAGTCGTTGATGCCGTGCCTGCTGGAGGTGGCACCGTGCTGGTCAGTGGAGAAGCTCTGGTAGGAATGGGTGCAGCCGGACGGCTAGCATCGCCAGTCGGGGTCGAGCGCTGAGTCGCAGGATTACCCAGAGGAATATTTGGTGTAGTGGAGGTGCGTGGAGCACGAGGCGAAGGAGAGCGGTACTCGCTCCTGCGAATGATTCTTGCACGAGACAAGTCCATCCGCGCAGTGAGGTAGTCATCCACCATGGAGGTGAAGGCTGACTCCAAGGCCATGATATACTGGACAAGTGGCTCAATAGCCGTGTCCTTTTCCCCTATGGTGCAGGAAAAAGCATAGTGGCTGGTGTATGGAACGTGGCAAGGCATGTAGTAATAGGGACGGTCCTGCATGACGGGCAGGATATCCCTGAGACGTGCGATAGCCTCGCGTGCGGCCATCTGGATAGCATGCCTCTCAGTGGGCATGGCTCTCCCCATGAAGCGGTAGTTTCGGAAAGACACAGACGCACCACCCCGAATATATACCGAAGCCTGGTACATAGTCAGGGTCTCTGAGATCTTGTCCGGGTAGATGACGTACTCCGGACGCCCAAGGGACCCCAGCGCGTCTTTCGCGATGCTCGCGAGGAGACGGGAAAATCCCGCAGGCTCGTTGGCGAAAACCTGCGACGGGCAGTTGCCACCAGCCATCTACAACAGTAGACAAAAATCCAAGTAGTCATGTCATAAGTGTATGATGACTACAGAAAATTTGCTACGATGCATGAGATGCATGCTGGGAAAAAAATGTCAGCATTGACTCGATGTCTAACGATCGTGCCTAGGGCTCCTACAGTCAGCCTGGCTCTGGTACCAAGGTCTGTCAGGCTCATTTCTGAGAAATAAATCACAGAATAGCCTTAAGTCACACTGGCTCCCAAGCACAACCAGTGGACAACCTTGATATAGATAACCAGTACACTAATATTACACAGGGTTGAGTCAGGGTGACTCAATAATTTATTACAACAACTCAACACACTAGGGTGGCGGAATATGACAGTGGGTGGTGGAACTCAACGCTGAAAGACTAGCATAGAGTCAAGCGTCAGTGTGAGGCTTGACTATTTTATTGGTGTGGCGGAAGCTTGACGGATGATACAAGTGATAGACTCAAAACACAGGCGTGCTGACTGGGAACCTTCTAAGCGTCGGCCTCGCTAGCGCAATTCTCCTCCACGGGCTCGTCCTCCTCCAAGTCTGGCCAAGTAAATAGCCAGGGACAAGCCAGTGAGTACTTTGAATGTACTCGCAAACATTATGACTATGAGGTATACTGAAAGCACATGCCATGATAAATAAACTACATGTATGCAACAATTGACAAGACTTGGCATGGTGGAATATGGTTAGTACACGATATTATTAATAATTTAAGAAGATAAAAGAAATGCCGGTCGGATGTCAAGTGACATCACGGTAGGACTTAAAGAGAAATGCCAGTCGGGTGTCCACAAGAGTAGTGGCGTGATAAACCGCCTGACACTCGAGGGACGCCTCAAAAAGGACTTTAAGAGAAATGCCAGTTGGGTATCCACAAGAGTAGTGGCGTGATAAACCGCCTGACACTCGAGGGACGCCACAAAAGGTCTTTAAAATAAAAGCGAGTGTCCGGGGTAGTCTAGCCAGCCCCTGAGACACTCTTGAAGGTAACAACAAAATTATCGGGTTAGTCCATAAATATAATATTCATCATAAATAAATTCATGATAATTCTGACTATGTCGAAAGCACCATGCAAACATAACATACTCAAGTATATTATTTTCCTCCAGAGACTGACACCGGGACCGATACTTGACCCACCCAACTAAGTCCTTGACCGTGGACGCGGCTATTCGAATAGATATAACTCTGCAGAGGGTGTACCCTTTACCCACAAGTATAGGATCTAGACAGCACCGTGCACTGACTAAAACCTAATACGGACTTTGGGTTGAAACACACCTGACGCATACACACCCACCGAATGCTTGGACTCACCCACAGCATCACTCCAGAAACCTTAAGTCAGGGAGGCTACAACCTCCGAAAAGCATGGGATCACTATTAAACGCGCGGATTACAAGGGGTGCCCCCCTCTCGGCTACAACCGGTAACACCCATGCCCCTGACCCGATGACAGGCTACAACCTTCATCGCAGTTATCTGGGTGGCGTGCACCCGTCCAGGGGTTAACAACTTACTAGGCCGTACCCTCCTTTCGGAAGGACCCGTGGCAGCACGGTATACAGCTAGGTGTAAGAGCAAGACTCGATCTAGGCAGACTCAGGAGGTACTGTTAAATTATCATCAGTGTTCTTTTATCAGTATCACATGACACCACTGTGTCAACAAAGGACCATGCCCACTAGCATGTCCCAACCAGCAGCAACATCTCTGCCCTCACGTAACCACTTGTATGCCAGACAAGCTAGTGTGACATGCAAGCCAAGGTAAAACAAACATGACATGACCATGCATGCACATGTGATATAACATGCTACGTATGTGATGCACTATCATACTATGTAACCAAGCAAGGAAGCAACATCATATCTCAAGTTCAATAATGCTTGCCTTGTCCAAAGTAATCAGGAGAAAACCCTTCTGAAAATCCAGCAAAAGTTCCCTCTTCTTTCTCTGAAAAATTCAAATTTGAATTCGAATAAGAAAACCAACACAGAACAGAAAAAGTTCTCAAAATATTTTCAAATAAATCTTAAAATAAACTAGAGCAGAAAAGAAAATTTTAGCAAAAAGAATCAACTCATTTGGGTTTATACTTTAAAAGTTATTAGCTTTTCAAAACCAGGGGTTTTTCTGTAAAACAGAAGTCCCAGAGTTATTTTAAAAGAAAACGTTTCGGGTACGAGTACGTCTTCCTGTGCAGAAGGCGTAAAGCGCAGAGTGCGCTTCCACTTAAAACAGAACAGAGAGAGAGAGAGCTGACGGGTGGGGCCACCCGTCAGGTTTAAAATTTGAACGCGCTCGCGCGCGAGTACAGAGAAGCGGCGGCGATCGCCGGCGACGATCGCCGGGGTCTCAGGGCCCGGCGCTGGTCGCAAAATGACCAGCGTGGACTTCCGCATCCAGGGGTGGTGGAGGTGGCCACCGGCGGTCACCTGAACGGCGGTGAGCTCGTCGCCGGCGGACGGTGATTCGGGTGAGGTGGTGGCTCGTCGGAGAGGGCTCGGGGAGGTAAATTGACTTAGGGATTCGGCAAGGTGGTGGAAAAGGAGAGGATCGACGGAGTTTGGGCTGCTCTGGTGGTGTATGTGCTCGGTTCGGTTCGAGGACAGAGGCGGCGGAGCGGTGGCCGGAGGGGAAGAAGACGACCCCCTCGGGGTCTGGTGGGTGGTCAGGAGGAAGTGTGAGAGGTGGTGGATGCGAGTGCTGGCGCTAGAGGGGCTCGGGAACCCTTTATATAGGCGAGTCGGAGATGGCCGAAGCGGGTGGAGCTCGCCGGAGTTAATGAGGTCGCCGGGGTTGGTTCTGGCCGGTCGTCTGGGTGTCGGGGCAATCTAGAGGCCCGTGGCGTTCGTCCGAAGCCTCCGCGTGGTCGGGCTTGCGCCTGCGCGACACGTTGGCTATGTGCTGTCCGCACGGACGCGGCGGAGCGGCCGGCTCCGGCGACTGTCAGACGGGCCCCGTGCGGCGTGGCCGGTGTGTCCTTTGTGCGGAGGTGAGCGAGGGAGTGACGCGTGTGCGAGGAAGTAGGTAGGGGCGCTGCTGGGCAGTGAATGGCGGCCTATGGCCGTGGCGTGTCCGCTCGGCCCCGCCGTGGACGCGCTTGGGGAGGCTGCACCGGCCCGGTGCCACCTCGCCGGCGTGGAGTGGCTGGGCGCTGGGCCAGGGAGTGCTACGGCACTGGACACAAGCAACATCGCCGTGCGGGAGGGGAAGACGATGGATGCACGGCATCCCTGTCTCTGTCGGCCGAAGTAAATTCAGTTAACTGAATTTTAGTTCAGTTATGAACAGTGCCAGCAACCTGTTTGATTAAATGCTTTGAGGGTTTAGGCAACTAGTTTGATCATGGGGTTTTGTGTGGTGGTGAGTAGCTACTCAAAAAATGAGTTTGCCAGGAGGCCAAGAATTTTGGTGAAGTTTAGAAATGGTTTGGGGCAAAAACATGATTTCTGGACCAAATTTGAATTGAATTTGATTTGAAAATTTTGAACTGTGGGACCAAATGTTTTTGGAGAAATGGGTTGAGGGTACCATATATATGTAGGGATAATTTTGGTGGAGGCAGAAGAGTCATAGAAAATATAGTTCCTTTGTAAATGTCAAGAAACTATGATTAATTCAAATTCCCTTTTTGGAATTTAAAATATATATAGAAAGAATATTTTTGTGGAGTGGGGAGGAGTTGAAAAATATCACAGAAGGTGTGCATGACTTGAGAGGTAAAACTTGGAGTGGCAAAAAAAAAAA
>LR738715.1:788457405-788479181 GCA_902687465.1 Secale cereale | reverse complement strand
TTTTTTTTTTTTGCTTTTGAAAATAATTAACCAAAGCCAGAGATTCTTAAGAAAGAAAAGTTTTTAAGACTTCCAAAATAATCAAATAAGTCCACCCTTCAAAACAGAACCCTCCAACCAAAATTTTAAAACTTAGTTAAAGTTTTGCAAAAGTTCTCAAAACTCCAAAGGAATATTTTTGGGGTGTGACACCTTCTCCGTGCGCAATCGACCAGTTTATTTCAAAAATCTTTTTTCGAGCTCGTGTTTGATCGCTTTTGCAAAATCTTGGTTTATTTTGCTATTCGGTTCTTCTCAGGTTTTCTGCTTTGCTACCCCAGAGTAAGAAATGACTCGTCCCTGGACACGCTCCATGCCAAGTCCACCGGAGGAAAATTATGGCACGCAGACAAACAACAATTTCTCACAGGGGCAGTCAAGTCAGCAGGGCAGTGAAACAGCATTTTCTCAAGTATGCCGCCTTTACGAGCAAAGTCAGCAACAGCACCAAGAAATGATGAACCATGTCCTTAACATGGGAAATCACCGCGAGCCATACCAGCAGCACTCAAAATTGTCTGAATTCCAGAAGACACGTCCAACAACATTTTCACACACAGACAAGCCTCTTGAGGCCGATGACTGGCTTCGAGATATTGAAAGGAAATTAATTCTGGCACAATGCTCAGACCACGAAAAAGTGTTGTACGCACCACATTACCTCACAGGAGCGGCCGCGTCATGGTGGGAAAATTTTCTACTTATGCATCCCAACATAAATAATATCACCTGGGAAGGTTTCAAGGAAGGCTTTCGTGGGGCACACATCCCTAAGAGTATCATGAAAATCAAGAAAAGAGAATTTGATGATCTCAAGCAAAGAGGCATGACAGTACAGGAGTACAACAGTCAGTTTGCGCAATTATCACGATATGCTAACGAAGAGTGAATGACAGAAAATAAAAAGATGGAGAAATTCCTGGACGGACTGGCACTAGCACTAAAATGCCAGTTAGTCGTACATACTTTTCCAGATTTCAAGACACTGGTAGACAAAGCTATTACACTGGAAAATGAACATCGCAGTCTGGAGGATATTCGCAAGAGAAAAAGGGATCAGACCAACCACCCCCGCAACAACAAGAATAAAATGAATTTCCAGCGAAACATTGTGAACAGACCCACGACCAACGACACACGTCCAAATAAGAATTTTCATGCAAGAGACAAGGATTTCACCTATCGCCCGGGTGTTACCTGCTATGCATGTGGAGAAGAGGGGCACTATGCTAAACAGTGCCCTAAGCCAAGAAACTCAGCGCCAAAGACGAACAGCAACGGTGTCGGGGGAAACTTTCCACCACGAGCACCTATGGGACCGGAGCCCCTTGTTCGTGCGGTAAGGGAGCGGAGGGAGCACAAAGAGCAGATCGTAGAGAGCACGCGGGCAGTTTACCCAGGTTCGGGCCGCGATGGACGCGTAAAACCCTACTCCTGCTTAGTTTGTATTAGTTGGGGAGCTCGGGAGCTTGAAGAACTAGCTAGACCGAGCGAATGAGCGATCTAGGTTCCGAACCCTCCCTACGTTGTGCATGGGCCTCCTTTTATAGCTCAAGGGGTCACCGACAGGTGTCAACGTAGGAGAAAGGGTAAAAAAGTAATTGTGGTGGTAGTTGTAATAGTGCGGGAACAGTGGATGAACAGTGGATGAACAGTGGTCATCACCTACTTTGACAGTGGGGGACAAGAGCATTAAATGCCCGTCGCCGTCGACCCCAAAAGCGCCCGCCCTTGCGTCTCTGTTTGCCACGGCGATAGCTTTATCACCGTGGAGTGCCACCGTGTCCCCCAGGCTGCACAGCCATCCGCCACGCGTCCCTGGAATGGCCCCAGGGCGACGCGTGGTTCGATGAGCTGGAGCGCGGGCACACAGCGTAACTCTCCCCGGCAAGCACCTTGCTGGGGTCTTGACCTTGCCGGGCCCGAAAGCTTGCCGGGCTCTGAAGCTTGTCGCTCCCCGGGCCTTGCCGGGGCGCAGGCTGCGCCGAGGCGTGTCTTCTGAAATGTGATCTTCTGGTCCTCCTGGCAAGCTCCTCTTGCCAGGGCCTTGTGCAAATGAGGTAGCCTTGAGCCTGGGACGGCCTTCCCGGCAAGCTCCACTTGCCGGGGCCTTGTTCTTCTGTCTCGTATACTTTGTTTTTGAATGGCTTTATATGGAGCAGAAACGTCTCCGGCAAGCACGTGGTAGGCCCTGCCGCGGGAAGCTGCTACTGCCCGTGCACAAGTTGGGGTACTGAGGTACCCCTACCTTAGTACACCGACAGGAGCCCCCGGGCCTGGGCCACACACGGTGCCGAGCGCTGTTGGGCCAGGCCCAAAACAGTGCACGGGCATGCGCGGCCCACGGCACGCTGAATCCCCTTCCGCATCCGCCGCGCCCCTCCGTAACGGCACGCGTCGATTGCGGCGTCGTGGGAGGGAACGTGGCCACGTTCTTTAATGGGAAATGCGGAGCGTCCTCCACTTCCCCCTTAAAAGCAGAGGAAGCAGGGGCCGTTACCTTACTTCGCCTTCATTGCTTCTTCTTCCATCTCCAAAAATTCCCCTTTGCGCTCCGACTCCACACCTCCTCCTTCGTCTTCCGCATCTGCGGCGCCGCCGGACTCTTCGCTCTCCCCTCCCCGCCGCCTCCGCCATGGCCTCGAAGACCGAGAAGGCGAAGGCGGAGAAGACCAAGAAAGAGAAATCCGAGCAGGCGGCGAGGCTTGCTCTTCTGCGGAAGAGGAATGTCGTCTTCGCGCCAAGGCTCAGCGCGCGGGAGCTCTGGAACAAGTATTACTTGTTCTAGGCCAAGGAAACCAAGGCGCATCCTTGGACCAGAGCTTATCCCGCCGCCGCCAAGGACATGTACCCCGGCGGGTATTTCTTCTTCGCTGTTTTCTTCCACTGCGGCCTTTGTCCTCCCTTTTCTGAATTTTTCTGCGACATCATGAACACCTACAACCTCCACCTTCTAGACTTCACCCCCAACGCCATCCTCACGATGGCGGTTTTCGCACATCTGTGCGAAAACTATATTTGGATCTATCGAAACGTAGCGCTTTTTAGGCACTTCTTTACGCCTAGAGTAGAGGCCGGCGCCCCCCTCTCCGGAGGGATCTCTTGGGTCTTCCGCTTGAACAAGAAAGAATCCTATCTTCAAGGGGAACTCCGCGGCAAGTGGGAAAAGTGGCACGCGGACTGGTGCTGGATAGTTGAGGACGAGCCGCAGCCCTTCACCGCGCCGCGCACAACTGTCATAGTGCGCGGCAGAGACTGGAGCGAGCTGGACTCGGACGACATCAAGCTCAACGTCGCCCTTGTCAGAATTCTTCGTCTCCGGGTAGCTAAGTTGACCATGGGAGAAGTGGGAGCAGACTTCCTCCGCCGCCGCATTGCCCCTCTACAGGATAGGAAGAGGCCAGCATAGGAGTACGGCAACGCGGCGGACGTAATGAGACTGCGCCCAGGGCTAAACTTCAACTTCACGTCGCTGGAGCTGAAGTGGATGGTCCGGGAACTTTTTAAGCATGACCCGGCCCACCCAGAGTGGTTTAGAGCTCCCCGGGGAGTGGTGCCCCTCTGCAACAGCACGGCCCGGGATCCCCTACGCGCAATGATGCCCGCATGCGACTCGCATGGCGTCGACCGCACATGGATACCGCCCAAGCCAGATGCCATCATGAGCTTCTTCGACAACCTGGTGGAGGTGCCGAAGAACAAAGATGAGATCAAGGGGCTCACCCGGGACACCACCGACTGGGAGATTGCCTATATAGCTTCTCGGGTAGAAGAGGCCGCTGCAGCCGCAGCGGCAGGAGAGTTCGGGTTCACGGTTGAAGAGGCAGAGGCTGCGGAAGCGTCCTGCCAAGCAGAGGAGGCGGAGATCCGCAGGCTGCTGAAATGCTTCCGCCCGACGAGCTCGCCGGGGTCCCCTCTCTGAGACATGCTGGGATCCCCGGGATCGTGACTGAGGCCGCCGCGAGGGGCGACGTTGCCGGGGGAAACAGAGGCGCCGGAGGGAGCGGAGGCGCCGGAGGGAGCACGACAGCAGGGCAGGGCACTGGGCCCAGCAAGCCGGCCGAGGAGGAGGAGGAGGATGCCGGGGCCGGCGAGGACTCTGATGGGTCGCTGGGGCTCTACAACGATGACGTCTCCTCGTCCTCGGAGACCTCCCTGCCTCGGGCGAGTCCCAGGCGATCTCCGCTGAAGCGCCTCCGCAAGGCGACGACGGGGACGAGGGCACAGGCGCCCCGACAACAACCAGCTCGCCGGGCGGCTCGAGCTACCCGGGGGAGCCAAGTCGCGACAGGAGCGCCCGGCGCACCAACCGTAGCGGAGGCGGCCCGCACCCAGGCTACGGCGGAGGCGCCGCGCACGTCAGCGCCAAGTGGAGGAGGGTCTTCACAGAGCGAAGCGGCTGCTCCGCCCCCTCCCCGGGCCTCGGCGTCCACAGGGGCCGGGTCTTCGCAGCCCCCAGCCCCGGGGACCGCCAAGCGCCCGAGGGAGCCTTCGCCTCCTGCTCCTCGCGCGGACGCGCCTCAGGTGGCGTTCGACTTCTCCGCCCTGAGCGACGACGACGACGACGAGGAACAAGAGTAAGGACTCGAAGTTTTGTATCTTCTTTAACTTTGTCTTGATTCTTTCTTCGATGATTCTGATTCTTGCTTCTTGCTTTGATTTCAGGACCCTGGCCCAGCGAGCGTCGAAGAAGGCCAAGGTTCCCGTCGTCGAGGTCGAGGACGACTCGCCCATCGCGGCGACAGGGGACACGCCAGCGACGAGCTTGTCGGACCCGAGCGCTGCTCCGAAGAGCAGCCCCCAGCGCAGCCCCCAGCGTAAGTCTGGTTTTTGATTCTTCCGCTCGTCGGGCGCGCTTGAGGGTTTTGTCTTGTACTAACATCTTATCGTCTTTGTTTTGTCTTGATTGACTCATGCAGAGGTGGAGCCGCAGCCACAGGGGCATCCGGAGACCACTCCCGCGGAGCCGCAGGCCCCGCCGTCCCCGCCAAGGATGAACTCTCCGGTGAAGGAGAGCGCTCCGCCAAGGGCGGGTACTCCGCCAAGGGCGAGTACCCCGCCAAGGACGAGCAGCCCGGCGAGGGTGGCCACCCCGCCAAGGGAGAGCTCCCCCGCGAGGGAGCCTGCCGTCGACGAAGTCCGCCAAGGTAGGTCTTGTAACTCCGTCTTCTTGGATTCGTCTTTTTTTTGGATATTTGCTTGAACTTTTTCCTTTCTTTTTCTTCTTCTTCTAGATCCTCCTCCCCCAGAGCAGATGGAGATGGAGATCGTCGTCGAGGAGGAGGGCACGCAGGGCGACGGCGGCAACGCCCCTGTCGTTGAAGACACGACGGGAGCCGCCGAGCCTGCCGCGGAGGAGACTTCTCCGACCGCAGACGCAGCAGCCGGGGAGGGGGACGGCGACCGCACTGCCGGCCCGGAGGCGGCAGGAGCATCGGGCGCTGCACCGGCCGCCGACCCCTCCGTCGGAAAGGAGCAGTCGGGCTTCTACCTTGAGGCTCCCAACGGCGTCTTCATCCAAGTGCCGTGGGGATCCTCGTCGCGAGCCCCCGCGGAGGGAGAGGCCTTTGATGGAGTGGTCCTCGCCTCCGCGGGTCTGAAGATCGTCGAGGCGCCTGGCGGGAGCGACGAGCCCGAGGAGGAGAAGTTGCTTCATCGGCTCCTGGCCCTTTACCGGGCCAGGCAGGCGAAACTTGAATCTCGGGAGGCCCTCACCGCCAAGGCCGCCGCTGACATGGAGAAGCGCGCCGCGGAGCTCCGCGCCGCCAACCAGGCGGCCCTCCACGACCGGGCGGAGGAGCGCGAGCGGCTTGCCGGGGAGTACCAGGAATGGCTCCTGGAGAAAGCCGAGGCCGAGGAGCAGCAGCGACTCGCCGGAGAAGAGCTGTCCCGGCGAGAAGGAGAGCTCACCCAACGGAAGGTCAACCTCGACGCCCACGAGGAAGACCTTACCGCCCGGGAGCAGGCCCTTGGCGGAGAGCTGAAGGAGGCGAAGGCCGCCGCCGCCACAGCAGAGACCGCCAAGAAAGACCTTGAGGCTAAAGTGGCGCAGCTGGAGGAGTTCCTTAAGGCGAGCACGGAGAGGGTCACCGCGCTGAACTTAGAGCGCGAGAAGGACGCCCATACTAACTCTGAACTCCAGGTGCGCCTTTCCAAGCAAGGCGACGAGCTGAAGGCCGCCAAGGACTCGATCGCAGATCTGGAGCTGAAGGTTTCCATGCTGAAGGACTCTCTTGACGCCGTC
Organism: Secale cereale; assembly: GCA_902687465.1. Classification (NCBI taxonomy): domain Eukaryota; kingdom Viridiplantae; phylum Streptophyta; class Magnoliopsida; order Poales; family Poaceae; genus Secale; species Secale cereale. The sequence continues at coordinate 788,472,898 of LR738715.1, read as the reverse complement.
CGGGATCGCGAAACCAAGCTGAAGGACGAGCTCCGCAAGGAGCGAGGCTTGGTGGAGAGCGCCACCACAGCGGCCAACAACTTCCGCCAAACCGTCGAGGTATGGACCGAAGACCTGGTGGCCTCTGCAGCTAGCATCGACAAGGAGCTGATGGCGCTGAGGGTTGAGCATCTCATATACTCTCCGGATCCAAACCTCCCCCACAGCGCCAAGCTCAGTCTCTTCTTCAGAGGGATTGCGCCGGCACTTGCAAATCTTCAGAAGAAGCTCCCCGCGCAACTGGCCGAGGAGTCACGCCAGCTCTGCGCGGGAACCTTGGAGCGCGTCCTGACGAAGATAGTGTACCGCAATCCGGGCATAAACCTCGCCAACGTTCTCCGTAGCTTGCCGGCCGATGCGGATATGGAGGCACTGAAGGCGCAGGTCGCCCACATTATCGCCAAAGTGAACAAGATCTCTAGGATTGAAGGCGACCGCGTAGATTAGGCCTCCTTTTCTTTATCTCTTTTGTTGCTGCATAGTGTGTCACAAACATGAACTTATTAGTCATTGCGACAAGTTATCCCTTGTAAGATATTATCTTATTTTGACCAATTGATGTAGTGCTATCTTCCTTGCTTTGGTCCTCTACTTTGTATGTTTTCAACCCTACGCTTCTAGGGAACTTGCCGGCAAGGGGCCTCTGCCGCGAGCGCCGAGTACTGGACTCCGAGCAGCCTGCTGGCTAAGGTCTTACCGGCAAGCAACCTTGCTGCAGCTAGTCGCAACGCACTTAGCTTGCTGAGCGAACTCGGAAACGAAACAAGGGCGCGACACTAGTCGCAGCTCACTTAAGTCGTTGAGCATACTCGAAAACAAGATAAGGGTGCGGCTAGCCACGGGTAGGTTCCTCCGCGCACAGGTTTTCCATACAAAGTGTGGTTGTTCAAGGAATATAACCAAAATTTAAAAATTTGAATTGCTCAAATTCTGGTAACTTAGCTTTCATATATTGCTTGCTTCCCGGTAAGGCTTCTCTTTCTTGAACAGCACTTGGTTCATCTTCCATCTCCTTCCCCCCCGGCAAACTTGTGCGCGAGGAACATTCCTTCTGCTTAAGAGGAAAAGAGAAAGAAGAGGGAAACAAGTATATGGCCTTTCGGCGTGCTAATGCTTACCGGATATGTGTGTTGCACAAGATGCCAAATAATGCATGCAAATAGCGAAGAAAAGCATGGGAAGGCAAATAGTGCAAAACACAAAAGCTTTACTGATGCACGGGATCTGCGCCCGGCTTTGTACAAAGGGTTACATGCAACAGCGGCAATGCTTGTACAAAATGTGGTTGCCGGAGCGGATCACGGCAACCGCGCCTTATGGGTGAAACTTTCGAAGATGCTCTATGTTCCAGGAGTTGCTCACCGGTAAGCCTTCTTCGGTCTCAAGGCGGACAGCTCCAGGCCTTGTGACTTGTCTCACCCGATAAGGGCCTTCCCACTTCGGCGTCAACTTGTTGGAATTCTTGGCGGACTGAACACGCCGAAGAACAAGGTCGCCTTCCTCGAGACTCCTGGCCTTAACCTTGCAGCTATGATAGCGGCGCAAGGCTTGCTGGTATCGAGCAGCTCGTACAGCAGCCTGGAGACGTTCCTCCTCGAGGAGCAATGCATCATCTTGTCGCAGTTGCTCTTGCTCGAGCTCATCATAAGTGAGCACTCGAGGAGATCCGTATACGAGTTCCGTGGGGAGAACTGCCTCTGCTCCATAGACTAGAGCAAAGGGTGTCTGTCCGGTGGCTCGACTTGGTGTCGTTCTGATTGACCAAAGAGCCGCCGGTAGCTCCTCTATCCAGTTTCTTCCGCACCTGCGCAGCCTGTCAAAGGTCCTTGTCTTGAGTCCGCGCAGCACTTCAGCATTGGCCCTCTCCGCTTGACCGTTGCTCCTCGGGTGAGCAACAGAAGCGAAACAGACCCTGGCGCCAAGGTCTTGGACGTACTGCATGAAGGTGCGACTAGTAAATTGTGTACCGTTGTCGGTGATGATCCTGTTAGGGATTCCGAAACGGCAAACAATCGACCTGAAGAACCTGACCGCCGACTGTGCTGTCACCTTTCTCACTGGTTCCACTTCTGGCCACTTTGTGAACTTGTCGATTGCAACGTACAAGTACTCAAAGCCCCCGACAGCGCGAGGGAAGGGGCCGAGGATATCGAGCCCCCAGACCGAGAAGGGCCAGGACAAAGGGATCGTCTGGAGAGCTTGAGCTGGCTGGTGAATTTGCTTCGCATGGAACTGGCACGCTTCACACTTGGTTACTAGTGCAGTTGCATCTTGGAGGGCTTCTTGCCAGAAGAACCCTTGCCGGAAAGCTTTCCCGGCAAGTGCCCTTGCGCCAATGTGGTGGCCACATATGCCTCCGTGTATCTCTGCCAACAGCTTCTATCCATCTTCTCTGGAAATGCACTTCAACCTGACACCATTGAGTTTTCTTCTGTACAGCTCGTTATCCACGAACTGGTACATACTTGACTGCCTTGTTATCTTCTCTATCTCTGTTGGGTCGTCGGGAAGTTCTCCAGTTTGTAGAAAACGGACGATCTGCTGCGCCCACGCCGGAGCCCGAGGCTCAACGGCGAGGACCAAAGGCGTGAGGGCCGCTGCAGGAACCTCAGCTTCTACGGCAAGAACCTCTGGTTCTGCCGGAGCTGATGGTCCCCCGGCAAGCTCGCCGGGGCGAGGCTTGTCGGGAACGATTGCTTCAACTGTACAGATCCCAGGATCTGCAGGAGCAAACTGTTCCTCAGCGTTCTGATCGTTGATCTTGGGGACCTTGGCGGCGGCCTCGGGAAGATCCGCCGGCAAGTAGTCGCCGGAGACCAACTTTCTCTTCTTGGACTGCCCAATTGATGGTGCAACGGATGGCTGAGTCAGCTTGAGCAAGAAGGTCCCTGGTTCCACAGGTAACTTCATCGCAGCACACTTTGAAAGGCCATTTGCAATATCATTCTGAGCTCTTGGAACGTGCTCCATTTGCATACCTTCAAAGTGCTCTTCAAGCTTTCTCACTTCATCTAAATAAGCTTCCATCAAAGGGCTCTGGTAATTCTTGTTGACTTGTCGGACCACCAACTGAGAATCTCCCCGCACAATCAGCTTCCTGATCCCAAGTTCGGCCGCAATCCTGAGGCCGGCAAGCAAGCTTTCATACTCAGCAGTATTGTTTGTCGCTTGCTCCCTGGGAAAGTGCATCTGGATAACATACTTGAGGTGCTCTCCGGTGGGCGCGACGAGTACCACGCCGGCACCGGCGCCTTGCAGCGAGAAGGCACCATCAAAGTACATTACCCATTCACTTGTCGCTTCTTGTACGGGTACACTTGTTTCTGGAACTTCCTCATTGGGCGTTGGGGTCCATTCAGCTATGAATTCTGCCAAAGCTCGGCTCTGAATAGTTGAAGTACTTTCAAACTTGAGACCAAAGCTTGACAGCTCCAGTGCCCACTCGACGATCCTGCCTGTTGCTTCTGGGTTGTGCAATATCCTCTTCAACGGAAAGCGAGTGACCACTGTTATCTCGTGTGCTTGGAAGTAATGGCGCAGCTTTCTCGAGGCCATGAGGAGGCCGAAAAGCAACTTCTGCACCCCGGAGTATCTTGATCTAGCTCCCTGCAAGAGGGAACTCACAAAATACACCGGGCGCTGCACCATCTTTCTTCGCACTTCTCCTCGTTCCTGCGCAGAGTTGTCCTTGTTGGGGCCAGAGCTTGTCGGAGCAGTCCCCTGCTTGACGCTGGATTCGCTTGCCGGTGGTGTAGACTCCTCGTCGGCCTCCCTCTCCGCTACTAACGCAGCACTAACCACTTGATTGGTTGCTGCTAGGTACAGCAGCAACTTCTCTTGTGGCCTAGGTGCGACAAGTATGGGAGTGGAGGATAGGTACCGTTTCAAGTCTTGCAGCGCTGCCTCCGCTTCCGGAGTCCACTTCACGGGACCTGCCTTCTTCAAGATCTTGAAGAAAGGCAGGGCGCGTTCTGCAGACTTCGAAATGAACCTACTGAGGGCAGCCACACAACCTGCAAGCCTCCTGACATCCTTGAGGCGCTTCGGGGCTTCAATCTGCTCGATGGCTTTAATCTTGTCGGGGTTGGCTTCAATCCCCCTCTATGACACAAAGAACCCGAGAAGCTTGCCGGAGGGGACTCCAAAGACACACTTCTCGGGGTTCAACTTAAGCTGGATCTTGCGCAGGTTCTCAAATGTCTCTTCCAAATCTTGGATCAGTGTATCCTTGCTCTTTCTCTTCACCACGATATCATCCATGTAAGCCTCTACATTTCTGTGGATCTGTGGCTCAAAAGCAGTGTATACTACCCTTGCAAAGGTTGAGCCTGCATTCTTCAATCCAAAAGGCATGCGAATGAAGCAATATGTGCCACATGGAGTAATGAATGCAGTCTTCTCTTCATCTTCCTTGGCCATGAAAATCTGATGGTAGCCTGAATATGCATCAAGAAAAGAGAGTAGATCACATCCGGCAGTGGAGTCAACAATCTGGTCAATGCGCGGCAAGGGAAATGGATCCTTGGGACATGCTTTATTCACATCAGTGAAGTCTATACACAGTCTCCACTTCCCGTTGGCCTTACGCACGACGACTGGGTTTGCCAACCACGTCGGATGGATCACGCCTCTAACTAGGCCCGCTGCTTCTAGCTTCTTGATCTCTTCGGCAATGAATTCTTGGCGCTCCACGGCTTGCTTTCTGACCTTCTGCTTGACGGGCCGCGCATGAGGACAAACAGCAAGCTTGTGCTCAATTACCTTCCTGGGAACACCGGGGATGTCAGATGGTTGCCAGGCAAACACATCGACATTCGCCCGCAGGAAGGCAACGAGCGCGCTTTCCTATTTGTTGTCAAGTGTGGCACTGATGGTGAAGGTACCACCAGTGCCGTCCTCCTTGGCGGACACCTTCTTGGTTGCCGGAGGAGCGGCCATCCCCTTCTTGCACTTGCCGGTGGAGCTCGATGGAACGTCCTCGACGGCAGCGCAGCACTCCGAAGAGGTGCGGTTGCCGGAGTGGGTCCCAGAGCACTTGCCGGACTTTGTCTTGGTCTTCTTCCCCCCGGGAGCTTCAGCGGCAAGTGTGTTGCTCTCCGCTGCGGCTGCTGCATCCCGGTATATCTTGTCGGCGCAGATAAGCGCGTCCTTCTTGTCGCCATGGACAGAAATGACGCTTATCGGCCCCGGCATCTTGAGTACGTTGTAGGCGTAGTGGGAAGCTGCCATGAACTTGGCGAGGGCAGGACGGCCGAGTATCCCATTATACGGTAATGGTATATCGGCGACGTCGAATGTGATGCGCTCAGTTCTGAAGTTGAGCTCCCCGCCAAAGGTCACCGGCAAAGTTATCTTCCCCTTGGGCTTGCTCCTCCCCGGGTTTATTCCTTGGAACGAACCGGTCTCTTCGAGCTCGCCATCTGGGATTTGGAGTTTCTTGATCACAGCAGAGGAGATCAAGTTCAGCCCGGCCCCGCCGTCAACCAACATTTTGGTGACCTTGAGGTTGCGGATGGTTGGTGAGACCAACATCGGCAAGCACCCGACCGCAGTGGTGCGGTCAGGGTGATCCTCAAGATCAAAAATGATGGGCGTGCTGGACCATTTGAGGAGCCTGCGCGACTCCACGGGCGGCTCTGCTGCATTTACTTCCCGCACCCACTGCTTAAGTTGGCGGTGGGAAGTATGCAGAGAGGCGCCGCCGTCGACGCACAGGACTTCCGTGGCCTTCTGGAACTCCTGCTCGCTGTCATCACCTTCCTCCATGTCGTCGTCGTCGTCTTCTTCGTCCTTGTCGCGGCCCCGGGGAGGTCGGTCACCTTGCCGCTGCTTGGCCTTGCCGCGGCACCCTCCCCGGCCATTGAACGGCCGCTTCTTGCTTGGCTCTCCTCCGCCACCTTGGGCCTTCTCCTTGTCGCGCCGCTCGTACTCAGCTTTCTGCTGCTCGACGAGGTACTCGGCGCGTTTGCAGTTGGAGAGGTCGTGGCCCTTGGTGCGGTGGATTTTGCAGTATTGCTTGTCGGAGCCGTCCTGCTTGTCGGCTGCCGCTACAGGGGCAGGCTCCTTGCCGGAGCCGCCAGCCTGTGCTTGCTTGGCGGGAGCCTCCTTGCCGGACTTCTCGACGGCAAGCACTTCCTTCTTGCTCTTTCTTCTATTGTTCCGCCGCCGGCTCTTCTTTGCCGGGGCGGCATCCTCGCTGTCGCTTCCCCCTGCGCCAGCATCCTCTCCGGGGAGTTTCCTCCCTTCTTCGGCGCGCGCGCACTTATCAGCTAGAGCATAGAGCTCGCTGACATCCCGTATCTTGGTCATGGCCATCTCCTCACGCATGCGGCGGTTACGCACGTTCTGGTGGAACGCGCTGATAACCGCAGCAGGGTGGACGTCGGGGATGTTGTGATGTACGCGGCTGAAGCGCTGGATGTATTTGCGCAGAGGTTCTCCTTCCTTCTGGGCCAGAATGTGGAGATCACTCTCCTGGCCGTGGGGTTTGTGGCCGCCCGTGAAGGCGCCAACAAACTGATGGCAGAGATCTGCCCAAGAAGAAATGGAGCCTTCCGGCAAGTGCATAAGCCAAGAACGAACGTTCGGCTTAAGCACTAGCGGGAAGTAATTCGCCAGTATCTTCTCGTCGCGCCCCCCGGCAGCCTGCACCGCGATGGTGTAGATGCTGAGGAATTCCGAGGGGTGCGTCTTGCCGTCGTACTTCTCCGGTACGTCGGGCTTGAAATTCTTCATGCTGGGCCACTGGACGCGCCGCAGATCACGGGTAAATGCAGGGCAACCTGCCGCGTACGGCAAGTCGCCTGGTTCACCGGGCACGTGCGTGTCGACAGCGTTCCCAGCTTGCTGATCTGATTGTCGCCGAGCTTCTCGGCGGCGCTCGATCGTCGTTCGAGCGTCTTCTTGTCGCCGGTTGTCAAGGACTTGGCGCTGGTCCCGACGGGCCCGCGGATCCGACGACGCCGTGGAGTCGTCGTCGACGTTGATCCGGCGGGGCGGCGTCTTCTGCTTCCGCGGCGGGGAGTGCACGGTGGTTGCACCCCCGGCGGTTTTGTCGCCGTCGGCCTTCGTCTCCTCGACTTGCCGTGGCCGCGAGGTCGCTGGCTGCTGCGGAGAGTCGTTATTGGCGAAGGCGATCAGGCTCTGGATGGTTGCCCTCCAGTCTTCGGCCTTGTCTGCCACTGGAGGGAAGTCGAGGAGCAGTTGCGCTCTTGCGAGCGCTTCTGCTGGAGAGGAGGGGAGCGGGGGCGAGCGGCGCGAGGAGCGGGATATGCTCGGACTCCTAACATGGTTAGAAGGAGCAGGGTCCCGCCCCGGCGACCGCGCCTTGCTCGTGCCCGGACGGTGGCCCGAAGCATCCCGCGAGCCTCCGGTTTGCCCTTGGCCCAGCAAGCGGATGCCACCTCCTGTGCCATGGCGCTGCTGGGTTGTTGTTTGCTGAGATGGACGTGGCGCATCTACGGAGACCGAGGCCTTGGAGTTGGTCCGGCCGTCCGCCTTGTCCTTGGATTTAGCGGTGCCGTGAGTTTCCTCACCGGCGACCACTCTTCCGCCGGCGTCTCCTCCACCCACCGTTGGTTCTGGTGGTGGTGGAACAGACACACACGGGCCTGCGACCTCCGAAGCCTTCTTCTTCGGGGCCATGCTGTTGATGATGAAGTTGATGTAGCTGGAGAGGTTGATGAAGAATGCGCCCGCGTGAACGCCGGATCAGGTTCGCACAACCTCGACGCCCCCTGCCTGGCGCGCCAAAGATGTCGGGGGAAACTGTCCATGACGAGCACCTATGGGACCGGAGCCCCTTGTTTGTGCGGTAAGGGAGAGGAGGGAGCACAAAGAGCAGATCGTAGAGAGCACGCGGGCAGTTTACCCAGGTTCGGGCCGCGATGGACGCGTAAAACCCTACTCCTGATTAGTTTGTATTGAGTTGGGGAGCTCGGGAGCTTGAAGAACTAGCTACACCGAGCGAATGAGCGATCTAGGTTCCGAACCCTCCCTACGTTGTGCATGGGCCTCCTTTTATAGCTCAAGGGGTCACCGACAGGTGTCAACGTAGGAGAAAGGGTAAAAAAGTAATTGTGGTGGTAGTTGTAATAGTGCGGGAACAGTGGATGAACAGTGGATGAACAGTGGTCATCACCTACTTTGACAGTGGGGGACAAGAGCATTAAATGCCCGTCGCCGTCGACCCCAAAAGCGCCCGCCCTTGCGTCTCCGTTTGCCACGGCGATAGCTTTATCACCGTGGAGTGCCACCGTGTCCCCCAGGCTGCACAGCCATCCGCCACGCGTCCCTGGAATGGCCCCAGGGCGACGCGTGGTTCGATGAGCTGGAGCGCGGGCACACAGCGTAACTCTCCCCGGCAAGCACCTTGCCGGGGTCTTGACCTTGCCGGGCCCGGAAGCTTGCCGAGCTCTGAAGCTTGTCGCTCCCCGGGCCCTGCCGGGGCGCAGGCTGCGCCGAGGCGTGTCTTCTGAAATGTGATCTTCTGGTCCTCCTGGCAAGCTCCTCTTGCCAGGGCCTTGTGCAAATGAGGTAGCCTTGAGCCTTGGACGGCCTTCCCGGCAAGCTCCACTTGCCGGGGCCTTGTTCTTCTGTCTCGTATACTTTGTTTTTGAATGGCTTTATATGGAGCAGAAAGGTCTCCAGCAAGCACGTGGTAGGCCCTGCCGCGGGAAGCTGCTACTGCCCGTGCACAAGTTGGGGTACTGAGGTACCCCTACCTTAGTACACCGACAAACGGGAACAATTCAGCGCCCAAGCGTAATAATTTCAACCCCAATAACGATCACAGGAAAGGCCACCTGAACCATGTAACCAAGGAGCAGGCACAGGATGCACCGGATATCGTACTCGGTATGTTCCCTGTCAACACAATACCTGCCACGGTTTTGTTTGATTCTGGAGCTTCTCATTCGTTCATTTCGAGGAGTTTTGCTTTGCAACATGGTTTTTCAATGATTCCCTTGGGAAAATCAATGACCATCAAGTCCCCCGGAAGTAAGCAGATCACTCAAAATTACTGCCAAGGTTTGACCATTGAGATTGAGGGATTAAAATTCCACGCAAACCTCGTCGTGTTGGAAAACAGAGGACTGGTTGTTATCCTGGGTATGGACTGGCTGACCACCAATAAAGGATTTATCGACTGCTTCAATAGAATAGTGATTCTTACTCATCATCATGGAAAAACAATAATAGTCGCAGCTCAGGAGAGACCAGTATCTCGGCAACCAAAATTGAACAAAGTTGAAGCCTCTGAGTTAAGCAAGGTTCCAGTTGTATGTGAATTTCCAGACGTATTTCCCGAGGAATTACCAGGCATGCCGCCAGACAGAGAAATAGAGTTCATTATTGAGCTAGCACCAGGGACCACACCCATATATAAGAAACCATACAGAATGGCGCCATCCGAGTTGGTTGAATTAAAGAAGCAAATAAAAGAATTACTAGACAAGGGATTTATACGGGCCAGCTCCTCACATTGGGGCTTGCCGGTATTATTTGCCAAAAAGAAAGATGGGACCATGAGGCTGTGTATAGACTACCGAGCGCTCAACATGGTCACAATCAAAAATAAATATCCGATGCCACGGATAAATGATTTATTTGACCAGCTCGCACAAGCCAAGGTTTTCTCAAAAGTCGACTTAAGGTCAGGTTATCATCAGCTAAAAGTACGCACAGAAGATATCCCGAAAACCGCATTCACCTCAAGATACGGACTTTATGAATTTACAGGGATGCCGTTCGGACTGACAAACGCCCCCGCATATTTCGTCCACCTCATGAATAAGGTATTTTTGAAATTCATGGACAAATTTGTGGTGGTATTTATCGACGATATTTTGCTATATTCCAAAACACCAGAAGAACATGCTGAACACCTCCGCATTGTTCTGGGAGAATTAAGGAAACACCAACTTTACGCCAAATTCAGCAAATGTGAATTTTGGTTGAGACAAGTGGGTTTCCTAGGACACGTATTAACGCAAGAAGGAATTGATGTGGACCCAGATAAAGTCAAGGCTGTACTTGGCTGGAAGTCGCCAGCCAGTGTAACGGATATACGCAGTTTCCTCGGTATGGCCAGATATTACAGAAGGTTTATTGAAGGATTTTCCACCATAGCCAAACCCATGACCCAGCTACTCAAGAAGGATAAGAAATTCGAGTGGACCAAAGCATGTGAGAAAAGCTTCCAAGAGCTCAAAAAGAGGTTAACGACAGCCCCAGTATTAATTGTGCCAGACATACACAAGAGCTTTGAAGTATATTGCGACGCATCTTGGAAAAGCCTCGGATGCGTACTAATGCAAGAAGGCAAAGTAGTCGCCTACGCATCCCGGCAACTGCGAAAACATGAAGAAAATTATCCTACTCACGATTTGGAGTTGGCAGCAGTCATTCATGCACTCAAGGAATGGAGGCACTTCTTACTTGGGAATCGCTGTGAAATATATATGGACCATAAGAGCCTCAGCTATATTTTCACACAGCCAGATCTAAATTTACGACAACGACGCTGGTTGGAACTGGTAAAAGATTACGATGTTGGTATCCACTATCACCCCAGGAAAGCAAATGTGGTAGCCGATGCTCTCAGCCGTTACCCGAACAGCGGCAGCATATAGAACCTAATACCCGAATTTCAGCGAGAATTCACCGGACTCAACCTAATAATGGTCACGGAGGGCGAAGTATCAAAGCTAGAAATACAGCCTACACTGATAGAGCAGATAAAGAAGGCTCAACTCGGACACCCCAGCATCGAAGGAATAAAGAGAAAAGTAAGTCAAGGCAAGGCTTCAGAATTCACCATAGACAGTGAAGGAATATTATGGTTCGGAGACAGACTTTGTGTACCCCAACAGCAACGACCTTAAACAGCAAATTCTAGCGGGAAGTCATACTTCTCCATACTCAATCCACCCTGGAGGTACAAAAATGTACAAAGATATTCAGGAAAGATTTTGGTGGCACGGCATGAAGAGGGATATAGCCACATTTATTGCATGCTGCGATTCATGTCAACGCATTAAAGCCGAGCACCAAAAACCCGCAGGGCTATTACAGCCAAATAATATACCAGAATGGAAATGGTATGATATCGGAATGGACTTCATCGTTGGACTACCACGATCACAACACGATAACGATGCTATATGGGTCATCACAGATAGACTGACCAAGGTGGCACATTTCATACCCGTCAAGACAACACACACCACTCAAAAGCTCGCCAAACTTTACCTTGCCCGGATAGTATGCCTACATGGTGTGCCCAAGACTATAATATCCGACAGGGGCACTCAGTTCGTCTCAAAACTTTGGGACCAGTTGCAGCGAGCCCTCGGAACGCAACTAACATTCAGTACGGCTTACCACCCCCAGACTGGAGGACAAACGGAACGAGTAAATCAAATACTCGAAGACATGCTAAGGGCATGTGTCCTCACCTATGGGGCCAGTTGGGAGGAAAGCCTACCATATGCCGAGTTCGCATATAACAATAGTTACCAAGCTAGCCTGCAGATGGCACCTTTCGAAGCATTGTACGGACGAAGATGCCGTACTCCATTGAATTAGTTGGAAACAGGGGACAGCCACATATTCGGCCCCAATATGTTAAAGGAAGCCGAGGAGAGAGTAAAAATGATACGGGATCGACTCAAGACCGCCCAAAGCCGACAAAAGAGCTATTACGATCAAAAGCATCGGGAAATAAGTTTCGAGCCCGGTGACGACGTATACCTGCGTGTGTCACCGATGAGAGGACTACAACGATTCAAAGTCAAAGGGAAACTAGCACCACGATTCATCGGACCCTTCCGTATAATTGCACGAAGAGGCACAGTAGCTTACCAGCTGGACCTTCCCAAGGAACTGTCTGACGTCCACGACGTGTTCCACGTCTCACAACTACGGAACTGTGTAAGAAACCCAGAGAAACATGTGTCACATGAAAATCTTGATGTGCAACCAGATCTTACATACCGAGAACACCCAGTAAATATTTTGGATGAGTCTGAAAGGAGGACCCGTCAGAAAACAATAAAATTTCTCAAAGTTCAATGGAGTAATCATACAGAGGATGAGGCAACATGGGAAAGGGAAGATTTCCTTCGGACAGAACATCCACACCTATTTGAGGATCAGCTGAAATCTCGGGGACGAGATTTTTCCTAAGGGGGTAGGTGTTGTAACACCCCAAATTTTTGAGTTCGTTTTCTTGCAAATTTTTGGCCTTTTTGAAAGGGGATTGTTTGATCTTTTCGTTTGCCCTTCTAAAATTCTTTTTTTGCCAAAGTTTGTGTGTCTTCTCAAGCTTGGTTTTTAGCCTTGAAGTTCTCCTCTTGTGTTTGGCTCAAGCACAAGTTGAGATTCAAATGGGGATGTTTGAGTTCACCACTTCCTGTTTTAAATTCTCAAGTTTAGTCTTGACCTATCTCCCCTCCAAACTTCATCTTGCCTTGATCCCAACAGGGACAATCCTCTCCAAGACTCTCTTCACACCATGGGACAAGCATTTCCTCAATCCCAGCAAGTTTGAACCTTATTGGGATTTTTTCTCCTATTTATTTCACTTCAAAACAAATTCTGTCTTTTATAGTGGACCTTGGTGATTTACAAAGGAACCACCTTTTTCATCTTCCTATTTGACTCCAAACCAACTCTCCTAGATAGTCCTTAATACCCACAACCTAGATCCATCTTGTTTCACTGGTCCACAGTTCAAATTTTTCAAATTTCACCTGCTGCAAGTTTGGACCAGATTTGCAAAATTTGGTGAAATTCATATTTATCTTCTTCCAAAAATTCTGTGAAAAATCATGCAGCCTCTAGATGCATCAAGAGGCCACTCCACCAAAAATCAGCTCCAGAGACATTGCACAAATACCATAATCATTTCATCAAACACCTAGCCTACACTGAACTGTTAGCTGTTAACTGAAACTGTCGATAGTTAACACTTCGTCAGTTTCGTCATTTTCGACAGTCGTCGGGCGCGGCGACAAAACTCCGTCTGTATCTCCCTTGGCTTGATGCTGCACTGCAGCTTCTTCTTATCCGCGCGCCGCACGGTCGCTTGGCAGCTTCTAGGCGTCGGTGGCACCCTGGCCCGACCACGCCGGCGGCTGCCACGGCCACAGCGCCGCCCGTGGTGGCTGACAGACGCAACGCCGCAGCTCCACGCAGTTTTGCGCCGCCCAGACCACCCCAGTGCCCTGCATGTCCTTCTCCACAGCCAGCGCACGCCTGGCACGCCGTTGCCGTGGCCTGGCACGCGTAGAGCGCCGTTTCTGCCACCGACAAGCCGCGAGGCCGTTCCGTCGAGGGCAGGCCGTAACACCACCTCTACTGCCATGTTAAGCGCGGGAATGGAGCTTCTACAGATCATAGATGATGCTCAAGCCCCTAGCCCCGCCGTCCGACCACTGCAGCGCCGTAATTAGCTCGCCAGACTTATCCGTTCGCGGCAGCCACCTCGTGCCGCCTATAAAAGGCACCCTCGAGCTTGTGCTCGAGCACACACGCCTCCACTACTCCCCTAGACCACGCCAAACCTCTGGAAGAGCCCCGAGAGGCTTTTCTTCCCTGGCTCCGGCCAGCTGCCTCCGCCTCGGGCTCCAGCTCTGTTCACTCCGATGAGGGCTCCTCCGCCGCCGTGAGCTTGAACGTAGTACCCTGGCATCCACCTAGTCCTAACCCCCAGCCCAATTTCTCTCCAAAAACCTTCCCCGACGAGGTCCACGAACACCCGAGCCATCGTCCGTCGGAGATAAGCTCGCCGTCGACGTGGGACTCGCCGGCACCCAACTCCACCACCATTCGACGCGGAAGACCACCGTGAGGCTATAGGTACCACTCCCCTCCCCTATCTCGCCGTGGATCGACGCCGGCGATCACCGCAGCACCGTCGCCGGCGCGGCTCTGTTTCGTTTTTCAAACCTGACAGGTGGGGTCCCTCTGTCAGTCTCTCACATCTCCCCTCGAACCATTTTCTGCTGGCGTATTTATGCAAAGTGCGTTTTCCCTCTGCGGGTGACGTACTACGTACCGGTTCGCTTTGTTCTTTTCTGTTCTAGCCCCTGGATCTTTTCTGTTTCATTACAGATGGGTCCCTGGACAGAAACCTTAATATCTTTTAAACTAAAAGTGATTTTGAATTGATTCTTTTTCTGTCCACCTTGGTTTTCTGTCTAGTTTTTTGTCATATTTATGTGGAAATATTTTGAGCAACTTTATTTGCACGCGCGGTATTTATGTTAGTATGCATTTTGTTTGAATACATAGATACCGGAGGCCGTGACGGAGACGCGAATCACGCCGAGTTAATCTCCGACTTTTCAGAACCAGGCAAGCATGTTTGAACTCTTGATATGATGAGTGTACTGCATGTTTGCTCGAGTAGCTCGATCATAAGCATGATTATATGGGCATATGTGTATGGCATTTTTCATGCAAGTGATGCTTCGGGTGAGTCCCGAAGGAAAATGTTGAACCACCTCGATCATATGGTGATATGATAGGGTGGAATACTGGTATTGTTGGAGCATGCCAGTAGTTGGTCAACTCAGTGTCAACGGAGATCATGTCGCGATTCCGTTCGTCTCCTTTTCAGTACTATCATAGGTCGTCCGTTGGGATTACGGTCTAGTCGGTTGTAAACCGCTTTCCGAGTACACACCAACTAGAGGGGCCGGGATGAGGGTTCCATGGCCCTGGATTAAAGCCCGTCATTCGGTCAGGGGGCATGGGTGTTTCCGGTTGGGACCGAGAGGGGGGCACCCCTTAGAGCGCGCATATATAAATTTGATCCCATGCTATTCGAGGTTGTAGCCTCACCGTCTTAAAGTTTTCCGTGAATGTCGTCGCGGGTGATTCCGGACGACAGGATGTTAAATGGGTGTGTACTGGTTAGTTGGGTTTCTACTAAAACACCGTAGACGGGGCTAGCCCACGTGGCTAGTAGAACCCGTTGGCTATGAGTTATTAGTACAAGCTCTGCAGAGTTAAAATTCCTTTAGTAGCCATGTTTATGGCCTAGGATATATATTCATGTCAACCCGGTGACCGTCTCTAGTATATTCTTGTGAGTAGCTAAAACAGCGTTGTCATCAGGTTCATTTGGTAAATGAACTCACCACCATCCCTGTATTGATTTTACCTTCCGAAGTATTTCATTATTATATCCTGTTATTTATAAGCCCTTTAAGTGATGTCGCTCAAATGTCCGACTGTGGCATTCTTTTTATTTATAAGCCCTTTAAGTGATGTCGCTTAGACGTCCGACTGTGGCATTCTTTTTATTTATAAACCCTTTAAGTGATGTCGCTCAGACGTCCGACTGTGGCATTCTTTTTATTTATAAGCCCTTTAAGTGATGTCGCTCAGACGTCCGACTGTGGCATTCTTTTTATTTATAAGCCCTTTAAGTGATGTCGCTCAG
>LR738715.1:788446330-788457275 GCA_902687465.1 Secale cereale | reverse complement strand
CCCATTATGTGATGTCGCTCAGACGTCCGACTGTGGCATTCTTTTTATTTATAAGCCCTTTATGTGATGTCGCTGAGACATCCGACTGTGGCATTCTTTTTATTTATAAGCCCTTTATGTGATGTCGCTCAGACGTCCGACTGTGGCCTGTTATCATTTATTATTTTCCTACGAGGCGTCACCCAAACCCTCGTTTGGTCCCGTTATTTCTATCTTTTGGATTTTGGGAGGATTACCGCCCGACTTCCAGTCTTTACTTTCAGTGCATTCATATTTTGTTCCGGTTGCATTTTTGCTGGAATACTCTTATGCATTCATGTTGGCATTTGTTATATCTTAAGTCCGAACTGTCTTGCGAGTACATTCAAAGTACTCACCTGGCTTGTTGATTTGGCCAGAAGTGGACGAAGGCGATCTCTTGAATGAAGAGTTCGATAGCGAGTCCGGAGCTTAGAGGAGTCCCAGTCAGTCTCTCGCGATCCTGGAGTTGAATACTGTTTTATAACCGCTTCCGCCTACCACCAAATAAATTCATCGGGTCTCACTCCGACACTCGATGAACTGTAAAATATTGGAGTCACACCACCCACTTCACTGTGACATATTCCACCACCTTTTATTACGAGTCAGTAGTATGCCACCCCGCCTTATGCCATATTCGCCTCTATGTAATATATTGGCGTGCTTGTAATAAAATCTGTTGAGCCATCCCTAGCTCAACCTTGTATAATATTCAGTGTACTGGAAATTCTGTATCAAGGAATTGTCTGCCAGCGGGAATATTATTCCTCGCCGGTTTAATAAAGTGACTGGTCTTCCGGTAATTATTTTACTGAAGGACCGGTGGCGACACCATTCGGATAGAACACCAAAGTTAAGCGTGCTCAGCTTGGAGTAATTTTAGGATGGGTGACTGACCGGGAAGTTGCTCCCGGGTGTGCATGAGTGAGGACAAAGTGTGCAGAAAAGACTGGTATTTATATGTGGGGCCAGTATAGATCTCGCCAGGAGTAATGCCATGTCCGGGGCGTTACAAGTTGGTTTCAGAGCTGACCCTCGCTGTTACACAGATGTTTGCGGACAGGTGCGCGGTCATGTTGTTCATTACGTTTGTGACCTGTCGTGGCACACGGCATGGCACATGTGCCGGACTGGATGCACAGACGTATGTGCCAAGAGGGAACGTTCTCGTGGCCCAACAAGGACGTCGGTTCCTCTGAGTGGGGGTGTATGTGATAGCCTGGCTTATTAGGGATGATAGACTACTCATATCAATAAGGAATTCCTTCTTTTCCGGAAGCCCATTCGGACAGAGCTCCAAAGTTAAGCGTGCGCAGCTTGGAGTAATTTTAGGATGGGTGACCGTCCGGGAAGTTGCTCCCAGGTGCGCAGGAGTGAGGACAAAGTGCGCAGAAAAGACCAGTATTGATATGTGGGGCCAGACTAGATCGCGCCAGAAGTAATGACCACCGGTGGTGTGTCCGGGGCGTTACAAAAATTGTGTGTGATGTACCTGTGAACGGAAACGTTTTCCTTGGAGCGAATGTGTGAGATGTACATACGAACGGAAACGTTTAGCGAGGACTGACTGTGTGAGATGTACTTGCGACCGGAAACAATTTCGCATGTATATTTGTATTTTTTTTTCATCTCTACTGTACGTATTTCCGTATTTGAACTCTTGCCAGTCGCACATGACCTCATTTTGCCAAGCGTGTGTGCCAGGAGGGCATATCCCCAACAGTTTCTGGCTTGTGTGGGAAGGACCCCCCTGTCGCCGTCACTCACTAGGCGATGGTTCCAAATGCCGTCACGGAAGGGGGTTAAAAACCAT
This sequence comes from Secale cereale, assembly GCA_902687465.1. Lineage (NCBI taxonomy): Eukaryota > Viridiplantae > Streptophyta > Magnoliopsida > Poales > Poaceae > Secale > Secale cereale. The sequence continues at coordinate 788,455,441 of LR738715.1, read as the reverse complement.
TTGTATAGCACCAACGCATACTAGTGATATGTTAGTCCCAAAAATGATGTAAAATAGCATATTAATGCATATAAAACATCCAAAGTAGATAATATAATAGCATGGAACAATCAAAAATTATAGATGCGTTGGAGATGTATGAAGCATTCCCAAGCCTAATTCTTGTTCGTCCTTGAGTAGGTAAATGATAAAAACAGAATTTTTGATGTGGAATGCTGCCTAACATATGTATCAATGTAATTCTTCTTACTTCGGCATGAATGTTCAGATCCATATGATTCAAAACAAAAGTTTACTATAGACATAAAAACAGTAATACTTCAAGCATGCTAACAAGCAAAAGCATGAAACTTGAAAGTAACATAGCTAAAGACGGTTATCCCTATAAAATCATATAGTCTTGTTATGCTCCCTCTTTCCAACACAAAGTATAAATCATGTACTACCCTGGTGTCATCCAAGCAATTGATTCATACTTTTTAATGTGCTTTAGCTTTCTCAACTCTTCACGCAATACATGAGCGTGAGCCATGGATATAACACTATAGGTGGAATAGAGGGTGGTAGTAGACAAAAGAAGGGAGAAATTCTCACATCAACTAGGAAAATTAATGTACTATGGAATGTCCATCAATTGATATCAATGTCGGTGAGTAGGGATTGCCACGCGACGGATGCACTAGAGCTATAAGTGTATGAAAGCTCAAAAAAACTAAGTGGGTGCTCATGAAGACCTAGGGCATTTGAGGAAGCCCATTATTGGAATATACAAGCCAAGTTCTATAACAAAAAATTCCCACAAGTAATATATGAAAATGAAAACAGACTCTCTATCATCAAGAACATGGTGCTATTTCAAAGCACAAGTGTGGAAAGGATAGTAACATTGTCCCTTCTCTCTTTTTCTCTCATTTTCTTATTCTTCTTTTTTTGGGCACTTTGGGCTCTCTTTTTTATATGGTCGCTTTGGCCTCTTTTATTTTATAAACCTCACATGGGACAATGTTCTAATATTGATCATCACACTTTTTTTACTTACAACTCAAAAATACAACTCAAGATTAAAACTCATAATGACGGAATGGTGGAGTTACATGGCAATATATCTCAGAATGGCTATGAAAATGCAATAATAAGTAGGTATGGTGGATGTTTTGAGGAAAGGTATAAGGTGGGTTTAATACACCAGCGAAAGTTGCAACGGTACTAGAGTGGCTAGCAAAGGTGGAAGGGTGAGAGTGTGTATAATCCATGGACTCATCATTAGTCATAAAGAACTCACATACTTCACTATAAGAAATATGTCAACTTATGACCTTCTGTTAGTGACCCTGGAAGAATTGGTCATAGCTATGACCATTTCAGACCAATTGGTCAAAAGCTGTTCGGGGGGCTCCAACCCTAAACTATAACGACCATTTTGGTCAGAAAGGTCATAATTTCCTTACACGAAATGGTCATAAAGCAGATAGCACTGGTCCGCTGCCTTATTTCTAGCTGATCATGACCAATATAGATGGTCATAACCTTGTAAATTGTGGTGGGTTGCCACGACTAAGCGCCACCTCATCTGTTTTGCCTATGTGTCATGTCCATGTGGAAGTTTTTGCCCTAGGTTGTGAAGCAACCTATATTTCTGTCGTTCCCAAAATTCCCCAAAAAATCTCATAAATTCTTTGGGTCATATCTTCGTCAAATATGTAAAAAACCTTCCTTGCCTAGTTCAAAAGTAATTCAAAAATATCCATTTTCCTATTTTGTTAAAAAAACACTTTGTGAAGGAAGTACCACTTTGGCATGTCTAAATGGTATCCATTTTCTACAGTGCTTTCCTATTCCCAAATAACTATCCTCCACCAAATACCAACTCAATCCATTCATTATTTTGAGCCCATCTTCAACATTCGTATTTATGTCCAGTGTGGTACTTTGCAAAGCAAGTACCACCTAGACTCCTCCTTTTGAGCTGAAAATTTGTGAAGACGGTCTTCTTAGTAACTGATCATCCTCAACCAAAACTCACGCCCATTAGCCATGTGCATTTCCCATACAGCTAATCAAACACTTGGCTGCTAATTCATGTTCGAGCATCGATCGGTCTCCTCGCGAGAATCTTATGTTGTAAATTTCTTCCTAGCACCTACCTGGGGAGTGCCCAACCCACTAGACATGCCTAGGCCTCCCAGAACACATGGCAACGCCACAGTCATGCGGTGACCACGCGGCGGGCATGCAAGTTTACGCGCTCTAGAGTTGGGGCCCTCGACCACCGCCCAAACCTCGATGTATCGCCACCAAACCATGTATTTATGATTAAATAGGTACTTATGTAACTAGAAATGATTTTTGGAAAAAATAAATAGCAAACTATGAGGCAGCTGCAGAACAAATTTGACCCGCTTCCAGCTGAATCGGCGGAAATTTGTCTTTTTCACGAGAGGTGGATCAAAACTTTTTACACCCAACCATTTTGTCAATTGTGCATTAAATATGTCCTAGTATTTTAGAAAAATGATTTGGTCCAATTTTGCAACAATTATTTGGGAGGTCCTTCACAAAAAAACCTCCTTTTGGGCACTCGAAAAATGGAAAATGATTTTTTCGTCCAAAGAAAGTGAAAACTCCCTTAGGCAACATTGTTTGCCATTCCAAGATGTACCCTTGTGCACAATATGAGATCATTTGAACAAACTATGCCATGAATGTGGCCATAGGACTGATCATTTGGCTTGAAAGCCATGAATCTTCACGCATGATAGCTCATTTCTGAAAACACTTTTTTAAAAGAATTGTCGTATTACAAGTTTATTATTTTTCCTGGAAACTTGGTCATATATAATGACACAATGCGAAGGTTTTCCAATTTTTTAATTTTTTTTTGAATTTTTTATACCCGTTTCAAAATGCGGTCAAAACGGCGGGAATGATCGTTCCTAGCTAGTGGTTGAATCTTGGTATTTTTTTGGTGTTTCTCTGATTAAATAGATACTTATGTACCTAGAAATGACTTTTGTAAAAAAAATAAAGAGCAAACTACAAGGCAGCTACAGTTCAAATTTGACCCGCTTCCAACTGAATCGACGGAAATTTGTCTTTTTCACGAGAGGTGAATGAAATCTGTTGACACCCAACCATTTGGTCAATTGTGCATTAAATATGTCCTAGTATTTTAGAAAAATGATTTGGTCCAATTTTGAAACAAATATTTCGGAGGTCCTTCACAAAAAACCCTCCTTTTGGGCACTCGGAAAATGGAAAATGATTTTTTTCGTCCAAAGAAAGTGAAAACTCCCTTAGGCAACATTGTTTGCCATTCAAAGATGCACCCTTGTGCACAATATGAGATCATTTGAACAAACTATGCCATGAATGTGGCCATAGGATTGATCATTTGGCTTGAAAGCCATGAATCTTCACGCATGATAGCTCATTTCTGAGAACGTTTTTTTTAAGAATTGCCGTATTACAAGTTTATTATTTTTCCTGGAAACTTGGTCATATATAATGACACAATGCGAAGGTTTTCCAATTTTTCGATTTTTTTTTGAATTTTTTATGCCCGTTTCGAAATGCGGTCAAAACAGCGGGAATGACCGTTCCTAGCTAGTGGTTGAATCTTGGTATTTTTTTTGGTGTTTCTCTGATTAAATAGATACTTATGTACCTAGAAATGATTTTTGTAAAAAATAAAGAGCAAACTACAAGGCAGCTACAGTTCAAATTTGACCGCTTCTAGCTGAATCGACAGAAATTTGTCTTTTTCACAAGAGGTGGATGAAATTTGTTGACACCCAACCATTTGGTCAATTGTGCATTAAATATGGTCTAGTATTTTAGAAAATTGATTTGGTCCAATTTTGCAACAATTATTTGGTAGGCCCTTCACAAAAAAACTCATTTTGGGCATTCGAAAAATGGAAAATGATGTTTTCGTCCAAATAAAATGAAAAATTCCTTAGGCAACATTGTTTGCCATTCCAAGATGCACCCTTGTGCACAATATGATATATTTTGAACAAATTATGCCATTCCAAATTGCACCCTCATGCAAAAAATACAAGAGAAACAAATAGAAAAACACAATTACATAAGCTTTGTTCTTATTGGTTGAAATGTTTGTGCCATGGATCGATGACATGGCATCCATCCATCCATCCATCCCATTTATCTAAAGAAAAAAAGATAAAGAAAGAAAAAGAACCCCCACCCCAGGGTAGCCCAACCACCCAAACCCTATCCCCTCCCCAGATCCATCGTCGTCGCCCCCTTCTCCCCAGATCGAATCTCATCGCCGGCCTCACTCTCCCCCTCGTCCTCTCCCGCTCGTGCACGCTTCCCCCGCGGTGGTTCCTCCCCATTCCCGAGTTCCGACCGGCCACCGAGACACAGACACACACCCCCCGCGGCTCCGACCATGGTCGCCGCCCTTGTTTCGGTGGTTGTGTGCGGCTCCAAGCCGCAGGGAGTAGGCTATCAGAGCTACTCCTGGAGCAGCAGGAGCCGTTACTCGTCAAGGCCGCCAAGATTCAGAGGCCGCGGCGCGGCAGAGGCAGCGGTGGCGGTGCTTGCTGCCCCGTGGCCGCGTGTCAGCAGCTGCTCAGGCTCTGCAACCACGGCTTCAAGAAGAGGAGCGGCGGCATTGGCGGCCTGAGGTCCGCGCTGAGCAAGCTGCTGTGCGGCAAGGCCGTGAGGAGCGCCTTCCGCTGGGAAAATCATGGCGGCGGGTGCTTCATCGGCGTTAGTGACCGCGAGTTCCGCCGGTTGCGACGGTCCGCCGGCTACAGCGGCGAATGCGATGCCCGTGCCATGGAGTTTGACGACGACGACGGGTACGAGCGGCAGGGAGGAGCGAGGTGGAAGATGGACATGGAGGTGGACTCGTCGCGGCAGCTCAGCCCGGTCTTCGTCCTGGAGCTGCACTCCGACGACGAGTCTCCGATGCATTCCCGATGTAAGCTCCCTGGCCCCAGTTCATCACACGCCATGGACTCACTCTCGAGTTAAAATCCCAGTAGGCTGATTTTGTCCTGCTTGTTTGTTTTGCTCTATTCTTTGAACAATATGGGAGGAGGACGAGAAGCCATGTTCTTGAAGGACAGCAGCGCCCGGAGTAGCAGCAGCAGCGGCCGGGAGCGGGAGCAGAGCGGTGTCGGCCCCTTTGGCCAGGTGCGCGTCCTCGTCGTCGGCGATTTAGGTCCGTCCTCCCCGTGCCTCCCGTCCGTGACTCCCTGGAACCTCTGATGGTTTGCGAATGGCGTGAGATTGGGAGAACATAGAATAGGCATGTTGTTGCCGGTAGGTTTGATGGATCGTGAATCGCATATTTAGTGTCTGTCTATTCGTCAGCGCCCAGTTCCACCGTCGTCCTTGGCTCACAAATGGTGATGAAATCAAGTACAGAAAGGAGTGTTCTGAGTTTGGTTGGGATGATAATGGTTCATCTTTCTATCAACTTTCCCTGCTTGGATGTGGGCGATTGGGAAGCCAAATGGAGTGGGAGACACTCGTGTCTTTGCCCCATTTATTTGCCTTTTGTCCAAATCATTCAGAAAGCACGCCAATCAAAATTCTGTCCTCGTGCGCAAAAAGATCTGACTGAAAGATCACCAACTGCAACCTTCTATCGCATACATCCAGTGTCAGTTTTCTGAGCTAGTTCATGGAGACTCGACAGTCCGAGCGATCTCTGTAGCGTGAATGGAGTGATAGTCCCAAAAGGCCTAGGCTATTTAGTTTTCTTGTTGAATTAATCATAATGGTAGATTTTTTTTTGTTATTCAAAGCTGCTGAACAATGTAGTTAGGTTTGTTTTATTGCTGCATTAGAATTACAGCAATCGTCCTAGTCTTGTTTTGTTGTAGACATGGCATTGTTAGAACTTCGGATGCATATTTTCATCAACTGTTTCTGTGATTTTCCACTAGAAAATGTATATGCATTGTTTATTCTATTTTAAACTTCATCATGGTATGGTCTGCTTCTATTCTACAAGCTTGATTCTGTTGACACTAGCATGCTCTGTTTGTTTTGGAGCCCAACCATGGACTGTACATACTAAGCTAGCTCAAGCGCACACACGCAACCAACTTGATTGATGTCTGTAGATACTAGCAGTAGCACGTGTGTGTGTCTCCTATACTCGCCTGCTTAATTTCTGTACTAGATCAACAACACTAGCTCTTGATTCTTTGTTGGATTTGGAGCAGTAGGCATCCTCTGTGGACGATGACGACAACCAGGGCATCCACCGCCACGACGACGCTCCGCACATGGTCCAACTCGGCTACAACCTCCTCTACGCGGGACGAATACCGTGGCCGTGTGCGGCATCGGCTACAATCTCCTCTCACGTGAGTTCGTCTCCTACCTTCTAGCCCCCTCTCTTGTGCTGCTATAGTAGTACCTTGCTCTGTTTCATGTGCATGGGTGATTTTGTTTGTACTTTCCGTGCTTGTGTCATGGAAAAGATCATTCCTATTTACAAGTGATGATGATTTGGAGTAGCACACTTGTTAAATTGTGCTCTTGTAATAGACCCCATTTGTAGTTACTGTGATGTGCATTGACTCGGCCTCCTAGTACTGCAGATCTTGCATGTTAATAATTTATAGTGGCCTTGTTAGTTACTACAGCTAGGTTGTGTTAACTGTTGGTGTTTAATCTAGCTAGCTTGTTTGTACCATCAGGATTGCAGCAAATTACAGCTAGCTAGCCTGTTTGAAATCTGTTTTTTTTTGCTTGTTATGCTGCTGGCCTAAATCTACTTACAACCTACATTGTGCGCTCATAATGTCATCACATTACCTGTTTTTCTTGCTGCATAGATGTAGCTCTGTGTTTGCTTAGGCGGATAATTACTAAGTGATTACAATTAATGTGTACTTGTGAATTCTAAGCTTATATTGATGCCTTGCGATCATGTTCTAATTAATGTGTATAGTCCAAGCACTTGAACTGTCTAAATGCATATCTTTTGAGAAATTGTTGGTGCATTTTGTGATGTTATTGTATGTGCTTTGACTAGTAATGTTAGAGCTTGCCTATTGAATGGATGGTCGTCGTAGTAGAATGGCATTGTTGTTTTAGGTGCAGTGTGTTGCGGTGAGGTTACAGGACCTGCACTTCATGCATATTCATAGTCTTTGTTTTCTTGTATGAATAAAAAAGCATGGTACTAGCTGGATTTGTGTTATCATTCTATATACATAACTGTCCTTTTTTGAATGGGATGTTGATAATATATTGGCTCCATTTGTTCGGATTCTTCTCAGCTTATTCATGTAACAGGGGGCATGCTACTGTTTTGTTTGCCCAGTCCTGAATATGGTGAATTCGGCATATGATCGCTATCGAAGGAGCTCCATGCTGAAGAAGGAAACACTTGTAGAGCTTATGAAAGTATCTAGTTGTCACCTTATAGAGCTTGTAATTGTGATTGCTATACCTGTAGAGCTTGTATCGTTATTCCACTTGTAGAGCTTGTAAAGTTTGTGTTAGAGCTTGTATTACGTGTTATTTGGAGAGCAGGAGCTGCATGAATCTGGCTGATATAATTTGAAGTATTACATGTGTTTTCTGTCAGTGCAATTTGAATATCGCCAATTTAAATACCAGTTATTTATTTACTGTTAAATTGAAATATGAATAATATGACCCTGACAGGTGGGATCCATGTGACAAGTGGACCCCTTTTTATATAAAAGAAGAAAAATAAAAATTGTTGAGAAAAAAAGTCCTGGCCCAAAAATAAAAAGGCTATAATGTTGGGCCTGGCCCATGTGGCTGTCCAGATTTAATAGGGAAAAATATATAAAAGGCCGAATTGTTGAGCTAGGCCCATGTGGAACAACCAATTGGACCGGGCTGATTCTTGTGCAGCTTGCCACGCTGGATGCCTACGTGGTCTGGGGAGGCTGATAGTGACCAAAACACGACAGTGGGCATATTTTGGTCATAAACGTCTATGACCTTCTCACAGAGAAGGTCGCTAATGTCAGTTAATGACGGCCAGCTTTTAACCTTATGTTTTTTGTCACAAAAAGGTCACAAATGGAAATTTGTGACCATTCAGTGACCAATAGTGGTGGTCACAAGTTGACATATTTCTTGTAGTGCTTATTGCAAAAAAATAGTCCTCGAAGCAAAGTACTAATACGCATGCTCCTCTAGGGGAGAGGTTGGTAGAAGTTAACCATCGCGCGCTCCCGACTTTGTCACAAAGGAGACAATCAAGGATAAATAGCGCTCCAACTTCATCACATAACTAGAAGACCATATGTGCATGCTATGGGAATCACAAACCATAAAACAAGTGTTCTTACTAATCCACAATTTACTACTAGCATGACTCTAATATTATCGTATTCATATCTCAAAACAATTGCAAGTAATCAAACTTGTCATATATTCAATGCTCTTTATGAAAGGTTTTATTATATCCCCCTTGGATGCCCATCATATTAGGACCAAATTCATAATATAAGAAAATTACCATGCTGGTTTTTAGACTCTCAAAATAATATAAGTGAAGCATGAGAGTTCATCGATTTCTACAAAATAACATCACCGTCGTGCTCAAAAAGATTAAGTGAAGCACTAGAGCAATTGCCTAGCTCAAAAGATATAAGTGAAGCACATAGAGTATTCTAAAATTCGCGATTAATGTGTGTCCCTCTCAAAAGGTGTGTACAGAAAGGATTATTGTGGCCAACTAAAAATGAAAGACTCTAATCATATAAGACGCTCCAAGCAAAACACATACCATGTGGTGAATAAAAATATAGCCTCAAGTAAATTTACCGATGGATTGAAGACAAAAGAAGGGATGCCATCCGGGGCATCCCAAAGCTTAGATGCTTGGTTGTCCTTGAATATTACCTTGGGGTGCCTTGGGCATCCCAAGCTTAGGCTCTTGACACTCCTTATTCTGTAGTCCATCAAATTTTTACCCACAACTTGAAAACTTCAGAACACAAAACTCAACAGAAAACTTTGAGAGATCCATTAGTATAATAAAGCAAATCACCACTTTAGATACTGTTGTGAACTCATTCTAATTTTATATTGGTATAATATCTACTATATTCCAACTTCTCCATGATTCATACCCCC
>LR738715.1:788425028-788441087 GCA_902687465.1 Secale cereale | reverse complement strand
ACCCCCCCCCCCCACTAGGCCAGTCGGCCCAGCTGCTAGCTAGGCCGGCCCAAACCGGCCCAGGCCTCCCCTCACTCCTCCATAACCCCCACCCCGGTCAAACCCTAACCCACGACCTGCACCCACTCCCCCACTCCCTCGTCTCTCCCTCTCCCCCCGCTCCAGATCGGATCGGGGCTGACCCCTTGGACGTCGCCCGGAGCCACCTCGCCGGCCCCGACCCCTCTCCATCGACGGCGCCCCTCGCCGCGCCTCCCTTCAGCGCCCGGTCGTGGCCGGCGACTGCTGCCACGCGTGTGCGCCGCCCGCAACTTGCCACCGCCATGTGCGCCTCGGCTTCCGCCTCGCTCTATGCCGGGGGCGCCGTGCCGCGCCATGCAGCCTCCTCCATGAGTGGGACGGATCTCGAAGGCCCCGTCGCGGATCCAACCTCCCTCGCCGGAGTCCGCTCGTCAATGGATGCCCCCCCCCCCTCCTGCGACGTCGTTGGACGTCGCCGCTAACCTTGTCGTTGATCCGCTCAGCCCCGACCTCCTCCGGCTCCATCGAGCACCCCTGCCGCTTTCGATGTGAGACTTCAGGCCTCCACAGCTAATTTCCCCTCCTCCCCGCGCTCTCCAGCACCGGTTGCCGCTAGCTCCGCCGTAGTCGTCGCCTCCCGTTGCATCAACGTTGTTCGGCCGCTCCTCGTTCCAAACAAAGACAAGGCTCGTCGTGGCGCCTCACACTTGTCCATTTGGCACCCGGGATGCCCCTTTTGGTCGCCAGAGCCGCCGGCTCCGCGCACCGCCGTCCTCTGAACTCACCGACGGGCACGCGCGCACGCACGATCTAAAAGTGGTTTGACCCACTAACATGTGGGCCTGCCTGGTTTAACCATTCCCCTAACCACCTAATTAGGACCTAATAAAACAATTTAGTTGAATAATTGAATATGACATGTGGACCCATTTCATTTAAAAGCCTATTTAAAAGTATTGAAGACAATGGCATGTGGCCCCGACCTAATCTGCTAAATAAATTAAGCTTTTAAAAACTGTTCTACAGACTGCTGGGCCCCACTTCTACTAACACTAATTAACATAACTGAAATTTGTTAATTGAAATGTCTCACTGACACATGGGTCCTTGACCACTCAATGTTGACCCAGTCAACTGCTCACTGGGCAGTTGACTAGGCCCACATGTCAGCCTCATGCACACACTTCTGGGTACACTTATGTATACACATAGGAATTTCTCTTTTATTTTTGAATTAAATAAAATCCAGAATTTTAGATTTAAAACTTTGAAAATGAATAAAAATTTAACCATAACTCGGATGAAAATACTTTGTACATGAAAGTTGCTCAGAATTTCGAGACGAACAAGGATACGTGATCCGTTCATCCGTCACACGTCCCTAGCATAGCGTACCTACAACCGTCACCCTCCAGCCCGTCTGTCCTAAAACGCGAAACACCGGGAATACCTTCCCGGATGTTTTCCATCCTCACCAGTATCACTTAGTACCGCGTTAGGTCACAAGTAGCACCGCGTATTGCCATGTTATTCTTTGTGGTGCGATATTTGCTTTATATTTATTGATTCTTCCCCCTCTTCTCTCCGATAGACACCGGGACTGAGACCACTGGCAGTGCCACAGTGATTGACTGCTTCGACGACGACCCCTCCTTCTTGCCAGAGCAACCAGGCAAGCCCGCCCCCCTTTGATCACCAGATATCGCCCATTCTCTTCTCTCTTATTCTTGCATTATGTTTGCTACTGTTGATGATTTGATAACTCATATTCTGTTGCATAGCCTGTCATTGTTGCTATAAATGTTGATACCTTTACCTGCTATCATATTGCTTAGTATAGGAGGCTAGTATTCCATCGGTGGCCCTACATTCTTGTCCGTCTGCCATGCTATACTATCGGGCTGTGATCACTTTGAGTGGTGATCATGGGAATATACTATATACATATTATACATGATACATGATGTGACTAAAGTCGGGTCTGCTCATTGAGTACCCGCAAGTGATTCCAATGTGGGGGCTGAAAGGACAGGTGGCTTCATCTAGGTAGCGGCGGGCCTGGGTTCCCGACGGCACCCGAGTGGATCTTTGTGGTGGAGCGACAGGGCAGGTTGAGACATCAAGGAGAGAGGTGGTCTGGCCCTGGTCGTTGTCCATGGTTATTTCATAATAATACGCTTAACGAGTTTGGGTATTTCATATGAGTCTGGCCGATGGCCTATACGCACTAACCAGCTACGTGGGAATAGATATGGGCTCTCGACGTCAGTCGAAGCCTTCTTGACGTCTGCGACTGAGCGACGCGCACTGGGTTGGACCGTGTAACGCAGCTTCCTTAGTAATAGAGGTTGCTAGGTCTGGTCACCGGCCGCATACGCAACATGCAGGTGTGCAATGGGCTATGGTCCCAAATCCCTGTGTGCTTAGGACTTAGACCGGCATGCTAACCTCTCTGTTGTGCTTAGGTTGGGTTGCGACATGTTGATCTTCCGAGGCCGGGCATGACCCAGGAAAGTGTGTCCGGCCAAATGGGATCGAGTGTGCTGGGTACTGTGGTACACCCCTCCAGGGAAGTTTATCTATTCGAATAGATGTGTCCCTCGGTAAAAGGACGACCCAGAGTCGTACTCCGGCCTCATGACAACTAGAACTGGATACTTAATAAAACACACCCTTTCAAGTGCCAGATACAACCCGGTGATCGCTTTCCCATAGGGCGACGAGGGGAGGATCGCTGGGTAGGATTATGACATACGATGTTACTTGGTGAACTTACCATCTACTCTATTCTAGTGCTGCAAGATGGAGGACGCCAGAAGCATAGTCTTCGATTGGATTAGCTATCCCCCTCTTATTCTGGCATTCTGCAGTTTAGCCCACATATATTACCCCTTTACACAGATACCATTGCATATGTCGTGTAGATCCTTGCTTGTGAGTACTTTGAATGAGTACTCACGGTTGCTTTGCTCCCCCTTTTCCTCCTTTTTCCTCTCTTCTCGGATGATGCAACCAGATCGGTGGAGTCCGGGAGTCAGAGGATCCCGAGGATGTTTCTACGCGGAGTTCGGCTTCGAGGAGTAGTTAGGAGGTCCCAGGCAGGAGGCCTTGCCTTTTCCATCGTTGCTACTTTTGTGCTAGCCTTCTTAAGGCAGACTTGTTTAACTTATGTCTGTACTCAGATATTATTGCTTCCGCTGACTCTCGTGTATTCGAGCTTATGTATCCGAGTCCTCGAGGCCCCTGGCTTGTAATATAAAGCTCGTATTATTTTTAATTTGTGTCTAGAGTTGTGTTGTGATATCTTCCAGTGGGTACCCGATCTTGGTCGTACACATTTGCGTGCAAGATTAGTGTACGGTCAAATCGGGGGCGTCACAAGGTGGTATCAGAGTCGACTGCCTGTAGGAATCCCCTTTCCAACTCCTTGGCCAAACTCGAGTCTAGTCATTGCAAAACTTTTACTAACATGGTTGTGTGCCTTACGGGCCCACGTCGCCATTGGGTGGTATTAGGATATTTTATTCCTCGTCTTTACTCTGGGATTCTGATCTCTCTTCTATTCGGGTTAAATGATTTTACTAATTATAACTCTAGGTTCTCGTTACCACTTCCCGCCGTAGAGCCCCATCATTCCAGATGATCGACTGCTTCACCAGAAGGTTCCGAAGATGTTATTCGATGTTTTCCCGAGAAGCTTGTCCCCGCCGCCTTTGCATATTCCTACCACTATTATATCCTTATGGATAACTGCATACACTTGCCATACTTACATTCGATCCCTTTGATCTTGTCATTACAAGATGCCCCGAACTGCTCTTCATTGTTCTGAGAATCCTTTGAGCTTACCGCCTTGCATTTCTTGCCCCATGAATACCCCCATACGGATAATTCCTCGCACTTACCGAGTATCTGTTCTTCCCCCATTGTTCATATGATTCACAAGATACATAGAAATACTATCTGATCTTCTGGTAATCCTCTGCCCGCTATTGCTCGGCAAATACTCGTCTGCTTGCATTATGGATGCGTTCCATATGACTAGCGATATTCATATTATCATTTGTGATTAGCATTTTGAGTCCGTGGATTCAATATGTTGCGAATGCTTGCAATCCTCAATCAGATCCTAGAATTCATCCTTCCAGCTTAGACGTCATTTTAAACATGAGCTGGATCTCGACCAATCGAATCGTCATCGATTGTACCCCTAAGCCTACTCAACTTATCCATCCTTAATCAATGCATTTTTTTTCTAATCTCTTGAATTGGAAATCATAATTCGTTTACATCTAAGCTTTGAATTAGTTAGTTGTTTCTATAATCTGATGCTTTTGCATTCTTTTTCCTTCTGATTGAGTACTGATACTCACATCAGATTCTTTGTGGTCCACGAGACCAATTGCTTGGTTTTATCCGACAGTGTCCTTCATATTCAATAACCTTGTCAGTTCTTCCCCTGAAATATAATGCCTTTGGTTGTATCCTCTGCTTTTGTCAACCATGCTCTGCTTCCCAGCTTGAGTTATTTTACTCCTGAAGTTTGTGGTATATGTTTCTAAGATGCCCCGATGGTTGAACCTATGCCTTCCTTAATTGGTTTGAACCCGAAAAGTTTTCAGGAGTCTTACTCTTCTGAAGCTTCGCCGGATAAAATTTCAACACTACAACTTCTTTGAAGACGAGAAGTGAATGAAAGGTTATGCATTAAAGAAGTGGGAGTCCACCTTGAACTTTGTGTTCATGCCCATGGACCCGATGTGGAACTTATCATGGAAGCTTCTTGCAAAATATTTAATCATTTGGGTAATTCTTTCAGTGTCATTAAATTGGATCCCCTGTAGCCATGGTTCCGCCCATATTGTGCTTCTTTGATCCCATTTCTCGGGCAAGTTTAAGCATTTGTCTTCTGCGGATCAATACCCCCAGTCCAACCTTTACTTTGATCTACCGTCGAGTATTACACTCTGGTATCCCGAGAATATCATGGAACTGCATAACTTCTTATGGGTTCTTCATCAACTATAATTTCTCACTGATTCCAATTTTCCTGGGTTCTGGGTTGTCGCCAACCAAGAACACCGAATAGTGAATCGAGTCCGCACTCTGATTCAATAACTCTAAATAATGTCATTGCTTACGAGTTTAATAATCCTTCAAGTCATCCCAAGCCTGATCGGCTATATCATTATTGTGCTAAATTTTAACTGTGCTACCTAGTCCTTCTTCCCGTAGCAAAAAAATTTGATGATGAGTTAAGCTTACGTCGGTTTTCCTCATCATTTCATTTAGCCTTGAACATTAGATTTCGAGTTTGTGTCGTACCCGTGGTTCCATTAACCTTTCGCTTCATCATCCCTTTGACTTGATGTCCTTGCCAATCGATCACATCTTCATGAAATATCTCGACAACTGTGTCGTGATCATTGATACGTCCCCAACGTATCTACTTTTCCAAACACTTTTGCCCTTGTTTTGGATCTAACTTGCATGATTTGAATGCAACTAACCCGGACTGACGTTGTTTTCAGCAGAATTGCCATGGTGTTATTTGTGTGCAAAAATAAAAGTTATCGGAATGACCTGAAATTCAACGGAGAATTATTTTGGAATATATAAAAAATACCTGCGGAAAGAACCAAGCCAGGGGGCCCACACCTTGTCCACGAGGGTGGGGGCGTGCCCCCTCCCCCTGGGTGCGCCCCCCTGCCTCGTGGGCCCCCTGTTGCTCCATCGACGTACCCCTGGACTCCATATATTCACTTTCGGGGAGAAAAAATAAGAGAGGAAGAATTATCGTGTTTTATGATACGAAGCCACCGCCAAGCCCTAATCTCTCTCGGGAGGGCTGATCTAGAGTCCGTTCGGGGCTCCGGAGAGGGGAGATCGTCGCCATCGTCATCATCAACCTTCCTCCATCACCAATTCCATGATGCTCACCGCCGTGCGTGAGTAATCCCATCGTAGGCTTGCTAGACGGTGATGGGTTGGATGAGATTTACCATGTAATCGAGTTAGTTTTGTTAGGGTTTGATCCCTAGTATCCACTATGTTCCAAGATTGATGTTGCTATGACTTTGCTATGCTTAATGCTTGTCACTAGGGCCCAAGTGCCATGATTTCAGATCTGAACCTATTATGTTTTCATGAATATATGTGTGTTCTTGATCCTATCTTGCAAGTCAATAGTCACCTACTATGTGTCATGATCCGGCAACCCCGAAGTGACAATAGTCGGGACCACTCCCGATGATGACCGTAGTTTGAAGAGTTCATGTATTCATCATGTGTTAATGCTTTGGTCCGGTACTCTATTAAAAGGAGGCCTTAATATCCCTTGGTTTCCACTAGGACCCCACTGCCACGGGAGGGTAGAACAAAAGATGTCATGCAACTTCTTTTCCATAAGCATGTATGACTATATTCGGAATACATGCTTACATTACATTGATGAACTGGAGCTAGTTCTGTGTCACCCTAGGTTATAACTTTTACATGAGGAATCGCATCCGACATAATTCTCCATCAGCGATCCAATGCCTACGAGATTTTCACATATTGCTTGTTGCTTATTTACTTTTCCGCTGCTACTGTTACAAAAACTACAAAAACACTACCGTTACCTTTATTGTTGTTACCACTATTTCCATATTACCTTTCTACTAAATTACCTTGCTGCAAATTCTAAGTTTACAGGTGTGGTTGAATTGACAATTCGACTGTTAATACTTAAGAGTATTACTTGGCTCCCCTTGTGTCGAATCAATAAATTTGGGTTGAATACTCTACCGGCGAAAACTGTTGCGATCCCCTACACTTGTGGGTTATCAAGACTATTTTCTGGCGCTGTTGCCGGGGAGCATAGCTATATTCTTTAAGACACTTGGGATTTATATCTGTTGATCACTATGAAGAACTTGAAGGACTCAAAAACCAAGATCTTTCCCTCAACTACGAGGGGAGGTGAGGAACTGCCATCTAGCTCTGCACTTTATTCACCATCTGTTATGAGTAAATTTGCGACACATACTCCTGCTATTGAATCTGATATGTCACATGTTCTTGATGATGCTATTTCTACTATGTATGATGAAACTACTTCTATGCTTGATAATACTGTGCCACTAGGTGAATTTCTAGATGAACAAATTGCTAAGGTTAGGGAGAATGCAAGTATTGAAACTGATAATATTTATGAAAGTGATGATGAAGATTCTCCCCTTAGATATGAATTGCCTGTTATTCCTGAGGGTTATGTTATGGATGAAGAAACTGCTAGAGGCTTTCTTGCTTGCGACGATAGATATGATCTTAAGAAATTATTAGCTAAGCTGAAAGAAAAGTCTTTGAATGCTAGAATGAAATATGACTCTGCTTTTGCTACTTCACCTATCTTTGTTACTGATAAGGATTATGATTTCTCTATTGATCCTGAGTTAATTACTTTGGTTGGATCTGATCCTTTCCATGGCTATGAATCTGAAACTGTTGTGGCACGTCTTACTAAGTTGAATGATATAGCCACCATGTTTACCAATGATAAAAAGATTCGTTTTTACTATATCCTTAAGTTATTTCCGTTCTCATTAAAGGCTGATGCTAAGACATGGTTTAATTCTCTTGATCCTGGTTGTGTGCGCAGTCCCCGTGATATGATTTATTACTTCTCTGCTAAATATTTTCCCGCTCATAAGAAACAAGCTGCCTTACGGGAAATATATAATTGTGTGCAAATTGAAGAAGAGAGTCTCCCACAAGCTTGGGGTAGGCTTCTCCAATTACTTAATGCTTTGCATGATCATCCTCTTCAGAGGAGTGAAATACTTGATGTCTTTTATAATGGACTAACCGATGCTTCCAGAGACCACCTGGATAGTTGTGATGGTTGTGTTTTCAGGGAAAGAACAGTTGATCAAGCTGAATTACTATAGAATAATATGTTGGCCAATGAAAATAATTGGACACTTCCTGAACCAGCCCCTAAGCCAACTCCGAAGAAAAGGGGTATTCTATTTCTCAGTCCTGAAGATATGCAAGAGGCAAAAAAATCTATGAAAGAAAAAGGTATTAAAGCCGAAGATGTTAAGAATTTACCACCTATTGAAGAAATACATGGTCTTGATAACCCGACACAAGTAGTAAAAGTAAATTCTCTTTATAGGTTTGATGAAGGTGATATTCCTCGTTATAAGTTTGCTAGCCATTCTTAGATGAGTTTGATAATTTTATTGTGAAGCAAGAAAACTTCAATGCTTATGTTGGTAGAAAATTGCAACGTAATGCTTATATGATTGAACACTTGAGTGATTATATGTCTAGAGTTAAAGGTGAATTTAAACTCATTAGTAAACATGCTTCTATGGTTACCACTCAAGTAGAACAAGTACTTAAGGCACAAAATGATTTGCTCAATGAATTAAATAGTAAGAAAAATGATAATGCTATTAGAGTTGTGACTAGAGGTGGTAAAATGACTCAGGAACCTTTGTATCCTGAAGGCCACCCTAAGAGAATTGAGCAAGATTCTGAGAGAGCTAATTTAGATGCACCTAGTTCTTCTAAGAAGAAGAAAAAGAAAAATGATAGGACTTTGCATGCTTCTAGTGAACCTGTAGCTGACACACCCGAGAATCCCAATAATATCTCTGTTTCTGATGCTGAGACACAATCTGGTAATGAACATGAACCTAGTGATAATGTTAATGATGATGTTCATGATGATGCTCAACCTAGCAATGATAATGATGTAGAGATTGAACCTGTTCTTGATCTTGATAACCCACAATCAAAGAAACAACATTATGATAAGAGAGACTTTGTTGCTAGGAAGCACGGTAAGGAAAGAGAACCATGGGTTCAGAAACCCATGCCTTTTCCTCCTAAACCATCCAAGAAAAAGGATGTTGAGGATTTTGAGCGCTTTGCTAAAATTATTAGACCTATCTTTTTGCGTATGCATTTGACTGGTATGCTTAAAACAAATCCTTATGCTAAGTATATGAAAGATATTATTACAAATAAAAGAAAGATACTTGAATTAGAACTTTCCACCATGCTTGCCAATTACACTTTTAAGGGTGGAATATCTAAGAAACTAGGAGATCCAGGAGTACCTACTATACCTTGCTCCATTAAAGGAAACTATGTTAAAACTGCTTTATTTGATCTTGGAGTCGGTGTTAGTGTTATGCCTCTCTCTTTATATCGTAGACTTGCCTTGAGTAAGTTGACACCTACTGAAATATTTTTGCAAATGGTCGATAAATCAACTGCTATACATGTTGGTATTTGTGAGGATGTGCCTGTTGTGGTTGCAAATGTTACTATTCTAACGGACTTTGTTATCCTTGATATTCCCAAGGACGATAGTATGTCTATTATCATTGGTAGACCCTTTTTGAATACTGCATGGGCTGTTATTGATTGCAACAAAGGCAATGTCACTTTTCATGTCAATGGTAATGAGCATAAGGTACACTTTCCGAGGAAACAACCTCAGGTCCACAGTATCAATTCTATTGGAAAAAATTGAACTATTACTATTGGAGGTTTTAAATTTCCTCTTCCTACTGTCAAGAAGACATATGATATTCTTATTGTTGGGGACATACATATCCCCATTGAGGTAACCTAGTGTTATTCGAAAATTCTCTGGTTTCATGTTATTCAGAAAGAGTTTATTAACAAGACCTGATGAACCTTGTTAATGGATTCCTTTTGACGAGCATGAGATGGGTGAATCTAGATAGCACAACCTTCTGTATCCTTATTTTACTTTCTGTTAATTAGATTAAATAAAGCAAAAATATTATTTTTTGTCTGTTTCCAGACTTATCCTTGCAATAAAAAATACCCCGAAAATAAAAGTCTCCAAATGCCCCGAAAATGAAATATGCTTTTTGCTAGAATATTTGAGAATATTTGGCACTGAGAACACAGCAGGGAGGCCAACACCTGGCCACGAGGGTCCAGGGCGCGCCCACCACCCCTGGGCGCGCCCCCTGTCTCATGGGCCCCACGTGGCCCCCCTCCACATACTCCTGCACCCACACACTCCTTCTTCCTCCCAAAAAAATCACTATCCAGCTCAAGCACGAGTTCTAGCTCATCTTGTTGCCATTTTCGATCTCCTTGCTCAAAGCTCCATTCACAAAACTGTTTGGGGGGATTGTTCCTTGGTATGTGACTCCTCCATTGGTCCAATTAGTTTTTGTTCTAGTGATTTATTTATTGCAAATTTTTGCTACTTAGGTGACCTTGTTCTTGAGCTTGCATGTTAAATTTCTTTGGTCCCAAGTAATTCTAATGCATGATATAGTCTCTAGGCACTTGTGGGAGTAGTTGCTATCAATCTTGTTAAGTTTGGTTCACTTTTATTTTGAGTTGCTAAAAATTTCAGAAAATTTCAGAAAAATGCATAGGAAAATCTTCCAAGGTGGTTCCTCAAGGAAGCAAGAACCAAGGCTCGCGATGCGTGAGCCGGACGATGAATTGCCGAGGGAAGCTCAAGTGCGGCCTTGTGAATGGTCGTCAGAGGAATTTATGGTTCGGGCAGGCATTAAGGAGGAGTTTGACGCATATGTGTGTAATGCTTACCTCGAGGTCTTCATGCAAGATAAGTGCCCTCAATACCGTTACTTAACTGATACCTTTGTGAGAAGGTTTAAATTTTAATCTTCACGTAATTCTCACATTGTCCTGTTTGATCTTTATGATAAATCTTACACCATGGACCTAGAGGATTTTAATTATGCTTGTATGCTCCCGCAGTGGAGCAATATTAGTGATCCTCGCAAATCTGAATATAAAGACTTCCTTGCTAGTATCACTGTGGGTAAATGTAGAGAGATCACACAAGCTACCATAGGAAGCATTCATTTTCCTGCTATACATTATTTTTGCTCTCTTTATTGGTAGATGCATCAACGGTAAAGATGAAGCTTGTCATATGTGCGTCCCAGATCTTAGTGTTCTCAAGAGTGCTGTATTAGGTGATAGACAATATAACTTGGGAGCCATTGTTGCACGAAGGCTACATCATAATGGTTAAGATGGAGATTTATTTGGTGGGATTTATGCCACTCGCATATCCCGTCGTCTTGGTGTGCCTATACATGAAAATGATGAACTATTACCGCCTCCTTATTTAGATTATAATGCTATAATTAGCCATCAGTTTATAGAGAGGGATGAATAATCCCTCCAGTATCGACTAATCTTTGACAGACGTCACACTGTCCATATTGCTCTCCCTGTTCCTACATTATTTGACTTTCAGGCAAAAGGGAGACATATGATAACCAGGGAGGAGGCAAATGAGTATAATGAGACAATGAGAGCAGCTCGTTTCCAGGATGCAGCTCGCCAGGCAGTAGCCGCTGCATCTCAGTACAACCCCAACTACGACTATGGATATCCATCAGGTCAATATTGGCCATAGACCAACTTAGGCCAAAAGCCTAAGCTTGGGGGAGTACGTATTTCGCACCGACATTACATTCATGTTCACACACTTATTCTAGTAGTCGGTGCTCACACTTTTTCATTGTACTATCTATGCTTAGTTTCATTTCTTTTCTTAGTCTTTTTCTTGTGTGTTAGAAAAACCTTAAGAAAAACAAAAAAAAATAGTTGTAGCTTTTTAGCTAGTTTACTTTCCATGCTTGTAGTAGTAGTAATTAAAAGAAAACCCAAAAGGATTTCTCTTTCTTCTTTTGCTTGTTGGGAGCTTTCCCGTGTAAATAGTTTCTTTTCTTTTCTTTGGGGGTCAAGAGGAGAAGACCATGATGAAAATGTTTAGTGGCTCTCATATGCTTTATTGTTGATTTAACCTTGAGCCATATTACTTTGTCTTCTCTCTTGTATTAAATGCTTGCAGATTCCAGCTTAGTCCAATGCACGTGCACTATTATTATTATCCACACTGTTTGGTCGTGTGAGTGAAAGGCAATAATGACGATATATGATGAACTAATTGGGATGAGAAAAGTTGGTATGAACTCGACCTCTCTTGTTGTTGTAAATATGATAGTTCATCGTTCCTGATTCAGCCTATTATGAATGAAACATGCTTGCAATGACAATTAGAGATCACAACTGCTCATGCCATGCTTAATTAGCTAGGAGTTTATAATGGTCTATCTTGCGTGCCAACATGATATTAAAATGGTTGTGATGTGGTATGATAGGGTGGTATCCTCCTTTGAATGATTCAAGTGGTCTGACTTGGCACCTGTTCACGCATGTAGTTGAAACAAAATCAACATAGCCTCCACGATATTTATGTTCATGGTGATTTATATCCTACTCATGCTTGCATTCATTGTTGATTAATTTTAATGCATGTTCATGACTGTTATCGCTCTCTAGCTTGTCGCTTCCGAGTCTATTTCTAGCCTTCACATGTACTAAGCGGGAATACTGCTTGTGCATCCACTTCCATAAACCCCAAAGTTATTCCACATGAGTCCACCATACCTTCCTATATGCAGTATCTACCTGGCATTCCAAGTAAATTTGTATGTGCCAAACTCTAAACCTTCAAATGAAATTATGTTTTGTATGCTCGAACAGCTCATGTATCAACTAGGGTTGTCTATATCTTCCATGCTAGGTGAGTTATTCTCACGATGAGTGGACTCCGCTCATCATTCATGAGAAAATGGCTGGTAACCGGGATGCCCAGTCCTATGCTAAAATCATAATAATTAAACAAAAATCCCCCAGGGCTGTTGCTGGTTTGGACGGTACCCGTTGTTTCGGGCTAGCCGTGGAGTGTGCTTGTTGGTGGTTGGGGGAGTATAAACTTTACCATTCTATTTGGGAACCGCCTATAATGTGTGTAGCATGGAAGATATCGAGATTCTTGGGTGTTATGTTGACAATGAGAGTATACCCATCAAAATATTATTCATCTCTATTTAAAATTCGAGCTTTGGCACCTCTACAAATCCCTGCTTCCCTCTGCGAAGGGCCTATCTATTTATTTTTATGCTGAGTCATCCTCCTCTTATTAAAGAGCACCAGTTGGAGAGCACCTCTGTCATTTGCATGTATTGATATTAATTTGCATTGAGTATGATTGTGACTGGATATCTTTTACCATGAATTACAATGTCTAGTCAGTTGCTACTTCTCGAGCTCGCGTTGTATTCCCTCGAAGAGGAAAGGGTGATGCAGCACAGTAGCGTAAGTATTTCCCACAGTTTTTTAGAACCAAGGTATCAATCCAGTAGGAGACCACGCGTGAGTCCCTCACACCTGCACAAACAAATGAGAACTTCGCAGCCAACGCGATAAGGGGTTGTCAATCCCTTTACAGTCACTTACAAAAGTGAGATATGATAGATAGGATAGTGTAATGTTTTTGGTATTTTTGGATATAAGAACAGAAAGTAAATAAGGCAAAATAAAGTAGATTGGAGATTAATATGTTGAGAATAGACCCGGTGGCCATAGGTTTCACTAGTGGCTTCTCTCATGATAGCAGAATTCTATGGTGGGTGAACAAATTATTGTCGAGCAATTGATAGAAAAGCGATTAATTATGATAATATCTAGGCATGATCAATATATATAGGCATCACGTCCGTGACAAGTAGACTGAAATGATTCTGCATCTACTACTATTACTCCACACATCGACCGCTATCCAGCATGCATCTAGAGTATTAAGTTCATAAGAACAGAGTAATGCTTTAAGAAAGATGACATGATGTAGAGGGATAAACTCAAGCAATATAATATAAACCCCATCTTTTTATCCTTGATGGTAACAATACAATACGTGCCTTGCTGCCACTGTTGTCACTGGGAAAGGACACCGCAAGATTGAACCCAAAGCCAAGCACTTCTCCCATTGCAAGAACTATACATCTAGTAGGCCAAACCAAGCTGATAATTCGAAGAGACTTGCAAGGATAATATAATCATACATAAAAGAATTCAGAAAAGAACCAAATACTTCTCGTAGATAATCTTGATCATAAACCCACAATTCATCGGATCTCGACAAACACACCGCAAAAAGATTACATCGAATAGATCTCCTCGAAGACCGAGGAGAACTTGGTATTGAGATCCAAAAAGAGAGAAGAAGCCATCTAGCTAATAACTATGGACCCAAAGGTCTGTGGTAAACTACTCACAACTCATGGTGAGGCAATGGTGTTGATGTAGAAGCACTCCATGGAAGATCCCCCCTCCAGCGGAGCTCCAGAACAGGCCCCAAGATGGGATCTCACGGGAACAGAAGGTTGCAACTATGGAATTAGGGTTTTCTCTGTTGCATCGATGTTTTCCAGGTACATGGATATATATATAGGAGGAAGGAGGGCATCGGGGGAGCCAGAGGGGGCCCACAAGGGTGGGGACGCGCCCTGGACCCTCGTGGCCGCCTCCTTCATTCCCTCGCGTGTACTCCAAGTCTTCTATGTTGACATTGTTCCAAAAATAACTCTCGTGAAGGTTTCATTCCGTTTGGACACCGTTTGATATTCCTTTTCTACGAAACCCTGAAATAGCCAAAAAAAACAGCAATCTGCACTAGGCCTTTGGGTTAATAGGTTAGTCCCAAAAATAATATAAAAGTGTATAATAAAGCCCATTAAACATCCAAAACATAATATATAATAGCATGGAACAATCAAAAATTATAGATACGTTGGAGACGTATCAAGCTTCCCCAAGCTTAATTCCTGCTCGTCCTCGAGTAGGTCAATGATAAAAACAGAATTTTTTATGTGGAATGCTAACCAACATAATTTTCAATGTAATTTATTTATTGTGGCATGAATGTTTAGATCCAAAAGATTCAAGACAAAAGTCTATATTGACACTAGAATAATAATACTTCAAGCATACTAATAAAGCAATCATGTCTTCTCAAAATAACATGGCCAAAGAAAGTTATCCCTACAAAATCATATAGTCTGGCTATGCTCCCTCTTCATCACACAAAATATTCATATCATGCACAACCCCGGTTTCAGCCAAGCAATTGTTTTCATACTCAAAAAATTTCAAACCTCTCAACTTTCACGCAGTACATGAGCGTGAGCCATGGATATAGCACTATAGGTGGAATAGAGTGGTGGTTGTGGAGAAGACAAAAAGGAGGAAGATAGTCTCACATCAACTAGGCGTATCAATGGGCTATGGAGATGCCCATCAATAGATATCAATGTGAGTGAGTAGGGATTGCCATGCAACGGATGCACTAGAGCTATAAATGTGTGAAAGATCAACAAAAGAAACTAAGTGGGTGTGCATCCAACTTGCTTACTCATGAAGACCTACGGCATTTGAGGAAGCCCATCGTTGGAATATACAAGCCAAGTTCTATAATGAAAATTCCCACTAGTATATGAAAGTGACTAAACAAGAGACTCTCTATCATGAAGATCATGGTGCTACTTTGAAGCACAAGTGTGGAAAAATGATAGTAGCGTTGTCCCTTTTCTTTTCTTTTTTTCCTTTTTTTGGGCCTTTCTTTTTTTTCTTTGGCCTTTCCTTCTTTTTTTCCTTTTTTGGGACAATGCTCTAATAATGATGATCATCACATTTACATTGATTTACAACTTGATATTACAACCCATACTAGAACAAAGTATGACTCTATATGAATGCCTCCGGCGGTGTACCGAGATGTGCAATGAATCAAGAGTGACATGTATGAATGAATTGTGATGGTGGCTTTTCCACAAATACGATGTTAACTACATGATCATGCATGGCAATATGACAATATGAAGCGTGTCATATGAACGGAAAGGTGGAAAGTTGCATGGAAATATATCTCGGAATGGCTATGGAAATGCCATGATAGGTAGATATGGTGGCTGTTTGAGGAAGGTCTATGGTGTGTGTATGGTACCGACAAGAGTTGCGCGGTACAAGAGAGGCTAGCAATGGTGGAAGGGTGAGAGTGCATATAATACATGGACTCAACATTAGTCATAAAGAACTCATATACTTATTGAAAAAATTTATGAGTCATCAAAACAAAGTAATCAACGCATGCTCCTAGGGGGGGGGGGG
>LR738715.1:788346296-788400037 GCA_902687465.1 Secale cereale | reverse complement strand
CCCCCCCCCCCACTGGCCCGCGCCGGCGTCGCCTCCCCTCCGGTGTCGCCCTCCGCCGGAGCGGCGCCCGCCACCGCCTAGCGCCACCTCCCCGCGGCTCCGTCGCGCTTCCCTCCTCCGGCCATGGCCGCCGGCAGTGCCGCGCTCGACGGCCTCGCCCTGCCCCGGGCGAGCTTCGGCCTGGGTGCGCCCCGCCCCAGCGCCCGTTAACCCGCCCCGCCCCACTGGCCCTAGGCCACTGACACCTGGGGCCCGCCCCCGTTAAAAAAAAGGTTTCAAAAAATATATAAATTAATTAATTAATTAATTCGGTAATTAATTAGCCTAATTAACTAGGATTAATTAGAGTAATCACTAGTTTAGTAGAAAACTTTAATTAAGTAATTAAACAGTCAATGACAGGGGGTCCCCACCCCCTGTTGACTGGTCAACTGGGACCCCTTGGACCCACTGTCAGCCCCTTCTGTAAACTGTTGGGTACATTTCTGGGTAGCCGTAGCTTTTAGCTATTTAATTTCGAATTAATAATAATTCCAGAAAAATGTTTAAAACTTTAAAAAATCATATAAAATAATCTGTAACTCGGATGAAAAAGTTTTATATATGAAAATCGCTCAGAACGACGAGACGAATCCGAATACGCAGTCCGTTCATCCGCCACACGTCCCTAGCATAGTGAACCTGCAACTTTCCCCCTCCGATTCATTTGACCGAAAACACGAAACGCCGGGGATACTTTCCCGAGTGTTATCCCCCTTCGCCGGTACCGTGTACCACCGCGTTAGAGCACCCTAGCACTGCGTGCTGATACGTCTCAAACGTATCTACTTTTCCAAACACTTTTGATATTGTTTTGACCTCATTCTTGCATGATTTGAACTAAACTAACCCGGACTGACGCTGTTTTCAGCAGAGCTGCCTGTATGGTTTTATTGTGTGCAGGAAAACGGATTTTTAGGTATCTCAGAAAAATCCACGAAAAATCATAGAAAATTCACGCACCCGAAGGAACCAGGAGCCAGAAGAGGGGCCAGAGGGGGGCCAGGGGGTGCCCAGGCGCCCTGTGGGCGCCCCCCCCCCCCCTAGGCCGCGCCGGGGTGTCGCCTCGGTGGGGCCCACACCCCCTGGTGCCCTACTTTGCCTCGTATTTTTACTCGCAACACGGAAACCCCAGATCAGAAGTTCTTTCGCAGTTTTCGGTCGCGGAGCCGCCGCCACCCTCTGTTCTTCCTCGGGAGGGCTAATCTGGAGGCTGAATTGGCCTCCGGAGAGGGGAGATCGTCGCCATCGTCATCATCATCACCACTCCATCATCCCTCCATGACTTCTCCCTCCATGTGTGAGTAATTCCCCTGCTGTAGGCGAAGGGGATGGTAGGGATTGGATGAGTTAGATCATGTAATAGCTTGTCAGATCGTTGGGGGCATGTTGCCTATCATCTACTATGGTGTTTATCATCTTTGCTTCAACTTGTTATTCTTAATGCTTGACACTTAGGGCCCGAGTGCCATGATTTCAGATCTGAACCATATGTGTTTGCATGAATATATTTGTGTTCGTGATCCTATCTACGAGTTGTTTGCACCTGTTACGGTTCGGAACCGGCGATCCCAAAAGTGACAGCTTGGGACACCAAAGGGGATGGTCCGTAGTTTGAGGATTACATGTATCCATTGAGTTCATTGCTTTGTTCCGGTGCTCTTTGACAGGAGCACCTTAATCTCCATAAGTTCCTTTTGGCCCCGTTCGTAGCGGGATGGTAGGACAAAAGATGTTGTGCAAGTTCTTATTGCAAGCACGTACAACTACCTACGGGATACATGCCTAATGTTTGATATTTGCCTAGATGATCATTACTTTTCCGTGTGCCGTGCTCTAAGTTAGAATCATGATATATCTCATCCATGCAGCGCCCGACCATCCGTCTCCCTAGCCTACAGTGTTTTAAATCCTGCTGGTTACTAGTTGCTATTTTGCCATTTACTTTTGCTATTTACTTTTATTGTTTACTTTTACTATCACTATCATCACTATCATATCACTGTTACCACTTATCTTTTGTTGCAAGTAAGTATATTTCAGGTGCGGTTGAATTGACAACTCAACTGTCAAAGCTTATAAATACTCTTTGGCTCCCCGTGTGTCGAATCAATAAATTGGGTTATTCTTACCCGCGAAGACTATCTCGATCCCTTACGGTTGAGGGTTATCAAGTACCGTTTTATGGCGCCGTTGCCGGGGAGCATAGCAATATTTACAAGTCTACTTGAAGTATCCTACCTGCTGCACTTCATCCACTATGGGTAAGAAAGGAGACCCCAAGGTTCCGATCTTACTATCTACTACAAGAAGAGGTACTGTTCTGAGCACTAGTGCTACACTTGATTCGCCTTCTGTTATGAGTAAGTTTGCCTCACCACCACCACATGATGCTCCTACTGAATCTGTTACTATGTCCGATACTCTTGATGATGCTTCTACTACTGTTGATGATATTAGCTCACTTGGTTATGCTCTTGAAAAACAAATTGCTGTTGCTGCTAAAAAGTATGGAATTGAAATTCCTGTTACTCGCTACCCTATTGGTGAAACTTATGATTATCCTGATTTGAGTAAACTCAAAGAGAGGCTCCTTGATGATGATTACTACATGCTTGATGAAGATTTATGCAGGGAACTGACAGAGTTTTCTGGCTCTGACCCTGAAGTTATTAAGAAACTATTTGAAAAACACTCTTTGAAGAACAAAACAGTTCCTGATCCTGAATTTGCTACATCTCCTATATGCATTGATGATCCTGATTATGATTTCTCTGTTGATCTTTCACTTATACCTATGGTTGAAGCTGACCCCTTTTATGGCAGAGAAAATGATGATGCTATTGCACACCTAACTAAACTCTGTGAGTTAGCTGGCCTGTTTACCACAGATGAGAAGATATGATACTTTTATATCACCAAGCTTCTTCCTTTCTCCTTGAAGGAAGGTGCTAAAGCATGGTATGATTCACTTCCATGCGGTTCCATTAAGAGTCCTCAAGACTTAGCTCACTCTTTTGTTGATAAGTACTTTCCTGCTCACATGCAACATGCTGCTTTACAAAGAATTTATAACTTTAAACAGTTGCAGGATGAGTCCCTCCCTAAAGCTTGGGGGAGGTACTGCGGAATGATTCGGGCTAGACCAGGACATGAAGTCCCTAAGAATGAATTAATCGATATATTCTATGCTGGTCTAACTGATGAATCCAGGTCCTATTTGGACAGTTGTGCTGGTTGTGTTTTCAGGAAAAGAACACCGGACGATGCGGAAGATTTGATGGGCAGGATTGCCAAAAACCATGAAGATTGGTCCGTCCCTGAACCACCTCCACCACCAAAGAAGAGGGGCATGTTTGTTCTAAGCCCCGAAGATATGCGAGAAGCAAAGAAGTCTATTAAAGAGAAAGGTATTAAAGCTGAAGACGTGAAGAATCTACCCCCTATTAAGAAGCTGTGTGAGCCTACTACTCACCCTCCTATGGTAGAGGTACACTCTCTTTTAGATTTCAACGCAAGTGACGTCCCTCATGGTAAGCCTCCTGATCAATGTTTAGATGAGTTTGATAATTTTATTATGAAACAAAATCGTTTTAATGAGAGGATACAAAGTCAATTGCATGATAATTCCCTTGCTATCAAAAGACTGCTTGATGTTTTAGATAGAACAGTTAATGATGTTCAATGTCTTGTGAAGCATTTTCATATGGTTCAAACTCAGCTTGACCAAATTTCTAATGTGCAAAGAGATTTGCTTGCTAACAATGCCAAACAAGATAATTTGCAGGCTTTCGGGATTAAAACCCAAGGAGGAACTAGCACTCAAGATCCTCTCTATCCAGAGGGGCATCCGAAGAGAATCGAGCAAGATTCTCAAATGCAGGAAGAAGAAACTGTTGGCTCTCCAAAGAAGAAGAAGAAAAATAAGGAGGCTGACAATTCTAATGATCCTATTGCAGATGAAGAGCCAACTATTGATCCAAACAGTGTATCTATCTCCGATGCTGAGACTGAAGACGATGCTGAACCTGAAGGTAAGGATAATGAGAAGAATGATCCGCCTGAAGTTCGAGAAGAAGAAGCACCCGACAAACGTAAGAGGTACACTAAAGAAGACTTCATTGCAAGAAAACATGGGAAGGAAAGAGAACCATGGGTACAGAAACCCATGCAAGTCCATCAAATCTAAAGAAGAAGAGCATTACAATAAGTTTTGTGAGTGGATTAAACCTCTTTTTCTTCAAATCCCTTTGACTGATGCTATTAAGTTACTTCCTTATTCAAAATATATGAAAGATATTGTCACTAATAAAAGAAAAGTTCCTAATGAAGCAATATCTACTATGCTTGCTAACTACTCTTTCAGTGGCAAGATTCCTGAGAAGCTCGGTGATCCAGGTATACCCACCATTCCTTGCTCCATAATGAATAATTATGTCAAAACTGCTTTATGTGATCTTGGAGCAGGAGTGAGTGTTATGCATCTCTCTCTTTACGAGAGGCTTTGTTTAGAGAAACTAATTCCTACAGATATCTCCCTTCAGATGGCTGACAAGTCAACCACTGTTCCGATAGGTATTTGTGAGGATGTTCCCGTAGAAGTTGCTAATTGTTTAATTCTTACTGATTTTGTTGTGCTTGACATGCCCGAGGATGGGAGCATGTCCATTATTCTTGGTAGACCTTTTATTAACACCGCAGGTGCTATTATTGATTGCAATAAAGGGAAGGTTACTTTCCATGTGAATGATAAAGAACACACGGTATATTTTCCAAAGAAGACCGACAGGAGGCATGGCCTCAACTCTATAGAGAATATCGAGACCGTGAAAATTGGAGAATGGGACTGTCCACTACATGTGCCTCACAAATACAAAACTATCATGGTGGGGACAATATCCATCAAGGTAAAAGTTCAATGATTACTTCATAAGAGGTGAGACTTTTTGCTCTATATATCGCCTGTTTGTTGGTGAGACTTGATCAACCTTACTAATAAACATGTTTTATATAGATAAAAGGTTGAGCTTGTTATGTTTTCATTTGTTTTTAGTTTTTATCCTACTTGTTGTACCAAGTATTTATGTTTTGAAGCTTCACAATACTACTCACTACTTCAAGTTTTCAGAGAGTTTCGCAGCTTTTTGAACTTCGAAAAAATTTCAACAGTGAAGTTTTCAGAAAAATTCCAGAAAAAATAAAATAAAAATTTCCACGTCGGGAGTGACCCAGAAAGTCCTGGGGCCAGCCAGGGGGACTCACCAATGGCCCAGGCGGCCAGCTGGCGTGGCCCAGCCCCTGGCCGCGCCCACAGGGCGCCTGGGGCCCACATGGCCCCCCTCCAGGTATGTCTTCTTCCTCCCTTTCTCTCTTTCTCCAAAAACTCGAGTTCTGCACTTGTTCTTGTGTTCTTGCTGTTCTTGGAGGCGATTCTTCGATCTCTCTCTACAGCCCATCATTTGAGCTGAAATTTTGAGCAAATACTCCCTGGTATGTGACTCCTCCACCCCTCCAATTAGATTTTTGATTGGTGGCCTCATTTGTGAGTATTTAGTAGTTCTTGGTGCTGTAGAGATGAGCTTGCATGCATGTGTAGAAAGTTATTTTCCAAGTTTTGATGCAAGTTTATGCCTTGGGCAAGTGAGTTGAGTAGTTTGCCTTAACTCACTTTTTTTTAATCCTCGTTTTTGTAAATTGCAAAAAAATTCAGAAATGAGTTTGTTAGGAAGGGCAAAAGGGTGGTTTGAGAAGAGGAGGCCCGCACACTCCGATCGAGTTACTAGAGCCGCAGCTTCACCCTCAACTGCTAGGGTGAGCTATAATGAAGATCATGTGCCCCTGGAGTTGTTGGAAGACACAAGTCCAGCACGTGCGATGACATTTCCATGTGATGAATTCCTTGAAGCTGCGGGAATCAAGGATGAGTTTTATAATCTTTGTGCTAATGCAGGTTTGACACGGCTCGTCACGAGCCGTGTTACCCAGTATCAAAAATTCACCTCCAGTTTTATTAACAGTTTTAGATATAATCCTGATTCAGGTGCTATTGAGTTTAAAATTTACAATGATCTTATCACCATGACTTTGGGAAATTTTTGTGAAATAATAGGTGTGCCGAACGTTGGGAGGACGGCTAGGATGGCGACTCAGCCCTCCGAGCTGAAAACCGTCATCAACTCTCTCTGCAGCATGGGTACGAGGGATATTCATCGGTCGAAGATCTCCAGCATCTTATTTCCTCACCTCAGGTATTTTGTGTTGGGGAACGTAGTATTTTAAAATTTTCCTACGATCACGCAAGATCTATCTACCAGATGCATAGCAACGAGAGGGAAGAGTGTGTCTACGTACCCTCGTAGACCGGAAGCGGAAGCGTCAAGTGACGCGGTTGATGTAGTCGAACTTCTTCGCGATTCAACCGATCAAGCACCGAACATACGGCACCTCCGCGTTCAGCACACGTTCAGCTTGATGACGTCCCACGAGCTCTTGATCCAGTTGAGCTTCATGGGAGAGTTTCGTCAGCACGACGGCGTGGTGACGGATATGATGTATCTACCGGCGCAGGGCTTCGCCTAAGCACTGCGACGGTATGACCGAGGTGTGTTTCTGTGGAGGGGGGCACCGCACACGGCTGGAACAATTCAACTTGTGTGTCTTTGGGTGCCCCCCTGCCCCCGTATATAAAGGAGCAAGGGGGAGGCCGGCCGACCCTTCCTATGGTGCGGCTAGGGTGCAATCCTACTAGGAATAGGATTGCAATCCTATTCCTAGTAGGAACTACCAAAGAAGGAAGAGAGGGAAAGGAAAAGAAGGAGAGGTGGCGCCCCCCAATCCTAGTCCAACTAGGAACCCTAGGTGGGGCGCCGGCCAGCCCCTATGGGCTGCCTCTCTCTTTTCCATAAGGCCCACTATGGACCATCCCTCTTCGTAGGGGGTTCCGGTAACCCCCTCCGGCAATCCCGTTAAATCCGAAACTTTTCCGGAACACTTCCGGTGTCCGAATATAGTCGTCCAATATATCAATCTTTATGTCCCGAACATTCCGAGACTCCTCGTCATGTCCGTGATCTCATCCGGGACTCCGAACTACCTTCGGTACATCAAAACTCATAAACTCATAATACCGATCGTCATCAAACGTTAAGCGTGCGGACCCTACAGGTTCGAGAACTATGTAGACATGACCGAGACTCATCTCCGGTCAATAACCAATAGCGGAACCTGGATGTTCATATTGGCTCCTACATATTCTTCGAAGATCTTTTATCAGTCAAAACCGCATAACAACATACGTTGTTCCTTTTGTCATCGGTATGTTACTTGCCCGAGATTCGATCGTCGGTATCTCCATACCTAGTTCAATCTCGTTACCGGCAAGTCTCTTTACTCGTTCCGTAACACATCATCTCGTGACTAACTCATTAGTCTTTTGCTTGCAAGGCTTATTGTGATGTGTGTTACCGAGAGGGCCCAGAGATACCTCTCCGACACTCGGAGTGACAAATCCTAATCTTGATCTATGCCAACACCACGAATACTTTCGGAGACACCTGTAGAGCATCTTTATGATCACCCAGTTACGTTGTGACGTTTGATAGCACACAAGGTGTTCCTATGGTATTCGGGAGTTGCATAATCACATAGTCATAGGAACATGTATAAGTCATGAAGAAAGCAATAGCAGTAAAACTAAACGATCATAGTGCTATGCTAACGGATGGGTCTTGTCCATCACATCATTCTCCTAATGATGTGATCCCGTTGATCAAATGACAACTCATGTCTATGGCTAGGAAACATAACCATCTTTGATCAATGAGCTAGTCTAGTAGAGGCATACTAGGGACATACTGTTTTGTCTATGTATCCACACATGTACTAAGTTTCCGGTTAATACAATTCTAGCATGAATAAAAGACATTTATCATGATATAAGGAAATACAAATAACATCTTTATTATTGCCTCTAGGGCATATTTCCTTCAGTCTCCCACTTGCACTAGAGTCAATAATCTAGCTCACATCGCCATGTGATTTAATACCGATAGTTCACATCGTTATGTGAATCACACCCATAGTTCACATCGCCATGTGACCAACACCCAAAGGGTTTACTAGAGTCAATAATCTAGTTCACATCGCTATGTGATTAATACCCAAGAGTAATAAGGTGTGATCATGTTTTGCTTGTGAGAGAAGTTTAGTCAATGGGTCTGTCACATTCAGATCCGTATGTATTTTGCAAATTTCTATGTCTACAATGCTCTGCATAGAGCTACTCTAGCTAATTGCTCCTACTCTTAGAGTCATCTGGATTTAGTGTCAAAGCTTGCATCGGCGTAACCCTTTACAACGAACTCTTTATCACCTCCATAATCGAGAAACATTTCCTTAGTCATCCAGTTACTAAGGATAATTTTGACCGCTGTACAGTGATCTACTCCTGGATCACTATTGTACCCCCTTGACAAACTCATGGCAAGGTACACAACATGTTTGGTACACAGCATGGCATACTTTATAGAACCTATGGCTGAGGCATAGGGAATGACTTTCATTCTCTCTATATTTTTCTGCCGTGGTCTGGCTTTGAGTCTTACTCAACTTCACACCTTACAAGTCAGGCAAGAACTCCTTCTTTGACTGATCCATTTTGAACTACTTCAAAATCTTATCAAGGTATGTACTCATCGAAAGTCTTATCAAGCGTCTTGATCTATCTCTATAGATCTTGATGCCCAATATGTAAGTAGCTTCACCAAGGTCTTTCTTTGAAAAACTCCTTTCAAACACTCCTTTATGCTTTCCAGAAAATTCTACATCATTTCCGATCGACAATATGTCATTCACATATACTTATCAGAAAGGTTGTAGTGCGCCCACTCACTTCTTGTAAATACAGGCTTCACCGCAAGTCTGTATAAATCTATATGCTTTGATCAACTTATCAAAGCGTATATTCCAACTCCGAGATGCTTGCACCAGTCCATAGATGGATCGCTGGAGCTTGCACATTTTGTTAGCACCTTTAGGATTGACAAAACCTTCTGGTTGCATCACATACAAGTCTTCTTTAATAAATACATTAAAGAATGTAGTTTTGTTATCCATTTGCCAGATTTCATAAAATGCGGCAATTGCTAACATGATTCGGACAGACTTAAGCATCGCTACTGGTGAGAAAGTCTCATCGTAGTCAACTCCTTGAACTTGTCGAAACCCTTTCGTAACAAGTCGAGCTTTGTAAACAGTAACATTACCGTCTGCGTCGGTCTTCCTCTTAAAAATCCATTTATCTTCGATGGCCTGCCGATCATCGAGCAAGTCAACCAAAGTCCACACTTTGTTATCATACATGGATCCCATCTCAGATTTCATGGCTTCAAGCCATTTTGCGGAATCTGGGCTCATCATCGCTTCCTCATAGTTCGCAGGTTCATCATGGTCTAGTAACATGATTTCCAGAACTGGGTTGCCGTACCACTCTGGTGCGGAACGTACTCTGGTTGATCTACGACGTTCAGTAGAAACTTGATCCGAAGTTTCATGATCATCATCATTAACTTCCTCACTGATTGGTGTAGGAATCATTGGAACAATTTTCTGTGATGTACTACTTTCCAATCCGGGAGAAGGTACAATTACCTCATCAAGTTCTACTTTCCTCCCACTCACTTCTTTCGAGAGAAACTCCTTCTCTAGAAAGGATCCACTCTTAGCAACAAAGACCTTGCCTTCGGATCTGTGATAGAAGGTGTACCCAACAGTTTCTTTTGGGTATCCTATGAAGATTTACTTCTCCGATTTGGGTTCGAGCTTATCATGTTGAAACTTTTTCACATAAGCATCGTAGTCCCAAACTTAAAGAAATGACAGCTTAGGTTTCTCGTCAAACCACAGTTCATACGGTGTCATCTCCACGGATTTAGATGGTGCCCTATTTAACGTGAATGTAGCTGTCTCTAATGCATAACCCCAAATGTGATACTGGTAGATCGGTAAGAGACATCATGAGATCGCACCATATCTAATAAAGTACGGTTATGACGTTCGGACACACCATTACACTATGGTGTTTCAGGTGGCGTGAGTAGTGAAACTATTTCACATTGTTTTTACTGAAGGCCAAAATCGCTAACTCAAATATTTTACCTCTATGATCATATCGTAGAAACTCTTGTTTTCTTGTTATGATGATTCTCCACTTTACTCTGAAATTCTTTGAACTTTTCAAATGTTTCAGACTTGTGCTTCATTAAGTAGATATACCCATATCTGCTCAAATCATGAGTGAAGGTCAGAAAATAATGATACCCGCCGCGAGCTTCAACACTCATTGGCCCACATACATCAGTATGTATGATCTCCAACAAATCTGCTGCTCGCTCCATTGTTCCGGAGAACGGAGTTTTAGTCATCTTGCCCATGAGGCATGGTTCGCAAGCACCAAGTGATTCCAAAAGTCCATCACTATGGAGTTTCTTCATGCGCTTTACACCATTATGACCTAATCGGCAGTGCCACAAATAAGTTGCACTATCATTATTAACCTTGCATCTTTTGGCTTCAATATTATGAATATGTGTATCACCACGATCGGGATCCAACAAACTATTTTCATTGGGTGTATGACCATAGAAGGTTTTATTCATGTAAACAGAACAACAATTATTCTCTAACTTACATGAATAACCGTATTGCAATAAACATGATCAAATCATATTCATGCTCAACACAAACACCAAATAACACTTATTTAGGTTCAACATTAATCCCGAAAGTATAGGGAGTGTGCGATGATGATCATATCAATCTTGGAACTACTTCCAATACACATCGTCACTTCATCCTTTAACTAGTTTCTGTTCATTATGCAACTCCCATTTCGAGTTACTACTCTTTAGCAACTGAACCAATATCAAATACCGAGGGGTTTCTATGAACACTAGTAAAATACACATCAATAATCTGTATATCAAATATATCTTTGTTCACTTTGCCATCCTTCTTATCCGCCAAATATCTAGGGCAGTTCCACTTCTAGTGACCATTTCCTTTGCAGTAGAAGCACTTAGTTTCAGGCTTGAGTTTAGCTTTGGGTTTCTTCACGGGAGTGACAACTTGCTTGTCATTCTTCTTGAAGTTCCCCTTCTATCCCTTTGCCCTTTACTTGAAACAAGTGGTCTGGTTAACCATCAACATTTGATGCTCTTTCTTGATTTCTACCTTCGCCGATTTCAGCATCGTGAAGAGCTTGGGAATTACTTTCGTCATCCCTTGCATACTATAGTTCATAACGAAGTTCTACTAACTTGGTGATAGTGTCTAGAGAACTTTGTCAATTACTATCTTATCTGGAAGATTAACTCCCACTTGATTCAAGCAATTGTACTACCCAGACAATCTGAGCACATGCTCACTGGTTGAGCTATTCTCCTCCATCTTGTAGGCAAAGTACTGTCAATGGTCTTATACCTCTCGACACGGGCATGAGTATGAAATACTAATTTCAACTCTTGGAACATCTCATATGCTCCGTGGCGTTTCAAAACGTTTTTGAAGTCCCGGTTATAAGTCGTAAAGCATGGTGCACTAAACTATCAAGTAGTCATCATATCGAGCTTTTGTCAAAACGTTCATAACATCTACATCTGCTCCTGCAATAGGTCTGTCACCTAGCGGTGCATCAAGGACATAATTTTTCTGTGCAGCAATGAGGATAATCCTCAGATCACGGAACAATTCCGCATCATTGCTACTAACATCTTTCAACTTGGTTTTCTCTAGGAACATATAAAAAATTAAACGTGGAGCAACATCGCGAGCTATTGATCTACAACATAGATATGCTAATACTACCAGGACTAAGTTCATGATAAATTAAAGTTCAATTAATCATATTACTTAAGAACTCCCACTTAGATAGACATCCCTCCGGTCATCTAAATGATCACGTGATCCAAATCAACTAAACCATGTCCGATCATCACGTGAGATGGAGTAGTTTCAATGGTGAACATCTTATGTTGATCATATCTACTATATGATTCACGCTCGACCTTTCGGTCTCCAGTGTTCCGAGGCCATATCTGCATATGCTAGGCTCGTCAAGTTTAACCCGAGTATTCTGCGTGTGCAAAACTAGCTTACACCCGCTGTATTTGAACGTAGAGCTTATCACACCCGATCATCACGTGGTGTCTCGGCACGACGAACTTTCGCAATGGTGCATACTCAGGGAGAACACTTATACCTTGAAATTTAGTAAGGGATCAACTTATAATGCTACCGTCGTTCTAAGCAAAATAAGAAGCATAATAAGATAAACATCACATGCAATCAAAATATGTGACATGATATGGCCATCATCATCTTGTGCTTTTGATCTCCATCTCCAAAGCACCTTCATGATCACCTTCGTCACCGGCGCGACACCTTGATCTCCATCGTAGCATCGTTGTCGTCTCGCCAACTATTGCTTCTACGACTATCGCTACCACTTAGTGATAAAGTAAAGCAATTACATGGCGATTGCATTTCATACAATAAAGCGACAACCATATGGCTCCTGCCAGTTGCCGATAACATTACAAAACATGATTATCTCATACAAAACCGTATAACTCATCATGTCTTGACCATATCACATCACAACATGCCCTACAAAAACAAGTTAGACGTCCTCTACTTTGTTGTTGCAAGTTTTACGTGGCTGCTACGGGCTTAGCAAGAACCGTTCTTACCTACGCATACAAAACCACAACGATGTTTCGTCAAGTATGTGCTGTTTTAACCTTCACAAGGACCGGGCATAGCCACACTTGATTCAGCTAAAGTGAGAGAGACAGACACCCGCCCGTCACCTTTAAGCAACGAGTGCTCGTAACGGTGAAACCAGTCTCGCGTAAGCGTACGCGTAATGTCGGTCCGGGCCGCTTCATCTCACAATACCGCCGAAGCAAAGTATGACATGCTGGTAAGCAGTATGACTAGTATCGCCCACAACTCATTGTGTTCTACTCGTGCATATCATCTACGCATAGACCTGGCTCATGATGCCACTGTTGGGGAACGTAGTATTTTAAAAAATTTCCTACGATCACGCAAGATCTATCTACAAGATGCATAGCAACGAGAGGGAAGAGTGTGTCTACGTACCCTCGTAGACCGGAAGCGGAAGCGTCAAGTGACGCGGTTGATGTAGTCGAACTTCTTCGCGATTCAACCGATCAAGCACCGAACGTACGGCACCTCCGCGTTCAGCACACGTTCAGCTTGATGACGTCCCACGAGCTCTTGATCCAGTTGAGCTTCACGGGAGAGTTTCGTCAGCACGACGGCGTGGTGACGGATATGATGTATCTACCGGCGCAGGGCTTCGCCTAAGCACTGCGACGGTATGACCGAGGTGTGTTTCTGTGGAGGGGGGCACCGCACAC
Organism: Secale cereale; assembly: GCA_902687465.1. Lineage (NCBI taxonomy): Eukaryota > Viridiplantae > Streptophyta > Magnoliopsida > Poales > Poaceae > Secale > Secale cereale. The sequence goes on along the minus strand of LR738715.1, from coordinate 788,386,556 downwards.
GGCTGGAACAATTCAACTTGTGTGTCTTTGGGTGCCCCCCTGCCCCCGTATATAAAGGAGCAAGGGGGAGGCCGGCCGGCCCTTCCTATGGTGCGGCTAGGGTGCAATCCTACTAGGAATAGGATTGCAATCCTATTCCTAGTAGGAACTACCAAAGAAGGAAGAGAGGGAAAGGAAAAGAAGGAGAGGTGGCGCCCCCCAATCCTAGTCCAACTAGGAACCCTAGGTGGGGCGCCGGTCAGCCCCTATGGGCTGCCTCTCTCTTTTCCATAAGGCCCACTATGGACCATCCCTCTTCGTAGGGGGTTCCGGTAACCCCCTCCGGCAATCCCGTTAAATCCGAAACTTTTCCGGAACACTTCCGGTCTCCGAATATAGTCGTCCAATATATCAATCTTTATGTCTCAGACATTCCGAGACTCCTCGTCATGTCCGTGATCTCATCCGGGACTCCGAACTACCTTCGGTACATCAAAACTCATAAACTCATAATACCGATCGTCATTAAACGTTAACCGTGCGGACCCTACGGGTTCGAGAACTATGTAGACATGACCGAGACTCATCTCCGGTCAATAACCAATAGCGGAACCTGGATGTTCATATTGGCTCCTACATATTCTACGAAGATCTTTTATCGGTCAAAACCGCATAACAACATACGTTGTTCCTTTTGTCATCGGTATGTTACTTGCCTGAGATTCGATCGTCGGTATCTCCATACCTAGTTCAATCTCGTTACCGGCAAGTCTCTTTACTCGTTCCGTAACACATCATCTCGTGACTAACTCATTAGTCTTTTGCTTGCAAGGCTTATTGTGATGTGTGTTACCGAGAGGGCCCAGAGATACCTCTCCGACACTCGGAGTGACAAATCCTACTCTTGATCTATGCCAACACCACGATTACTTTCGGAGACACCTGTAGAGCATCTTTATGATCACCCAGTTACGTTGTGACGTTTGATAGCACACAAGGTGTTCCTACGGTATTCGGGAGTTGCATAATCTCATAGTCATAGGAACATGTATAAGTCATGAAGAAAGCAATAGCAGTAAAACTAAACGATCATAGTGCTATGCTAACGGATGGGTCTTGTCCATCACATCATTCTCCTAATGATGTGATCCCGTTGATCAAATGACAACTCATGTCTATGGCTAGGAAACATAACCATCTTTGATCAATGAGCTAGTCTAGTAGAGGCATACTAGGGACATACTGTTTTGTCTATGTATCCACACATGTACTAAGTTTCCGGTTAATACAATTCTAGCATGAATAAAAGACATTTATCATGATATAAGGAAATACAAATAACATCTTTATTATTGCCTCTAGGGCATATTTCCTTCATTTTGCATATTATATTGCCAGAGGGGTGTTAGCTCGTGACAACACGAGCAGCATTTCTGCTCCGGATATTGCTATCCGGGAAGCAACCCTCTCAGGGAGGTCTGATTATAATCTGGGTGCCTTAATTGCTCGACGCCTTGCTATGAACGGTAACAAGGGAGACTTATATGGTGGCGTTTATGCCACACTTATCTTAGAACATCTTGGAGGCACCCCACACCCTGATGATAATCCTTTTACTTATCTAAGCTTTGATCTTGCTGCTATGAAAAGGCATAAGTTTGTTACCATGGCTTCTGAGCTTGATAATCTTGTTTATATCTTGCGTTTCGGAACTACCGCGGAATGCGAGATCCGTCTACCTGCACCTCTTTTGTTTGATTTTTCTCGCAGGAACGGATGGTCCTTTGATGTTGTCCAGTTCGATGAGTTCATGGTCCAGTATCAGTTTCATAACCCCATGGAGGGGATTGTGCCCGACGAGGAGGAGCACGGTGAGTAACCACCTTTTCAGGAAGAAACCGCCACCGAGTTTGGTGAAGGTTATTCCTCTGTTTGGCGTACGGAGCCTTCCTCGTGGGAGACTCCGAGGAGTTCGGTGTACGCGCCAGCATCCTTCTACGACCCTTGGACTCACCACCATACCCCCGGAGCAGGAGGCTCCTGGGGGCAGTAGCTGCTACCAACTTAGGCCAAAAGCCTAAGCTTGGGGGAGTACGTGCCCCTCTCGTTTTTCCATTGTATTATCCGTTTTGTTCGCTTTGATCTTTTCGAAGTTTTTGCCCGTTCTTCTTTATTTCTCTCTTTGCAAAAACAACAAAAATATTTTCTTTTTCTTTTGCTTTCGTTCAACTCTTGAAATAATCCAAAAAGATTTCCTTTTCTCTTTAGTTTGCTTTGTTTTCAGAGTTCAGCTCGAGTCCGTGATGGCATTTAATTATATTTCCTACGTTCGGTCGTGCAAGTGACAAGCAGTAATGACGAAGATCGACTGAAGGGAAGCAACAAGGAAGACCGGTATGAACTCTTCTTGTTTCTACTTTTGTACATATGCCTGTACTTATGATCTAGAGACCAACTTGTAGCGACATAGTGCTATGTTTACAATGCTCTTCCAGTAGTTCATGCTTTCCTTGTGGCTAGTTTCGAATAACTAGAGTATATAATGTGTTATTGAAATGATTTACATGCATTGCATTGTTCATAGTTCGATATACTAAGGTGGTATTTCCCTTTAGAGAATTTTTGGATAGACTTGGCACATGTTTACACATGCTTAAGACTAAAAGTCTGCTCTGCCTTGATGATCTTTGAGTTTTAGAATAGTTATATCACTTTCATGCCCGATTCAATGTTGCTTTGTCGCTCCGCATGATTATGACCGTTATTGCTCTCTAGTTGGTCGCTTCCCAGTCTTTTGCTAAACCCCCACCTGTACTAAGCGGACTGACTGCTTGTGCATCCAAAATCCTTAAAACCTGTTATGCCATATGAGTCCACCATACCTTCCTATACATGGTATTTACCTGCCATTCCTAACGAAGACTTTCGTGTACCACCTCGAAATTAATCAAAAGCATTTCTCTTTTTGTGACTATGTTTTAGCTCATGAGGAAGTAGTAGTTAATTCGTGATCTTTTTAAGTTGGACAAGCTTCACCCCGGGATTGCATGTATAGTGTGCAAACCCATAATACGAGAAGGAACTGGCATTGAGTGCGCACGGCTCAAAAAGATAATATAACAAACAAACCCTCCTTCACGCTTTGTTCATGAGAAATCAGAAAACTTTGGCAGTGATAAGCAAAGGAGATTAAGAGGATGTGATCGTCCTCCTGCGGGAGCCGTTCCTCGAGACTTGTCCAGCTTAAGAAGTGATTGAGTTATCTGCTAGCATTCGTTGACGAAATATGCACCTCTCAAAAACGTTGTTACCTCTGTTTTTAAAACCAAGAGCTCTGGTACATGTTTAGTTTTTGTTTCCGACCACGGGTTTTCAACCTTGCCAACAAAGCCACGGTTCGAGAGTCTCCACCTTCTTTCTTCAAAGCACTAACTAGGAGAGCATAATAGTCATTCTGAGTGTAATGTGCATTGTCCCAAAGTATTACATTGTCTTCTGCATGCTTGTGATATGATTTATTCTGAAATTCTTAGTTCTAGTCTCCTTTAAAACTCTGGAGGAGTTTCTGCATTTATGTTTTGCTTCAATCATGGAGACTAGCGAGATACCACCCTAGTATGCTCAAGCTATGTGCAATATAATCTTGTCTTGATTTTCAGTAGTATATTGTTTACTTTTAAGTATTTGTGACTAGTCACTTGAAAGAAGGATTGCTCCTTGCATTGTCCTCGTAGTACTGTTTCAATACTTGCTAGACTCTTTTCGTAGTACATGCTTATATACATCTAATGAAGCAAAAGAGTTTGTCAAAGTTTTCTTTGTCGCGTCCAGTTTGTTGAACTGAATTGCTTGAGGACAAGCAATATGCTAAGCTTGGGGGAGTTGATACGTCTCAAACGTATCTACTTTTCCAAACACTTTTGATATTGTTTTGACCTCATTCTTGCATGATTTGAACTAAAAAAAACCGGACTGACGCTGTTTTCAGCAGAGCTGCCTGTATGGTTTTATTGTGTGCAGGAAAACGGAGTTTTAGGTATCTCAGAAAAATCCACGAAAAATCACAGAAAATCCACGCACCCGAAGGAACCAGGAGCCAGAAGAGGGGCCAGAGGGGGCCAAGGGGTGCCCAGGCGCCCTGTGGGCGCGCCCCCCCTGGGCCGCGCCGGGGGGTCGCCTGGGTGGGGCCCACACCCCCTGGTGCCCTACTTTGCCTCGTATTTTTACTCGCGACACGGAAACCCCAGATCAGAAGTTCTTTCGCAGTTTTCCGTCGCGGAGCCGCCGCCACCCTCTGTTCTTCCTCGGGAGGGCTAATCTGGAGGCTGAATTGGCCTCCGGAGAGGGGAGATCGTCGCCATCGTCATCATCATCACCACTCCATCATCCCTCCATGACTTCTCCCTCCATGTGTGAGTAATTCCCCTGCTGTAGGCGAAGGGGATGGTAGGGATTGGATGAGTTAGATCATGTAATAGTTTGTCAGATCGTTGGGGGCATGTTGCCTATCATCTACTATGGTGTTTATCATCTTTGCTTCAACTTGTTATTCTTAATGCTTGACACTTAGGGCCCGAGTGCCATGATTTCAGATCTGAACCATATGTGTTTGCATGAATATATTTGTGTTCGTGATCCTATCTACGATTTGTTTGCACCTGTTACGGTTCGGAACCGGCGATCCCAAAAGTGACAGTTTGGGACACCAAAGGGGATGGTCCGTAGTTTGAGGATTACATGTATCCATTGAGTCCATTGCTTTGTTCCGGTGCTCTTTGACAGGAGCAACTTAATCTCCATAAGTTCCTTTTGGCCCCGTTCGTAGCGGGGTGGTAGGACAAAAGATGTTGTGCAAGTTCTTATTGCAAGCACGTACAACTACCTACGGGATACATGCCTAATGTTTGATATTTGCCTAGATGATCATTACTTTTCCGTGTGCCGTGCTCCAAGTTAGAATCATGATATATCTCATCCATGCAGCGCCCGACCATCCGTCTCCCTAGCCTACAGTGTTTTAAATCCTGCTGGTTACTAGTTGCTATTTTGCCATTTACTTTTGCTATTTACTTTTATTGTTTACTTTTACTATCACTATCATCACTATCATATCACTGTTGCCACTTATCTTTTGTTGCAAGTAAGTATATTTTAGGTGCGGTTGAATTGACAACTCAACTGTCAAAGCTTATAAATACTCTTTGGCTCCCCGTGTGTCGAATCAATAAATTGGGTTATTCTTACCCGGGAAGACTATCTCGATCCCTTACGGTTGAGGGTTATCACGTGCTGACATGTCGTGCTTCTCAGTTGCAGCTGTTTGCTTTATATTTACTGTTTCTTCCCCATCTTCTCTCCGGTAGACCACGAGACCGATGATGCCCCGGTGATCGACTACGGTGTTGACGACCCCTCCTTCTTGCCAGAGCAACCAGGCAAGCCAACCCCCTTGATCACCAGATATCGCCCATTCTCTTCTCTCTTATTCTTGCATTATATTTGCTATTGTTGATGATTCGTTAGCTCCTATTCTGTTGCATAGCCTGTCATTGTTGCTACTATTGTTGATACCTTTACCTGCTATCCTAAATGCTTAGTATAGGATGCTAGTATTCCATCAGTGGCCCTACACCCTTGTCCGTCTGCCCCGCTATTCTATCGGTCCGTGATCACTTGGGTGTGATCACGGGTATATACTACATACACTTTACATGACACATGATGTGACTAAAGTCGGGTCGGCTCATTGAGTACCCGCAAGTGATTCGATGTGGGGGCTGAAAGGACAGGTGGCTCCATCCAGGTAGTGGTGGGCTTGAGTTCCTGACGGCCCCCGAGTGGATCTTTGTGGCGGAGCGACAGGGTAGGTTGAGACACCCAGTGGAGAGGTGGCCTGGCCCTGGTCGTTGTCCGCGGTTATTTCATAATAACACGCTTAACGAGTTTGGATATTTGATCTAAGTCTGGCCATTGGCCTATACGCACTAACCAACTACGTGGGAATAGTTATGGGCACTCGACGTCGTGGTATCAGCCGAAGCCTTCTTGACGTCAGCGACTGAGCGGCACTCGCAGGGTTGGACCGCGTAACGCAACTTCCTTAGTAATGGAGGTTGCTAGGTCTGCTCACCGGCCGCGTACGCAACGTGCAGGTGTGCGTTGGGCGATGGGCCCGGACCCCTGCGCGCCTAGGACTTAGACCGGCGTGCTGACCTCTCTGTTGTGCTTAGGTAGGGCTGCGACGTGTTGATCTTCCGAGGCCGGGCATGACCCTGGAAAGTGTGTTTGGCCAAATGGGATCGAGCGTGCTGGGTTATGTGGTGCACCCCTGCAGGGAAGTTAATCTATTCGAATAGCCGTGTCCCTCGGTAAAAAGGACGACCCGGAGTTGTACTCTGACCTCATGACAACTAGAACCGGATACTTAATAAAACACACCCTTACAAGTGCCAGATATAACTCGGTGGTTGCTCTCTCACAGGGTGATGTGCGGGAGGATCGCCGGGTACGATTATAATATACGATGTTACTTGGTGAACTCTTCAGCTACTCAAGACGGAGGCTGCCAGAAGCTTTGATAGTTGTTACTATTCCATCTACACTCTTCTACTACTGCAAGATGGAGGCTGCTTGAAGTGTAGTCTTCGATAGGATTAGCTATCCCCCCTCTTATTCTGGCATCCTGGCTTTCAGTCCACAGATATTACCCCTTTATACAAATACCATTGCATATGAAGTGTAAATCCTTGCTTGCGAGTACTTTGGATGAGTACTCACGGTTGCTTTGCTCCCCCTTTTCCCCCTTTTCTCTCTCTTCTCGGATGACGCAACCAGCTGGTGGAGTCCAGGGCCCAGAGGATCCCGAGGATGTTTCTACGTGAAGTTCGACTTCGATGAGTTGTTAGGAGGTCCCAGGCAGGAGGCCTTGCTTTTTCGATCGTTGTTACTTTTGTGCTAGCCTTCTTAAGGCAAACTTGTTTAACTTATGTCTGTACTCAGATATTATTGCTTCCGCTGACTCTTGTGTATTCGAGCCCTCGAGGCCCCTGGCTTGTAATATAAAGCTTGTATTATTTTAATTTGTGTCTAGAGTTGTGTTGTGATATCTTCCAGTGAGTCCCTGATCTTAGTCGTACACATTTGTGTGCATGATTAGTGTACGGTCAAATCGGGGGGGTCACAGGTGGAGAAACCACATTTTTATAAGATAGTTAAATGCACTCAGGTAAATAAAATAATAGCTAAAACATTAATTAAATGCCTTTTATAAATTATAAAACATTAAAATATCTTAATTAGGGGTCAAACTTTTTGTGGCAGTGGGTTTAAAGATAATACTAATTTAGTAGTTTGTTTTGTACTTCAGTTAAACTAAATTACATTAAAGACTAAAAGAAAACAAATAAATAGAAAAGAAAAATAAACAAAAATAAAAACAAAACTAACATAAATAAAAAAGAAAAGGGAACCCCTCCCACTGGGCCAGTCGGCCCAGCTGCTAGCCAGGCCGGCCCAAACCGGCCCAGGCCACCTCCTCACTCCTCCATAACCCCCACCCCCGTCAAACCCTAGCCCACGACCCGCACCCACTCCCCCACTTCCTCGTCTCTCCCTCTCCCCCCGATCCAGATCGGATCGGGGCTGACCCCGTGGCCGTCACCCGGAGCTGCCTCGCGGGCCCCCGCCCTCTTCCTTGCGCCCCCGTCCCCTCTCCCTCGATGACGCCCCTCGCGCGCCTCCCTTCAGCGCCCGACCATGGTCGGCGCCTGCTGCCGCGCGTGTGCGCCGCCCACAACTCGCCACCACCATGTGCGCCTCGGCTTCCTCCTCGCTCTGTGCCGAGGGCGACGTGTCGCTCCATGCAGCCTCCTCGCCAGAGTAGGACGGATCCCGGAGGCCCCGTCGCGGATCCGACCTCCCTCGCCGGAGTCCTCTCGTCGACGGACGCTCCCCCCCTCCTCCGACGCCGTTGGACGTCGCCGCTAACCTTGCCGTCCATCCGCTCATCCCCGACCTCCTCCGGCTCCATCGAGCACCCCTGCCACTTTTGCTGTGAGCCTTCGGCCCTCCACGGCCTATTTCCCCTCCTCCCCGCGCTCTCCAGCACCGGTTGCCGCTAGCTCCGCCGTAGTCGTCGCCTCCCGTCGCACCGACGATGTTCGGCCGCTCCTCGTTCCATACAAAGACACGGCTCGTCGTGACGCCTCACACTTGTCCATTTGGCACCCGGGGCTGCCCCTTTTGGTCGCCGGAGCCGCCGGCGCCGTGTGCCGCCGTCCTCTGAACACCCCGACGGGCACGCACGCACTAACTAGAGATACTACTTGTTCATATCCACATAGAAGTTATATTGTCGTTGATCCTTTAAAATGTGGTGCTTGCCTAATATCTTTTCTAGCCAAAAACTCCGCACTAACTAGAGATACTACTTGTGCATCCAAAAACCCTTAAACCCAAATCTTTTCAAGAGTCCACCATACCTACCTATGGATTGAGCAAGATCCTTCAAGTAAGTTGTCATCGGTGCAATAAGGCAATAAAAATTGCTTCTAAATGTGTAAGATCATTTAGTGTAATAGAAAACTGAGCGATGTACGAACTTGTGATGGCAAAGAATAAGAGCGACAGACTACATAATAAAGGTTGCTATCATAAGCAGCAATATAACGTGACGTTCTTTTGCACTAAGAGATTGAGCATACAAACAAAAAAGCGCATGCCAACCTCTGCTTCCCTTTGCGAAGGGCCTATCATTTACTTTCATGCAAGAGTCAAAGTACCTCTATATTCCTTTTTTATTTTCTCTTTTGGCAAGCATCATGTGGTGAGGAAAGATCTAGGCACATATATCCGGCTAGATATGGTAAGCATGAGTTATTATTGTTGACATCACCCTTGAGGTGAGTACGTTTGGTGGCGAAATTATAAGCCCCTATCTTTCTATGTGTCCGGTTGAAACTTTTTGCTCATCTGTATGCAGTGAGTGTTAGCAATCATAGAAGATTATATGATGGTTGAGTATGTGGACTTGCCTAAAGGCTCCGATATGTGACCCTTCCTGAAAAGATGATGAATTGTAGTTGCTAAGTTGAGTGAGAACATAGTTTGTTGGTTTTCAATAGAGTTTACGCTTCTACTTCAATAAATGTGATGAATTGTTACTTGCTCATGAGAATATATATGATAGAGCTATCTGTATTATGTTTTAATAAATTTTGTCGCTGTTACAATAATATACATGATGCCTCTATGTACGTATTTTGTTTTTATCGACACCTCTCTCTCTAAGCATGTGGACATGTTTTTCGATTTCGGTTTTCGCTTGAGGACAAGCGATGTCTAAGCTTGAGGGAGTTGATACGTCCATTTTGCATCAAGTTTTCTTACTGTTATTTATAATGTTTTAATTCATAATAATGCCTTTTGGAGTAATTCTAATTCCTTTTCTCTCATAATATGCAAGGTTTATATCAAGAGGGAGAATACCGGCAGCTGGAAATCCGGACCTGGAAAAGCAACGTCGGGCTATCTATTCTGCACAACTCCAATGAGCTGAAACTTCACGAGGATTTTTTATGGAATATATAAGATTTATTGGAGCAAATAACTACCAGAGGGGGCCCACCAGGTGGGCACAACCCACCAGGGCGCACCCTGGTGGGTTGTGCCCTCCTCGGCCCACCTCCGATGCCCATCTTCTGGTATATAAGTCATTTGGACCTAAAATAATTAGGGAGATAACTTTTGGGACGGAGCGCCGGTGTCTCGAGGCGAAACTTGGGCAGGAGCACTTTTGCCCTCCGGTGGAGCGGTTCCGTCGGGGGAACTTCCCTCCCGGAGGGGGAAATCATCGTCATCGTCATCACCAACAACTCTCCCATCTTGGGGAGGGCCATCTCCATCAACATCTTCAACGGCACCATCTCCTCTCAAACCCTAGTTCATATCTTGTGATCAATCTTTGCATCGGAACCTTAGATTGGTGCTTGTGGGTGACTAGTAGTGTTGATTACATCTTGTAGTTGATTACTATATGGTTTATTTGGTGGAAGATCATATGTTCAAATCCATTATGCTATTCAATACCCCTTTGATCATGAACATGTTTATAATTTGTGAGTAGTTACTTTTGTTCTTAAGGTCATGGGAGAAATCTTGTTGCAAGTAATTATGTTTTCGATATTTTGATGATATGTATGTTGTGATTACCTTAGTGGTGTCATGTGAACGTCGACTACATGAAACTTCACCATATTTGGGCGTAAGGGAATGCATTGTGGAGTAGTTATTAGATGATGGGTTGCTAGAGTGACAGAAGCTTAAACCCAAGTTTATGCGCTACTTCATAAGGGATCTATTTGGATCCAAATGTTTAATGCTATGGTTAGATTTTATGTTAATACTTTTCTCGTAGTTGCGGATGCTTGCGAGGGGGTTAATCATAAGTAGGAGGTTTGTTCAAGTAAGAACAACACCTAAGCACCGATCCACCCACATATCAAATTATCAAAGTAGTGAACACAAATCAAGCCAATATGGTGAAAGTGACTAGATGAAATTCCCGTGTGCCCTCAAGAACACTTTGCTTATTATAAGAAACCGCTTTGGCATGTCCTTTGCCACAAGGATTGGGCTACCTTGCTGCATACTATTTGTCGTTACCGTTACTTGCTTGTTACAAATTATCTTCCTATCAAACTATCTGCTACTTACGATTTCAGTGTTTCAGACATTACCTTGCTGAAAACCACTTGTCATTTTCTTCTGCTCCTCGCTGGGTTCGACACTCTTTCGTATCGAAAGGACTACGTTTGATCCCCTATACTTGTGGGTCATCAGTGCCCTGTTGCATTGTGGGCAACTGGTGGCCCTGTCTCGTATTCCTTTGCTCCAGTATTTTTTTTATATATTCAATAAAAAATCTCCATAAATTTTCAGGCCATTTGGAGATATGTAGAATAGGTATCTCTGATGTAGCTTTTTTAGGCCTAGAATTCCAGCTACTAGTAATTGATGGCTTCTCGCCCCTCGTTGGTTACCCCAAGTGGAAGGTTTGAGATGTAGCGTAACGGCAAGTTTCCCTTGGCAAGATACCAAGGATCGAATCCCGTGAGACTCCGAGGGTCGACAAGTAGGTGTCAACTGCTAACGGCGCCAGATACTTAGCGGTTGACAGGACCTACACACAGATACAAATAACTTTGCTCCCAACGAGTACAGAGAGGTTGTCAATCCCTCCGGCCTTGTCGTTTACAAAGGATCAAACACAAGAGATAATAGTGATAGGTATGACTGCAACTAGGAAATAAGAACAGGAAGTAAATATAAGGTGTGATCAATGATGGTAATATGGACCGGGGTCCCATGATGTTCATTACTGATGTCTCTCTCCCAAAAGACGATAAAACAGCTAAGCGAGGTAAACAAATTACAGCTGGGCAATTGACAGGATTATGTGCGCAAACCAATGCTAACTATGTTGTAAAGAAAGGTAGAGGCTCAAAAGCATGGGCGGTACGCCAAGGCAAGTAGACCGAAATCCATCTGCATCTACTACTAATCATCCACCTTGAGATATCTATCCAGAACATCTCGCTGGTATTAAGTTGCGAGTCCCACCCAAAGTGTAAACTCAAAGCAACAGACAACTGCATTAAAAGAACTTTGCGTAAAGTAAACAATCCTTGCACCCGCAAGTACAAGCACCGTTGTTTTCCCCCTTGTGGCAACAGCACATCCCCTAGACTCATGTTTCTGTCACTCAAACTAGCCATCAAGGGGCATGAACCCACAATCAAGCATAACGTTCCCTCTTGGAGTTACTACCTACTACTCGGCCAAAGCAATAAACAGCAACGAGGAACATGCAAGAATTACTCAAGAACATAAATATAAAAGAGGTGAATCAAATATATTACTCACACACAATCTGAACATAATCTCATAATCCATCGGATCCCAGCAAACTCAGCAGAGCAACAGCATAAAGATTACATATGTGCCTCGATCATGTAGGGCAGCTCACGAGGTCTAATCCATGAAGAACAAAGAGGGGAGGAGAACATCACATAGCTACTGGTCATGGACCCATGGTCCAAGGAGGACTACTCACAACTCATCCGGGAAGCGTCCATGGTGGTGGAGAAGCTCCCGGTGGTGGTTCTCCCCTCCGGCAGGGTGCCGGGAGGAGTTCTCCTGGTGCTCCCGATCTTGGAAGCGCGCCGGCGGCGGAACAGAGGCGAGATCGTAAAAAAGGGTTCCGTCCTCGGGGGTTTCGGGACGCGAGGAGTATATATGCCAAAGGGGGTCACCAGAAGCGGAGAGGGGGGCCCAGGCGCCCCCTAGGCGGCCAGGGGTGGGGCCGCCTGGGCTGGCCGCCTGGGCTGCCCCTGGCTTCCCTCTGGCCCTGCTTTGGTTTTTCTTGAAGCTCCCGATACGCTGATTTTTCCTGTATTTTTCCCGGAATTTTTAGGGCACTTTTAATATGGGGGAAACCTGAAATAGAAAAACAGCAGAAAACAGGAACTGGCACTGTGGTGCACTGAGTTAATAGGTTAGTCCAAATATGATCAAAAGTGTATGGAAGTTCATAAATATCATAGCAATATCACACAAAAGAGGCATGGAGCAAGTAGAAATTATAGATACATTTTGGACGTATGAACATCCCCAAGCTTAATTCCTGCTCGTCCTCGAGTAGGTAAATGATAACAAGCATAATTTATGTGGTGACATGCTATCAATCATATAAGAACTTTTAAGTAAAGCAATCAAGGCATGTAATTCAATTCAAGTAATAACAAGCAAGAGTCTATATTAGCATTGTAACAAGTAACATAAGAACATAAAGGTGCAAGAGCTCTCGCTGTCCGTGACTCGAATGTCTCCAAATGGTGTTTGCGTGCAAGAAAGGGGATAGGGGATATATGAGAGAGTAAAACATAGTTTTTATATTGTTGAGAACTTAATCTACTAAAGTTTCACACTTGGTCTTCTTTGGAATCTTATCATGACTCATCCCCAGACCGTCAGCCAGGTACAAGTCAAAATGATCCACTCCCTTTTGATATTTTGAGCACTCATGCAATGGATGAGCGTAAGCAAGAAAGTCGACACTTAGGATGGCAAAGAGAGAAAAATGATAGAGGGGGAAGACAAAAAGGTGTGAAAGGCTCACATCAATGAGGACAATCATCGGCGAGAGAAAGCCAAATGATAGATATGATGTGAGGAGTAGGGATTGCCATGCAACGGATGCACATATGCGCTAAGGTAAGCTCTCCAATGGAACTAGTGGGGGTGCATCCAACTTGCTTGCTCAAGAAGACCTAGAGCTCTTTTGAGGAGGCTCATCATTGGAATATCCAAGCCAAGTTCTATAGTGTGAAGGTCCCCACATAGCTATATGCATGAATGATAATCTCTATGGAGCACAAGGTATAAGATGGAGTACGAGTGTGGATCTCTCAAAAGAAATAGTAGTATGCCCCCTTCTCTCTTTTTATTTCTTTTTCTTTTTTTTCTATGTTTTTTATTTTTTTTTGTGGCCTCAATGGCTCTTTCTATTTATCTCTCATTTGTCCTCTTTGGGATCTTTTGATTTTGTCCTCTTTGGGATCTTTTGATTTGTCCTCTTTGGGATCTTTTCCTCACTTTAGGGGCAACACTCTATATATTACAAGAAGTATAGAAGATCTTTCACACTTTACAAAAGTACTCAACATAAAGAAAATGAAACTATCATGATGTATGCAAATGTATGCCTCTGCCAGTGTAGCAGGAAATGCAATGATACTAGCGTGTCATGTAGCAATGACTAGGGCAAGGCCCAACTAGCATGCGGCTCATCGATCAAGCAAAAAGCATGTATGACATGAAGATCAAGTCATGAGAAGATGGATGTTGCATGGCAATGTATCTCGGAAAGGCTATGGAAATGCCTTGATAGGTAGGTATGGTGGCTGTTTTGAGGAAGGATATAATGAGGCTTATGATGACAGTGCGTATCGTGCCAAGGATTTGGATGCACCGGCGAAGTATGCGCCAACTCTCGAGGTGAGAAAGGGCAATGCACGGTATCGAAGAGGCTAGAAAAATATGGTTAGGTGGAAGTGTCAACTTTCGAATACTCACATTAGTCCGAAGAACTCATGCACTTATTATCGGTAACTCTCAATCTAATTAGGAGGTTCACAAAGAGACAAGTACCCCGAGGAGGAGTGTATGGGGGTTTGGTTATCCTTGCGCATCCTCGACTCATGGTACGTGAGTGTACTCTAATATTCGATCCCTCCAAAGATTAGTGATCCATTTAGTAGCTAAAGTTCTCAACTATTTTGTAGGTTTTCGAAAATAAACACGGATTGCCCAAAATACGACATCTATCACTAATAGGCTAAAGCTCTTGTCACCAAAAGTTCAGACATTACTCATGGCAATACCTCAAAACTATTGCAAGTTACTACTAAAATTAAATAGCAACCTCAATTACCTACTTTAAGTCAAGACACACAACTCAGTGCAACAGGCAAACTCTCTTAACAATATAAACATGAAAACTCAAGAGAGTTCAGCAACCAACTAAACAAAAGCTCTTTAAAAAGAAAAGCATGAAAACTAAGAGCTAAACATGACAGCAGCTATGGAAAGACAAAGAACATACACAGCAAAGATAAGCATGAAAATCCTATGTTGTGTTCTAGGTTGAAGTGGAGCGCGTTTCTCTCCCACACAAAGAAAGCTGGGTTCTAACTTGTTATGAACAGCAAGCAAAGCTAAAGAAAACTAAAAAGGAAACTAAGAGCAAGACGCTCCAAGCATAGCACATAACACATGAAGTGATAGGAATATAGTGGAACGAAAGACAAACTGATAATTGTTGATGGAGAAGGGGATGCACGGGGGCATCCCCAAGCTTAGACGCTTGAGTCTTCTTGAATATTTCTTGGGGGTGCACGGGGGCATCCCCAAGCTTGAGCGTTTGACCCTCCTGGATCTTCTTTTATCATCTTCCCTCGCACACTTGAAAACTCCCTTCACACGTAACTCATCATAATCTGATTAGCGAGGTTAGTACCCATAATAAAATAATTTTTCCCTACTGGAAATAAGGATAATCTTGAAGAGCTACTGTTTCTCAAGATTTCCAAAAGGTTTTTGCAAAGAAAAAGCAAGCTCAAGGTTTGCAAAACGAAGAAAAGGCAAAACGGGACAGAATCTGTGAAAAACAGACCAGCAGGTAGTAAATAATTTTTTCGGGGCACTTCTGCACCTCAAATCAAAAAACTCAGAACAGACGCCCGAAAGCCAATTGTATGGAGCACGCTGTCAAAAAAATTCAGATCAAAAAGATGATCTGGTGATTTTATACGAATTTTTCTGTCCAAGGACAGAATCTGTTTTCTGGACTGCACGTCACAACTTTTGAACTTTCTTGCAATCGGAGGCTAAACTTGGCACAAAGCTGAAAAGAAAAGATACAATGATGATGCTACTGTAGTAACAAACATCAAGACACAACAAAAGCAAAATAAAACCTAATTCGTTGTGGGCTGCCTCCCAAAAGCGCTTTCTTTTATGCCTTTAAGCTAGGCATGATGCAAAAAGGAGAGGATCAAGTTTTATCAAGAGTAAAAGAATAGCTAGCCCGTATAACGGACTCAAAAGGCAACTTAATCTTCTTTCTAGGGAAGTGTTCCATTCCTTTCTTGAGAGGGAATTGGAATTTTATATTACCCTCTTTCATGTCAATGATAGCACCAACGGTGCGAAGAAAAGGACGTCCCAAAATAATTGGACATGAAGGTTCACATTCAATATCCATAATAGTAAAATCAACGGGAACATAATTGTCATTGACAATGATAAGAACATCGTCGATCTTCCCCAAAGGTTTCTTTACGGAAGAATCAACAAGACGAACACCAAAAGAACAAGGATCAAAAGATTTCAATTTAAACATATCATATATTCTTTTGGGCATAACGGAGGTACTAGCTCCAACATCACATAAAGCATAGCAAGAGAAGTTGTTCAACTTAATTTTAATCATAGGATCCCAACCATCTTCTAGCTTTCTAGGTATGGAGGCTTCTACCCTAAGCTTCTCCTCCCTAGCTTTGATGAGAGCATTAGTGATATGCTCTGTAAAGGCAAGGTTAAGTGTGCTAGTGTGGGGATCTCTAGACATTCTTTGTAAAAAGGTGACAACTTCTGAGAGACTACAGTTATCAAAATCAATTTTATCATTATTGAGCAGAATTGTAGTGTCATCTTCTTTGTTTGAATTGCTCTCTATTATAAGAGTTTGGACGTCTTCCCAAGTTTGGGGAAGTGTGGGAGCAACTTTAAACAGAGGCTCATACTTTTTTCCTGGAAGACCATGCCATGGGCATAACTCTCCATTAAAACTAACATAATCACAAGGTTTATTACTTTTGTAGATACCGACAGTGGTGATTGGCGTGATGGAAGAAGGGGTGTACTGCTCCCACTTAGTGTTTTTGGTGGAACCCATAGCAGCAGCAAGCAAGATAACTATTTTTGTGATTTTTGGTAAGGGACACTAAAGCAAAAACTGAAAGGCAAACTAACAAGACTAAAAAGCAAAGATAAAAGATAGCGTGCAACTCCCCTATCTTGAAGAGTGGAGTCCCCGGCGACGGCGCCAGAAACTTTTGCTTGATGGCTTCTCGCCCCTCGTTGGTTACCCCAAGTGGAAGGTTTGAGATGTAGCGTAACGGCAAGTTTCCCTTGGCAAGATACCAAGGATCGAATCCCGTGAGACTCCGAGGGTCGACAAGTAGGTGTCAACTGCTAACGGCGCCAGATACTTAGCGGTTGACAAGACCTGCACACAGATACAAATAACTTTGCTCCCAACGAGTACAGAGAGGTTGTCAATCCCTCTGGCCTTGTCGTTTACAAAGGATCAAACACAAGAGATAATAGTGATAGGTATGACTACAACTAGGAAATAAGAACATGAAGTAAATATAAGGTGTGATCAATGATGGTAATATGGACCGGGGTCCCATGATGTTCATTAGTGATGTCTCTCTCCCAAAAGACGATAAAACAGCTAAGCGAGGTAAACACATTACAGCTGGGCAATTGACAGGTTTATGTGCGCAAACCAATGCTAACTATGTTGTAAAGAAAGGTAGAGGCTCAAAAGCATGGGCGGTACGCCAAGGCAAGTAGACCGAAATCCATCTGCATCTACTACTAATCATCCACCTTGAGATATCTATCCAGAACATCTCGCTAGTATTAAGTTGCGAGTCCCACCCAAAGTGTAAACTCAAAGCAACAGACAACTGCATTAAAAGAACTTTGCGTAAAGTAAACAATCCTTGCACCCGCAAGTACAAGCACCGTTGTTTTCCCCCTTGTGGCAACAGCACATCCCCTAGACTCATGTTTCTGTCACTCAAACTAGCGATCAAGGGGCATGAACCCACAATCAAGCATAACGTTCCCTCTTGGAGTTACTACTTACTACTCGGCCAAAGCAATAAACAGCAACGGGGAACATGCAAGAATTACTCAAGAACATAAATATAAAAGAGGTGAATCAAATATATTACTCACACACAATCTGAACATAATCTCATAATCCATCGGATCCCAGCAAACTCAGCAGAGCAACAGCATAAAGATTACATATGTGCCTCGATCATGTAGGGCAGCTCACGAGGTCTAATCCATGAAGAACAAAGAGGGGAGGAGAACATCACATAGCTACTGGTCATGGACCCATGGTCCAAGGAGGACTACCCACAACTCATCCGGGAAGCGTCCATGGTGGTGGAGAAGCTCCCGGTGGTGGTTCTCCCCTCCGGCAGGGTGCCGGGAGGAGTTCTCCTGGTGCTCCCGATCTTGGAAGCGCGGCGGCGGCGGAACAGAGGCGAGATCGTAAAAAAGGGTTCCGTCCTCGAGGGTTTCGGGACGCGAGGAGTATATATGCCAAAGGGGGTCACCAGAAGCAGAGAGGGGGGCCCAGGCGCCCCCCCCCCCCCAGGCGGCCAGGGGTGGGGCCGCCTGGGCTGCCCCTGGCTCCCCTCTGGCCCTGCTTTGGTTTTTCTTGAAGCTCCCGATACGCTGATTTTTCCTGTATTTTTCCCAGAATTTTTAGGGCACTTTTAATATGGGGGAAACCTGAAATAGAAAAACAGCAGAAAACAGGAACTGGCACTGTGGTGCACTGAGTTAATAGGTTAGTCCAAATATGATCAAAAGTGTATGGAAGTGCATAAATATCATAGCAATATCACACAAAAGAGGCATGGAGCAAGCAGAAATTATAGATACGTTTTGGACGTATCAGTAATCTCCCTCTCCATGTAAATCTTGGAAATTAAGAGAGAAAAGGTAGTAGAATTGCACCATAAAGTGGAATGATGACCAAAGCTAATATATATAAAAATAGGAAAACATGATGCAAAATAGACGTATTAGACCATCATGCAAAAAATGATATATGCCGGTGATAGACCGTGGATGTCGCCTAGAGGGGGGTGAATAGGCGCTTTAAAATAATTAAGGTTTAGGCTTGAACAAATTTGGAATAAAACTAGCGTTTAATTTGCCAAGCACAAAACCTAAAACAACTAGGCTCGCCTATGTGCACCGACAACTTATGCTAAGCAAGATAAACAACTAAGTGATAGCAAGATATATAACAAGAAACAATATGGCTATCACAAAGTAAAGTGCATAAGTAAGGGGCTCGGGTAAGAGATAATTGAGGCATGAGGTGACGACAATGTATCCCGAAGTTCACACCCTTGCGGATATTTATCTTCGTTTGGAGCGGTGTGGAGGCACAATGCTCCCCAAGAAGCCACTAGGGACACTGCAATCTCCTCATGCCCTCGCACAATGCAAGATGTCGTGAATCCACTAAGGGACCCTTGAGGCAGTCACCAAACCCGTACAAATGGCAACCCTTGGGGGCGGTCACCGAACCCATCAAATTGCTCGATGCGATCTCCACAACCTAATTGGAGAACATGACGCTTGCCCGGAGCTTTACACCACAATGATTGAGCTCCGAACAACACCAACCATCTAGGGCGCCCAAGCACCCAAGAGGAACAAGCTATAGGGTACCAAGCACCCAAGAGTAATAAGCTTCTCAACTTGTAACTTCCACGTACCACCGTGGAGAACTCAAACCGATGCACCAAATGCAATGGCAAGGGCACACGGAGTGCCCAAGTCCTTCTCCCACAAATCCCACCACAACAACTAGTTCTACGGAAGAATATGAGAGGAAGAACAAGAAGGAAAACACCAATAAATCCAAGATCTAGATCCAAAGGGTTCCCCTCACCTAGAGGAGAAAGTGATTGGTGGAAATGTAGATCTAGATCTCCTCTCTCTTTTCCCTCAAGGACTAGCAAGAATCATTGGAAGGATTGAGAGATAGCAAGCTCGAAGAAGGCCAAAAATGGGAGAAGAACACGAGCTAAAGGGATAAGCTTCAATGGGGGAAGAAGACCCCGTTTTATAGGTGGGGAAAAATCCAACTGTTATGTGCTCAGCCCGCACATGAACGGCACTACCGCTCGGGCAGTAGAAACAGGAAAACAGAGCAACGACTATGAACCTCGGGGCGATATTACCGTCGGAGCAGTACTATCGCTCATCCCAGTGATACAACCGCGGGAGAAGCGGAACATGGGAGCAGATGAGGCATGGTAGATTAGAGCACGCTGGTACTACTGCAGTAGCGGTACTACCGCCCGACCACGGCGGTACTAGCGCTTATAGGCGATACTTCCGCACTTCACTACGTCCTACTACTGCTGAACCCGACACGAAAAACAGATCCCCCAGAATAAGCAGCGGTAGAAGCCGTGAAACTGGACAATAGAAGTACCGCTTACAAGTGGTACTGCCGCCCGACAGGGACGGTACTTCCGCTTACAAGTTGTACTACCGCTTTCGAGAGCGATACTACCGCACGGGTGCATCAAGAAAGCCCCAAGCAAATCAGATGCAACAATAATACCTGAACTGCCATAAATTCTGCAAATGAGCTCCGAATTGAGCAAACTCAAGCTTCTTGGATAGATGACGATGAGTAGTATCCAAAAAACGAAGAACAGAGAAGAACCTGTTATAGTAAGAAGAGCCAGGGGAGGTATGCCTAAGATATAGAGGAGAGAAACCTCCAACAAAGAAGAACCGGTATATCCTTCAACATCGAAAAAATCATAGAGGATGCATGTGAACTCCATTTTTTATGACCTCGAGCTTTTCATGAAGATGACAAAAATCTCCAAATCTAACAAGG
This sequence comes from Secale cereale, assembly GCA_902687465.1. Classification (NCBI taxonomy): domain Eukaryota; kingdom Viridiplantae; phylum Streptophyta; class Magnoliopsida; order Poales; family Poaceae; genus Secale; species Secale cereale. Next base: position 788,366,275 of record LR738715.1, on the reverse strand, counting down.
AGAAAAACCAAACAAGAACCAAGAAAGATGATGCAAGGATGCAATGGTTTGAGCTCTCTACGAAGGATATGATCAAGCGACTCACTTGAGAGCCCCCCTTGATAACACGACAATCGATCCTATAACCCGGTCTCCCAACTACCACCATGAGACCGTGATTGATACGTCCAAAACGTATCTATAATTTCTGCTTGCTCCATGCCACTTTTGGATGATATTGCTATGATATTCATACACTTCCATACACTTTTGATCATATTTGGACTAACCTACTAATCCAGTGCACCCAGTGCCAGTTTCTGTTTTCGGCTGTTTTTGTATTTCGGGTTTTCACGTTACGAGAACTGCCAGGAAAAATCCAGAAAAATTATATAATAAATCAGTGTTCCAGAACCTACCTTGCGCCCGAAGGACAGCCGGGGGGGGCACCAGGGCTCCAGGCGCCCTGGCGGCGCGCCCACCCCCCTGGGCCGCGCCGGGGGGGCGCCTGGGCCCCCCGAGCCCGGTCTGGTGCCCCCCTTTGGCATATATTTAGAGCGTCATTCGAAACCCTCGAGGGGGGACTCTTTTTCTCGATCTCATCTCTGTTCTGCCGCCGCCGTCGCTTCCAAGATCGGGAGCACCAGGAGAACTCTTCCCGGCACCCTGCCGGAGGGGAGGATCACCACCGGGAGCCTCTCCACCACCATGGACGCCTCCCGGATGAGTTGTGAGTAGTCTCCCTTGGACCATGAGTCCATGACCAGTAGTTATGTGATGTTCTCCTCCCGTTCTTGTGCTTCACTAATTAGTCCTCGTGAGCTGCCCTACATGATCGAGGTGAAGGAAATATGCCCTAGAGGCAATAATAAAGTTGTTATTTATATTTCCTCATATCATGATAAATGTTTATTATTCATGCTAGAATTGTATTAACCGGAAACTTAGTACATGTGTGAATACATAGACAAAACAGAGTGTCCCTAGTATGCCTCTACTAGACTAGCTCATTGATCAAAGATGGTTATGTTTCCTAACCATAGACATGAGTTGTCATTTGATCAACGGGATCACATCATTAGGAGAATGATGTGATGGACAAGACCCATCCGTTAGCATAGCACTATGATCGTTTAGTTTTACTGCTATTGCTTTCTTCATGACTTATACATGTTCCTATGACTATGAGATTATGCAACTCCCGAATACCGTAGGAACACCTTGTGTGCTATCAAACGTCACAACGTAACTAGGTGATCATAAAGATGCTCTACAGGTGTCTCCGAAAGTATTCGTGGAGTTGGCATAGATCAAGATTAGGATTTGTCACTCCAAAGTGTCGGAGAGGTATCTCTGGACCCTCTCGGTAACACACATCATAATAAGCCTTGCAAGCAAAAGACTAATGAGTTAGTCACGAGATGATGTGTTACGGAACGAGTAAAGAGACTTGCCGATAACGAGATTGAACTAGGTATAGAGATACCGACGATCAAATCTCGAGCAAGTAACATACCGATGACAAAAGGAACAACGTATGTTGTTATGCGGTTTGACCGATAAAGATCTTCGTAGAATATGTAGGAGCCAATATGAGCATCCAGGTTCCGCTATTGGTTATTGACCGGAGATGAGTCTCGATCATGTCTACATAGTTCTCGAACCCGTAGGGTCCGCACGCTTAACGTTTGATGACGATCGGTATTATGAGTTTATGAGTTTTGATGTATCGAAGGTAGTTCGGAGTCCCGGATGAGATCACGTACATGACGAGGAGTCTCGGCATGTCCGAGACATAAAGATTGATATATTGGACGACTGTATTCGGACACGGAAGTGTTCCGGAAAAGTTTCGGATTTAACGGGATTGCCGGAGGGGGTTACCGGAACCCCCTACGAAGGGGGATGGTCCATAGTGGGCCTTAAGGGAAAGAGAGAGGCAGCCCATAGGGCTGGCCGGCGCCCCACCTAGGGTTCCTAGTTGGACTAGGATTGGGGGGGCGCCACCTCTCCCTCTTTTCCTTTCCCTCTCTTCCTTCTTTGGTGATTCCTACTAGGAATAGGATTGCAATCCTATTCCTAGTAGGATTGCATCTCTAGCCGCACCAAACAAGGGCCGGCCGGCCTCCCCCCTTGCTCCTTTATATACGGGGGCAGGGGGCACCCAAAGACACACAAGTTGAATTGTTTTAGCCGTGTGCGGTGCCCCCCTCCATAGAAACACACCTCAGTCATACCGTTGCAGTGCTTAGGCGAAGCCCTGCGCCGGTGAATACATCATATCCGTCACCACGCCGTCGTGCTGACGAAACTCTCCCGTGAAGCTCAACTGGATCAAGAGCTCGTGGGACGTCATCAAGCTGAACGTGTGCTGAACGCGGAGGTGCCGTACGTTCGGTGCTTGATCGTTTGGATCGCGAAGAAGTTCGACAACATCAACCGCGTCACTTGACGCTTCCGCTCCCGGTCTACGAGGGTACGTAGACACACTCTTCCCTCTCGTTGCTATGCATCTAGTAGATAGATCTTGAGTGATCGTAGGAAAATTTTAAAATACTACGTTCCCCAACAGTGGCATCATGAGCCAGGTCTATGCGTAGAAGATATGCACGAGTAGAACACAATGAGTTGTGGGCGATACTAGTCATACTGCTTACCAGCATGTCATACTTTCCTTCGGCGGTATTGTGAGATGAAGCGGCCCGGACCGACAGTACGCGTACGCTTACGCGAGACTGGTTTCACCGTTATGAGCATTACTTAAAGGTGACTGGCGGGTGTCTGTCTCTCTCACTTTAGCTGAATCAAGTGTGGCTACGCCCGGTCCTTGTGAAGGTTAAAACAGCACATACTTGACGAAACATCGTTGTGGTTTTGTATGCGTAGGTAAGAACGGTTCTTGCTAAGCCCGTAGCAGCCTCATAAAACTTGCAACAACAAAGTAGAGGACGTCTAACTTGTTTTTGCAGGGCATGTTGTGATGTGATATGGTCAAGACATGATGAGTTATACGGTTTTGTATGAGATGATCATGTTTTGTAATGTTATCGGCAACTGGCAGGAGCCATATGGTTGTCGCTTTATTGTATGAAATGCAATCGCCATGTAATTGCTTTACTTTATCACTAAGCGGTAGCGATAGTCGTAGAAGCAATAGTTGGCGAGACGACAACGATGCTACGATGGAGATTAAGGTGTCGCGCCGGTGACGAAGGTGATCATGAAGGTGCTTTGGAGATGGAGATCAAAAGCACAAGATGATGATGGCCATATCATGTCACATATTTTGATTACATGTGATGTTTATCTTATTATGCTTCTTATTTTGCTTAGAACGACGGTAGCATTATAAGATGATCCCTTACTAAATTTCAAGGTATAAGTGTTCTCCCTGAGTATGCACCGTTGCGAAAGTTCGTCGTGCCGAGACACCACGTGATGATCGGGTGTGATAAGCTCTACGTTCAAATACAACGGGTGTAAGCCAGTTTTGCACACGCAGAATACTCGGGTTAAACTTGACGAGCCTAGCATATGCAGATATGGCCTCGGAACACTGGAGACCGAAAGGTCGAGCGTGAATCATATAGTAGATATGATCAAAATAAGATGTTCACCATTGAAACTACTCCATCTCACGTGATGATCGGACATGGTTTAGTTGATTTGGATCACATGATCATTTAGATGACTGGAGGGATGTCTATCTAAGTGGGAGTTCTTTAATTAATATGATTAAATTGAACTTTAATTTATCATGAACTTAGTCCTTGTAGTATTAGCATATCTATGTTATAGATCAATAGCTCACGATGTTGCTCCCCGTTTATTTTTTTATATGTTCCTAGAGAAAACTAAGTTGAAAGATGTTAGTAGCAATGATGCGGAATTGTTCCATGATCTGAGGATTATCCTCATTGCTGCACAGAGAAATATGTCCTAGATGCACCACTAGGTGACAGACCTATTGCAGGAGCAGATGTAGACGTTATGAACATTTTGACAAAAGCTCGGTATGATGACTACTTGATAGTTTAGTGCACCATGCTTTACGGCTTATAATCGGGACTTCAAAAACGTTTTGAACGCCACGGAGCATATGAGATGTTCCAAGAGTTGAAATTAGTATTTCATACTCATGCCCGTGTCGAGAGGTATAAGACTTCTGACAGTACTTTTCCTACAAGATGGAGGAGAATAGCTCAACCAGTGAGCATGTGCTCAGATTGTCTGGGTACTACAATTACTTGAATCAAGTGGGAGTTAATCTTCCAGATAAGATAGTAATTGACAAAGTTCTCTAGTCACTATCACCAAGTTAGTAGAACTTCGTGATGAACTATAATATGCAAGGGATGACGAAGGTAATTCCCGAGCTCTTCGCAATGCTGAAATCGGCGAAGGTAGAAATCAAGAAAGAACATCAAGTGTTGATGGTTAATAAGACCACTTGTTTCAAGTAAAGGGCAAAGGGATAGAAGGGGAACTTCAAGAAGAATGACAAGCAAGTTGTCACTCCCATGAAGAAACCCAAAGCTAAACTCAAGCCTGAAACTAAGTGCTTCTACTGCAAAGGAAATGGTCACCGGAAGTGGAACTGCCCTAGATACTTGGCGGATAAGAAGGATGGCAAAGTGAACAAAGGTATATTTGATATACAGATTATTGATGTGTATTTTACTAGTGTTCATAGCAACCCCTCGGTATTTGATACTGGTTCAGTTGCTAAAGAGTAGTAACTCGAAGTGGGAGTTGCATAATGAACATAAACTAGTTAAAGGATGAAGTGACGATGTGTATTGGAAGCAGTTCCAAGATTGATATGATCATCATCGCACACTCCCTATACTTTTGGGATTAGTGTTGAACCTAAATAAGTGTTATTTGGTGTTTGTGAATATGATTTGATCATGTTTATTGCAATACGGTTATTCATGTAAGTTAGAGAATAATTGTTGTTCTGTTTACATGAATAAAACCTTCTATGGTCATACACCCAATGAAAATAGTTTGTTGGATCTCGATCGTGTGATACACATATTCATAATATTGAAGCCAAAAGATGCAAGCTTAATAATGATAGTGCAACTTATTTGTGGCACTGCCGTTTAGGTCATATTGGTGTAAAACGCATGAAGAAACTCCATAATGATGGACTTTTAGAATCACTTGATTATGAATCACTTGGTGCTTGCGAACCATGCCTCATGGGCAAGATGACTAAAACTCTGTTCTCCGGAACTATGGAGCGAGCAACAGATTTGTTGGAAATCATACATACTGATGTATGTGGGCCAATGAGTGTTGAAGCTCGCGGCGGGTATCGTTATTTTCTGACCTTCACTGATGATTTGAGCAGATATGGGTATATCTACTTAATGAAGCACAAGTCTGAGACATTTGAAAAGTTCAAAGAATTTCAGAGTGAAGTAGAAAATCATAGTAACAAGAAAATAAAGTTTCTATGATCCGATCGTGGAGGATAATATTTGAGTTACGAGTTTGGTCTTCATTTGAAACAATGTGGAATAGTTTCACAACTCACGCCACCCGGAACACCACAGCGTAATGGTGTGTCCGAACGTCGTAACCGTACTTTATTGGATATGGTGCGATCTATGATGTCTCTTACCGATCTACCACTATCGCTTTTGGGGTTATGCATTAGAGACAGCTACATTCACGTTAAATAGGGCACCATCTAAATACGTGGAGATGACACCGTATGAACTGTGGTTTGACGAGAAACCTAAGCTGTCATTTCTTTAAGTTTGGGACTGCGATGCTTATGTGAAAAAGTTTCAGCATGATAAGCTCGAACCCAAATCGGAGAAATGTGTCTTCATAGGATACCCAAGAGAGACTGTTGGGTACACCTTCTATCACAGATCCGAAGGCAAGATATTCGTTGCTAAGAATGGATCCTTTCTAGAGAAGGAGTTTCTCTCGAAAGAAGTGAGTGGGAGGAAAGTAGAACTTGATGAGGTAATTGTACCTTCTCCTGAATTGGAAAGTAGTACATCACAGAAAATTGTTCCAGTGATTCCTACACCAATCAGTGAGGAAGTTAATGATGATGATCATGAAACTTCAGATCAAGTTTCTGCTGAACGTCGTAGATCAACCAGAGTACGTTCCGCACCAGAGTGGTACGGCAACCCAGTTCTGGAAATCATGTTACTAGACCATGATGAACCTACGAACTATGAGGAAGCGATGATGAGCCCAGATTCCGCAAAATGGCTTGAGGCCATAAAATCTGAGATGGGATCCATGTATGAGAACAAAGTATGGACTTTGGTTGACTTGCCCGATGATCGGCAAGCCATAAAAAATAAATGGATCTTCAAGAGGAAGACCGACGCAGACGGTAATGTTACTGTTTACAAAGCTCGACTTGTTGCAAAAGGGTTTCGACAAGTTCAAGGAGTTGACTATGATGAGACTTTCTCACCCGTAGCGATGCTTAAGTCTGTCCGAATCATGTTAGCAATTGCCGCATTTTATGAAATCTGGCAAATGGATAACAAAACTGCATTCTTTAATGGGTTTATTAAAGAAGACTTGTATATGATGCAACCAGAAGGTTTTGTCAATCCTAAAGGTGCTAACAAAATGTGCATGCTCCAGCGATCCATCTATGGACTGGTGCAAGCATCTCGGAGTTGGAATATACGCTTTGATAAGTTGATCAAAGCATATAGATTTATACAGACTTGCGGTGAAGCCTGTATTTACAAGAAGTGAGTGGGAGCACTACAACCTTTCTGATAAGTATATGTGAATGACATATTGTCGATCGGAAATGATGTAAAATTTTCTGGAAAGCATAAAGGAGTGTTTGAAAGGAGTTTTTCAAAGAAAGACCTTGGTGAAGCTGCTTACATATTGGGCATCAAGATCTATAGAGATAGATCAAGACGCTTGATAAGACTTTCATAAGTACATACCTTGATAAGATTTTGAAGTAGTTCAAAATGGATCAGTCAAAGAAGGAGTTCTTGCCTGACTTGTAAGGTGTGAAGTTGAGTAAGACTCAAAGCCAGACCACGACAGAAAAATATAGAGAGAATGAAAGTCATTCCCTATGCCTCAGCCAAAGGTTCTATAAAGTATGCCATGCTGTGTACAAAACACGTTGTGTACCTTGCCAAGAGTTTGACAGGGAGGTACAATAGTGATCCAGGAGTAGATCACTGTACAGCGGTCAAAATTATCCTTAGTAATTGGATGACTAAGGAAATATTTCTCGATTATGGAGGTGATAAAGAGTTCGTCGTAAAGGGTTACGCCGATGCAAGCTTTGACACTAAATCCAGATGACTCTAAGTTTCAATCTGGATGCGTATTGAAAGTGGGAGCAATTAGCTAGAGTAGCTCCATGCAGAGCATTGTAGACATAGAAATTTGCGAAATACATACGAATCTGAATGTGACAGACCCGTTGACTAAACTTCTCTCACAAGCAAAACATGATCACACCTTATTACTCTTGGGTATTAATCACATAGCGATGTGAACTAGATTATTGACTCTAGTAAACCCTTTGGGTGTTGGTCACATGGTGATGTGAACTATGGGTGTTATTCACATAACGATGTGAACTATCGGTATTAAATCACATGGCGATGTGAGCTAGATTATTGACTCTAGTGCAAGTGGGAGACTGAAGGAAATATGCCCTAGAGGCAATAATAAAGTTGTTATTTATATTTCCTTATATCATGATAAATGTTTATTATTCATGCTAGAATTGTATTAACCGGAAACTTAGTACATGTGTGAATACATAGACAAAACAGAGTGTCCCTAGTATGCCTCTACTAGACTAGCTCATTGATCAAAGATGGTTATGTTTCCTAACCATAGACATGAGTTGTCATTTGATCAACGGGATCACATCATTAGGAGAATGATGTGATGGACAAGACCCATCCGTTAGCATAGCACTATGATCGTTTAGTTTTACTGCTATTGCTTTCTTCATGACTTATACATGTTCCTATGACTATGAGATTATGCAACTCCCAAATACCGTAGGAACACCTTGTGTGCTATCAAACGTCACAACGTAACTGGGTGATCATAAAGATGCTCTACAGGTGTCTCCGAAAGTATTCGTGGAGTTGGCATAGATCAAGATTAGGATTTGTCACTCCAAAGTGTCGGAGAGGTATCTCTGGGCCCTCTCGGTAACACACATCATAATAAGCCTTGCAAGCAAAAGACTAATGAGTTAGTCACGAGATGATGTGTTACGGAACGAGTAAAGAGACTTGCCGGTAACGAGATTGAACTAGGTATAGAGATACCGACGATCAAATCTCGAGCAAGTAACATACCGATGACAAAAGGAACTACGTATGTTGTTATGCGGTTTGACCGATAAAGATCTTCGTAGAATATGTAGGAGCCAATATGAGCATCCAGGTTCCGCTATTGGTTATTGACCGGAGATGAGTCTCGATCATGTCTACATAGTTCTCGAACCCGTAGGGTCCGCACGCTTAACGTTTGATGACGATCGGTATTATGAGTTTATGAGTTTTGATGTACCGAAGGTAGTTCGGAGTCTCGGATGAGATCACGGACATGACGAGGAGTCTTGGAATGTCCGAGACATAAAGATTGATATATTGGACGACTATATTCGGACACCGGAAGTGTTCCGGAAAAGTTTCGGATTTAACGGGATTGCCGGAGGGGGTTACCGGAACCCCCTACGAAGGGGGATGGTCCATAGTGGGCCTTAAGGGAAAGAGAGAGGCAGCCCATAGGGCTGGCCGGCGCCCCACCTAAGGTTCCTAGTTGGACTAGGATTGGGGGGGCGCCACCTCTCCCTCTTTTCCTTTCCCTCTCTTCCTTCTTTGGTGATTCCTACTAGGAATAGGATTGCAATCCTATTCCTAGTAGGATTGCATCTCTAGCCGCACCAAACAAGGGCCGGCCGGCCTCCCCCCTTGCTCCTTTATATACGGGGGCAGGGGGGCACCCAAAGACACACAAGTTGAATTGTTTTAGCCGTGTGCGGTGCCCCCCTCCACAGAAACACACCTCGGTCATACCGTTGCAGTGCTTAGGCGAAGCCCTGCGCCGGTGAATACATCATATCCGTCACCACGCCGTCGTGCTGACGAAACTCTCCCGTGAAGCTCAACTGGATCAAGAGCTCGTGGGACGTCATCAAGCTGAACGTGTGCTGAACGCGGAGGTGCCGTACGTTCGGTGCTTGATCGGTTGGATCGCGAAGAAGTTCGACAACATCAACCGCGTCACTTGACGCTTCCGCTCCCGGTCTACGAGGGTACGTAGACACACTCTTCCCTCTCTTTGCTATGCATCTAGTAGATAGATCTTGAGTGATCGTAGGAAAATTTTAAAATACTATGTTCCCCAACACGAGGCACATATGTAATCCTTATGCTGTTGCTATGATGAGTTTGCTGGGATCCGATGGATTATGAGATTATGTTCAGATTGTTCTTGAGTAATATATTTGATCTACCTCTTTTATATTTATGTTCATAAGTAATTCTTGCATGTTCTCCGTTGTTATTTATTGCTTTGGCCAAGTAATAGGTAGTGACTCCAAGAGGGAACGTTATGCTCGATTGTGGGTTCATGCCCCTCGATGACTAGCTTGAGTGACAGAAACATGAGTCTAGGGGATGTGCTGTTGCCACAAGGGGGAAAACAATGGTGCTTGTGCCCGCGGGTGTAAGGATTGTTTACTTTACGCAAAGTTCTTTTAATGCAGTTGTCTGTTGCTTTGAGTTTACACTATGGGTGGGGCTCGCAACTTAATACCAGCGAGATGTTCTGGATAGGTATCTCAAGGTGGATGATTAGTAGTAGATATTGATGGATTTCGGTCTACTTACTTTGGCGTACCGCCCATGCTTTGAACCTCAACCTTTCTTGCAATGTAGTCAGCATTGGTTTGCGTTCGTGGTCCTGTCAATTGCCCAGCTGTAATTCGTTTACCTCACATAGCTGTTTTATCGTCTTTCGGGAGAGAGACATCACTAGTGAACATCATGAGACTCCGGTCCATATTACCATCATTGATCACATCCGCTATTTACTTTTCGCTTTTACTTACTATTGCAAACATTATCTATCACTACTATCATTTGCGTTTAACCCTTTGTGAACTACAAGGCCGGAGGGATTGACAACCTCTATGTACTCGTTGGGAGCAAAGTTATTTGTATCTGTGTGCAGGTCCACGTTGATTGCTAATATCTGGCGCCGTTAGCAGTTGACACCTACTTGTTGAACCTAGGAGTCTCTGGGGATTCGGTCCTTGGCATCTTTGCTAAGGGAAAAACTTCCACAACACTGCATCTCACACCTTCCACTTGGGGTAACCAACAAGGGGTTAGAGGCCCATCAATCTATCTATTAGAAGCATAACAACGAGTGCGGAGATTATGTCTACGTACCCTTGTAGACCGAGAGCGGAAGCGTCTAGTGACGCGGTTGATGTAGTCGAATGTCTTCGCGATCCAACCAATCCAAGCACCGAATGTATGACACCTCCGCGTTCAGAACACGTTCAGCTCGATGATGTCCCACGAGCTCTTGATCCAGTTGAGCATCACGGGAGAGTTTCGTCAGCACGACGGCATGGTGACGGTGATGATGAAGCTACCGACGCAGGGCTTTGCCTAAGCACTGTAACGATATGACAGAGGTGTGTATCTGTGGAGGGGGGCACCGCACACGGGTAAAACAGATGTTCAATTGTGTGTTCTAGGGTGCCCCCTGCCCCCGTATATAAAGGAGCAAGGGAGAGGGATGGCCGGCCCCTATGGCACGCCGAAGGAGAGGAGGAGTCCTCCTCCTAGTAGGAGTAGGACTCCCCTTTCCTACTCCTACTAGGAGGGTGAAAGGAAGGAGGAGAGGGAGAAGGAAAAGGGGGGCGCCGCCCCGCTTTCCCTAGTCCAATTCGGACTAGAGGGGGAGGGGTGCGTGGCATGCCTTGGCCGGCCCTCTCTCTCTCTCTCTCTCTCTCTCTCTCTCTCTCCACTAAGGCCCATGTGGCCCATTAGTTCTCCCGGGGGGTTCTGGTAACCCTCCTGCACTCCGGTTTTCTCTGAAATCACCCGGAACACTTCCGGTGTCCGAATATAGCTGTCCAATATATCAACCTTTATGTCTCAGACATTCCGAGACTCCTCGTCATGTCCGTAATCACATCCGGGACTCCGAACTACCTTTGGTACATCAAAACACATAAACTCATAATATCGATCGTCATCGAACGTTAAGCGTGCGGACCCTACGGGTTCGAGAACTATGTAGACATGACCGAGACTCATCTCCGGTCAATAACCAATAGTGGAACCTGGATGCTCATTGGTTCTTACATATTCTATGAAGATCTTTATCGGTCAAACCGCGTAACAACATGCGTTGTTCCCTTTGTCATCAGTATGTTACTTGCCCGAGATTCGATCGTTGGTATCATCATACCTAGTTCAATATCATTACCGGTAAGTCTATTTGCTCGTTCCGTAATACATCATCTTGTGACTAACTCATTAGTCATTTGCTTGCAAGGCTTATTATGATGTGTATTACAGAGAGGGCCCAGAGATACCTCGAGTGACAAATCATATTCTCGATCTATGCTAACACCACAAACACCTTCGGAGACACCTGTAGAGCATCTTTATAATTACCCAGTTACGTTGTGACATTTGATAGCACACATGGTGTTCCTCTGGTATTCGGGAGTTGCATAATCTCATAGTCATAGGAACATGTATAAGTCATGAAGAAAGCAATAGCAGTAAAACTAAAAGATCAAGTTGCTAAGCTAATGAATGGGTCTTGTCCATCACATCATTCTCCTAATGATGTGATCCCGTTGATCAAATGACAACTCATGTCGATGGTTAGGAAACATAACCATCTTTGATCAATGAGCTAGTCTAGTAGAGGCATACTAGGGACACTCTGTTTTGTCTATGTATTCACACATGTACTAAGTTTCCGTTTAATACAATTCTAGCATGAATAATAAACATTTATCATGATACAAGGAAGTACAAATAACAACTTTATTATTGCCTCTAGGGCATATTTCCTTTAGAGACACTCTTCAGCACATCTTCACAAGTCCATTGTCACCACAATGGACGGCAAGCTTCAAGCACATGATCTCTTTGTGATGCTCCACTTGAATTTGCACACCTCAACCTAACCCCACAAAGAACTCCATGTAGACCATGGGTTAGTGTACAAAGCGTAATGGACAATGCTTACCATACCATGGGATCACTTGATCCCTCTCGGTACATCTTCTATGCTTTGTGTGTTGATCAACTTAATTCACTCTTTGACTTAGTCTTGATCAACCTCTCACATGACCAATCTTTAGATGATTTCTTGAATAACACATTGGTCATCACATACTCTCCTTGAAACCAACAAATGGACTTCAAGAAAAGCCTATGGACAAACCCTTCAAATATAACTCAAGGCAACCGTTAGTCCATAGTAATTGTCATCAATTGCCCAAACCAAACGTGGGGGCACCACATGTTCTTTCAACCGGTGCATATAATTTTTTTGCTACAAAAATATTGCTGGTGTGACAACTACATTGGATGTTGTTGGATGAGATATAATGGTGGTCGCATTGGCCACGTGGCATGTCAGAAGGGCCTAAAATACTACTGACGTGGGCTCCAACGCCAGCAACATTTTTTACAGTGGCACCATATTGGTGGCATTGGGATCCCATGCCAGCAATACACTTTTTTCCACGTCATAGCTAGGCTTTTGTGCACTAGTGATTGTAGCCACCAGAGTGCTGAAAGGTGGGTGATCGTAGCACTGAGAGAAACCACAAACGATGGTGCTTCTACAACATTGGTGGTGTTATGGAAACACTGGCAAACAAAATATTTGTGTAACATGGGTCATGTTGCAAACCTCCTAAGCGCAACATGGCTGAAGTTGCAAAGCATTGAGTCATATAATTCACTATGTTTTACCAATTTTTCTCTCACAACAACAACAAAAGGTGTATGTTGCTATGACAAAATGGGGGCAAGTTGCAAACAGATAGAAAATGTTTGGGACAATTGACGAGTTATTGCAACAAGGGTCAAGTTGCAAACCCTGAGTGCAACCGGGTCATGTTGCAAAGCACTAAGTCACGATGGGACAAATCAGACAGTTGTCGCACACGGATCTAACGTCATGAGGCGGCCGATCTAACGTCATGAGGTTTGCAATTCGGTCCCTGTTGTAGTCATTTAGATCGCAACAAGTGGACAGTTGCAGACCGACCAAGCATGAGGGTGGGTTGCGGCGGCTAGATCCCGCAACGGCCATGACTGAGATAAATCCTCACAGTGATGACGACAAAAACATATGTCGTCGTTGGTGTGCGATGCCACCATGGACAGACACAACCAAGCACGAGTGTGGGCTGCGATGGATGGATGCCGGAGTAACGATGACTGAACAAATCCCCGCGGCGATGACGACGAAGACATATGTCTCCGCCAGCATGCGGCAACGCCATGTTTAGGCGCATCAGCCAACCGAGCTTGGGAATTATTAGATATCTGCAGAGGGCAGGAGGTGAGAGAGGAGGAGGAGAGGATAATAAGGATTGGAGGAAGCAGAAGGGTTTGACGACGTGCTCGTCGACCGATGGTGACGCCATGGCCAGACGTTGCAGCAGGAAGAGCTCGAGCGGTTTTCAAAGTGGAAAGAAGAGAGGGACGTGAGAGACGAAGAGGGAGGGGAGAAGGAGGAGGGGACGAAGGAGAAGTGCACATCGGTGTGCTGCTCCGTTGAGGTCACCGGCCGACGCAACAGTTGACTCGGGAGAACGTTAGTGAGGAGCTAGGATGCTTTGCAATAGAGGACGGGTTGCAATTGCAACTAGACACTTGTTGCAATAGGGACGGACACGGCTACGAGCTACGCATGCTTTATTTGAAGAAGAAAAATCTACAACAAGATCTCTATTGTAAAACTTTCTACAACAAGACACATGTTGCAGTAATGGAGGCGCCACTTGGCCGCTCGATGCGCGAAATATGATGACTCACACCCTGGCTGATCTTTTAAATATATCAGTTGGTGGACGTGTAGAAATTTCCTATTACAACTATCAAATAACATTTTTTTAATTAGGAACCGAGATACACACCATGTCAGTTCTATAACTAATAAATGTGTACGCGCAATACACGTTCATATTTGGTACTCCGTGAGTAATAAGTACGCCCACGGACCGATGTAGAGTGTACATTTGGCTTTAAAATTTATTTATAAAAAAAATTCTATCTTTGCAATGCACTTTAAAGTAGAAAAAAAATCATTTCTCTCTCATCACAGGGCAATCAAGATTAATAATATTCACACCTGTTTTATAGCCGCCTCCTCCTCCACAAAAAGCTAGGGTTTTTGCCTTCCGCTGCCGCCGCCGCAGGTCCGCCTCCTCTCCGGTGGCCTTAGGGCCATGGGGGCGCGGTGGATCTCGGCAAGGGTCGGCGGGAGGGCTCTGTTTTTAATCGTTTCTTTCAGTTTTGCTAGGGTTTGTGTCCTGCTCGGGAAGACGAGACGGTGGCGGCTCCCTGAAGATGGAATAAAGGTCTCCCCGCTTAGCCCCCGTTCCGGCGATGCGTCTAGCATCGTTGGTGGGCATGTGGAGGTGTGTCTCCGGTGGATCTATCTTTGGTGGATTTGCTCGGATCTCGTCGGTGTTCGTCTACGTTCGTGTGTCTTCGGATTGGATCTTTCTGATCTACGTTATTCTTCATCTGCGGCGGTTGCTGTTCTGGTGTGCTGGTCCTACGGGGCCTCAGCACGACGACTTCCCGACTGTCTACTACAACAAGTTGTGCCCGACTCCGGCGATGCAGGGGCGATGACGGCGGCGCGCCTTCGGCTCACTTCAGTGCTGGTAGTTGTCGCTAGGTGGTCTACGGATCTGGATGTAATTTCTATTATTTCTGGTATTCGTTGTACTGCCATGATTGAAGATGAATAGATCAAAAAATTTCTTGCAAAAAATAATAATATTCACACCTGATCTCCTTAATTTATACATGCACTTAGTTCGTTGGGGGTTGGTTAATCAAAGAGGAGAGAGATGATGGCTTGCATCTTTCTAGTGCATTTTTACTTCACTCCATAATTTGTTATAAAATTTCTATATGTACACTTTTCACCAGATGAAGGGAGTAGACTATATCATTTAGAGATGTTGGTAGAATATTTATTGCACGTTGATATTATATAAGATATTAGTTGCATGATAATTATGTGATTATCCCTGATATTGATATTTGGTATAATATTTATTGCGCGATAAACATGTTTAGCACTTGCCATCGAGGCAATCTTGTTGTTGGATTGACATAAATTGATGAACGAGATTAGTTGGATAAAAAAATGGGGAAGGGGGAAACCCCTTTTGATAAAAAAAAGATTAGTTGAATCTGCTCCTCTGGGTCTTTTTATTTATATTATATAATATATATACTAGCTGGCAAGACAAAAAAGGTAAGAAACTGATTTCTGGCGTGACACGACACTGATCTCTCAGTATGACACATCATCTGAATCTCCGTGCATTTCCAGCCTGGCACCACTCAGCACGGCGCGGTGACTCATCGTTTGCTCCAGCACCGCACCCCACCTCTATATCCCCACCATCGCATCCAGCCGCATTTGCTCGCTCCGCCAACGCCCCTCCGTGAGCATCTAGAGGATACGCCGACGCCCCCTGAAATCGGCCATGCACTCCTTCGGGCAAGGTATGTTCATCGTTCCTCCTCCCTATTCACAACGGATTTCTGGCTTGGAATTTTTTGGGGGGTTCGGCGATGCGAAGATGGGCACGAATTTTGGTTCAAGCGATGAATTTGTGGTTGCCTTACTACTCCATGTGTTGCATCCTAGCGTAATTGAGAGGTTCTCTAGGGCGTTCATTCGATTTCCACCAGAGGGAGACTAGACGACAACCTGAATTTAGTAGCGGGGCAAGCTTTTCTCTAGCCACCGCACACATGTTTTTGCTTTGCTGAAGGAAAAGAGGGGCCGGTGGGGTGTGGGGGCACGGTGCATGTCGATTTCTGGTGCCGGCACACACATTTTTTTTCTTTTTCTTAAGGAACAGAAAGATCTGTAGGGCATGGACTTGGGGATTTGTTGGGAGTCGACCGATCTTGTTGCTATGAACATTTTATATTACATGCCCTCATGATGTTTACCTTTTTTTTGTACCAACGCTTTTGACCTTGCTCCTTTAATGGGGACATCAATGTCGTCTCTGGCAGGGAATCGACCTTGTGCGGCGGAGGACATGTCAAGTTGGGAGGAGCGGGCAAGGATGCGGGAGGTGGATGCCTGGCAGTTTCGCTCTTCGGTTAGTATTTTTGCCCATACTGTGATCAACATATGTGAACGGGATTTTTGTTGTTGCCAACATCCTAAAATTTACCATGTTTAGTTGTATATTACAAGGATGGTAAGTTTTTTATTTATCAGAGATTTTCTCTATTTGCCTGGATTGTACCATAACTCCTAAGGTTCAAACGACTCTTATGCGAGCACGCATTGCAAGGCGCAACCCTCTTGGGGACAAGCCCCAAAAATCTCCCACCCCCACTGATTTTCAGTTGTGGGCCCGATAATAGAAGATAACTAGTACTCTCTTTGTAAATTAATACTGTACTTTATTATTAGGTCACCTATCTTTAGGGTTTTTTTAGGAGTAGTTATCTTTAAGTTTTTTTTTTTTTTTGAACACAAGTAGTTATCTTTAAGTAGAAGAAGGAGGCCCGTGCGATCTGGCCTGGGCTGGTGGGCCGCACCGAACAGAGCGAGCGGGCCTTGGCGGCCACGCGCGACGGACTGACTCCTCGGTAGTCGATTTGGCTGGCGATCCCCTTCTCGTCTCGTCTCTGCAGCAGCGACCACCACCACCACCAGCGCCGGCGCTCGGCCCCGCTCCACCGCACGTATATCCTCCCTCCTCCGCGCTTGCGAGCGAGCAGCGACGGCCGGCGCCGGCGACGCGCCCGCACGTCCTCTCCCGCGCGCCGGCCCCCACGTCGCGAGCCGCGCGAGCGCAACCGCCCGCGACAGATCCCTCGCGGGGTCGCCTCCTCCTCCTGCTCCCCACCGCCGTCGCCGTCCCCCTCCCTCCGGCCATCCGCCGCCGCGTCCTCCGGCGATCGCAAGGTCTGCGTCCCGACCCTTGCTTGTTCGTCCCGTCGTAGCGAGCGTTACTCGTCTTGTTGGTGGGGTGGTTAGCGGTAATTGTTTGGTCAGCATTGTTTCGTCACCCTGCCGTGGCCCTTCCTGAAGCTTGGAAGTTAGCCCTCGTTGTCCTCGTCGAGACTGCGTTTTTATCTTTATCAGTACCGTTGCTGGCATGGCTGGAAACTGTGCCATGAACAACAAGCCTTTTGCACATGTTTCGGGCAAAGTTTACCCCCCCCCCCCCAGTTGGCCCTCGGTCTTGTGTGAGAGGGATGTTTTACATGAACACGGGTTGTTTCTGGGGTTAATTTGGAACTTTGGCATGCGTTGCGCTTCTACTAAAGTTGCTCGATGTTAGAACACGCGTTAAGTTTCTACCTGGAAATGTTTGCTACTTTCTTGTTGCACACAGTATATATCAGAAGGTACAGAGGTGTTGCATCCTAAGATTACTGTTAGTATATATAAGGATTCTAACGGATGGTATTCAGGCCTGAAATTTTGTATGTGTTCAACTGTTTCTAATATCCGTTTTCTCTCGCGAAAGTCCTAAGGGCTATGTTAACGGTGCACCCTGATGGTTCTTCCAAAAAATGTCAACTTAGTTACTAATGTCGGTGATATATATTTATCTTCCTTACCGATCTAAATATGTGATCTAAACTAATTACTTTGTTCTGATTTTGGTAGATGGATTCGCTTGAACTCGAAGACAGTGGTGAGCACCAACCGTCTCTGGAAGTTTCCCTTGCTTCAGATGTGATATATGATGACGCACCTGTATGTCCGTGCATTGGGAGTGAGCACCAGGCAGAAATCCCGAATCTGTACACAGAGGATGAGCGTCAGCAGCTCATGACCAGCACGCTTGGAAGCGTGCTACCTGGTTTTGATTACCCTGTTACGATTGGGTTAGCTATACCAGTTACATGGGAACCAAGTGAAGTCCGTAAGGAGGAAGAATTAGTCAGGCATCATTCTTCAGAAACCAAAGCAAGAGCCATCAGCCAGGATGAGGATCGTCCTGTAACCTCAGTTTGTCCAACCAGCAATGATATGAGTGACCATCATTCAACATACCAGGATCCAGAGCCCATGGTGCCTGTAGATCATGTAGAATCTGGCAGTAATCAAGCACATGCCGAGAACTTGGCCCCATGTTCTACTCAAGAAGGCCACAGTTTTACTAATAAGCCAATGACGCAGCAAGGGGAAATTGATCAATTTACTCCGCTGCCATGTGCATCCACTTCCCTTTGGAGTGGTATTGAGGCAGAATGTTTTCTGCTTGGGCTTTACATTTTCGGCAAAAATCTAAGTCTGTTGAGCAGGTTCGTTGGTAACAAGACTATTGGGGATGTGCTTTCCTACTACTATGGAAAGTTCTACAAAAGAGACGCGTATAGAAGATGGTCAGATTGCAGAAAAGCACGAACTAGGAGATGCATTCTCGGGGAACGCATTTTTACAAGTTGGCGGCAGCAGGAGATTATTTCTCGTCTTAAATCTGTAATACTCAATGAAGCTCATGATTCGTTGGTGGAGGTATGTTGCAACTTAGCCTATATGACAACAAAAAATGATCTTGTCTACCTTTGGTTGTTGTAGCTGGTTAAACTAATACTTATGGAATGACACAGCATGAAATTATCCACATGATCAGTTGAGGTTCTTTTAGTCTGACTGTCACTTTCAACACTATTTTGTGTATATTACTAGAATTAGCTGTGTTTCTGTGGAAAAAAATTCTCCCAGTTTTTCTTTCTAACTTATAATGAATGGTTCAAAGGAATGAGTGCAAAGTCCAATTGATGTGTACTTTAGAATATTATAGTGTAGGGCTTAACATCTTTTAACATAGTGAACCAAACAAGTGCCTTATTGCATGCGGTCTGACATACCTTAAATTGAAATGCTCATGATTTTGAAGTGTTGTGCTACTGCTATGCCTATCAGAATTTTATACAGTATTTTTCTCTGTCTTTTAGTGATCCCAGGGCGTGGAATCTCAGTTATTTAAAAGGAACTGGTTGTTGACCAACCACCGTGTTCTATTCACCGATTTGGTTGTCAACACTAGCCACTCAGATCCAACAATAGCACTATATTCAACTTAATACTATGTTGTTTGTATTGTCAACCCAACATGTCGGTGTATTTCTAGTAAGGGTCTATTTGCAAGTTAGCAAAAAGTGTATCCCTGGGAACACACATGATTATTCCCCGTAATTTCATCTACATGGTATCGGGGCCAAACCCTTCACCGTTGGTGCACAATTTGCTCTGCTACCATCTCCACATCGCTGTCGCCGAAGTTGTCGGTGACAACAGCCGTCAATGAGCCCCCATTGCTGTGTAGGGATCTAAGCAGTGCTTGTTGCTCCCTCAGTGTATACAAGTACCTGAATGCTAATTGGAGTGGTCAGACCAGCTACTTCTTGAACATTAAAGTGTGTCATTTGCGCTAGCTGCATTTTTCTTGCTTCTCTTTGTTGATATAGAAGATTTCTTGCTGGTGCTGCACACATGTTCATTTTTTATGCATGCAAGTCTTTGAGGGAAACCAATCCATTGAACTCACCCATTCTGTTTTTGCCCAGTTCAACTGACTGTGTGATCTGGTTTTTTGAATTATGCTCTCTGGTTTGAACTTTCATATTCAACTTTATTGGACACAATAATCTTTCATGTTATATGGCACCTTACACATTGTTTGGTTCACTAAAGCAATCAATTGTGCTGTTCAGAATAACACTGTT
>LR738715.1:788311706-788346257 GCA_902687465.1 Secale cereale | reverse complement strand
CATGTAGTGCTCTCCTGCTCTTGTTTATAAGTAGATCTAAGTACTCTGGTGCATTTATATAGGTCTCCAGTTAAGAATATGAACCTTAAACGTGAAAATCAAAACCATTTTAGGTGCACTGCATGTGGCTATCATGATTTTCTGGGTTCTTTTCTAGTTTTTTTTCTGAGGAGTGCTTGGATGGTTTAAGCTATTGTTCCTAGGATAAACATGAGTCAAATTTTGTGATGATCCAAGGACAAATATTTTCCTTTCTTAACTTGCATTTTTTCCCTAGTTTAATTTCATGGAAGAACCACCAAATTTCATGGCATAAAATATTTTGACATATAATTCAATAATTCATGGATGAATTATTTTTCTTAGTGTAGTCAGCATTTGAAAAGGATCTTATTTGTCATATGAATTGTATTACTTTCACATGTTGCAGATTTTCAAATCTTTCAACGATGGACAAACATCTTTAGAAGATTTTGTCTTTGTTCTCAAATCCACTGTTGGAACAGAAGCTCTTGTGGAGGCTGTTGGAATTGGTAAAGAGAAACGCGATTTGACTGGATTTGTTCTGGACCCATCTAAGCCAAACCAAGTTATTTCACATCCTGACATGCCTACAGGCAAAGACTGTTCATCGCTTGCTTCGGAAGAGATAATTAAGTTCTTAACAGGCGATTTCAGAAGAAGCAAGACAAGATCAAATGATCTTTTCTGGGAAGCTGTCTGGCCCCGTTTGCTTGCAAGAGGGTGGCATTCAGAGCAGCCAAAAGATGTCAGCACAACTAAGAATTCCCTTGTGTTTCTTGTGCCAGGTATAAAGAAATTCTCAAGAAGTAAACTCACTAAAGGTACTCATTATTTTGATTCTGTCAGCGATGTCCTTAAACGAGTGGCAGCGGATCCCATCCTTCTTGACCTAGAGGTTGGTCGATTGGACAATGATGTTACTGCTGAGGAAAATGGCTATGACACCGACATGAACAATAACCAAGATGATCCTTTGGATGGTAACCAGGAGCCTCCAAGGTTCACAATTATTGATACTACCTTGGTACAAGGACAAGAGCCCTTCAGAGTCAGGGACCTGAGGCGACTACCTGCTGATGCAAAAGTTCGTTCTGTCCCTTCACGCCAATCACGCAAGGTTGTGACTGTCAGTTCATCGGAGGAGTCAGATGCGGATGGTCGATTGTCAGATGACCAGGAATATCATGGACCAGTTACAGCTGATGCTAACGACACTGAAATCTTTTCAGTGCGCAATGTAAAAAAAGAAACCCAAGTTGATTCATTGCAAAACATGGTGACTGCATCATGCTCAAATTTTCCAGTCAATGGCCATTCCTCTAATGGCAGTGGTAACAAAACTGATTTGACATGCTTATTTGAGCCCAAAACGAAAACTGAAAGGCGCAAGTATTTATCCCCAGTGTCAAAGCGCAGAAAATTATCTAGCTGTAACAATGACCAGACCAGTCGGCGCAGCTTTCCTTTCTCCAAGGGAGTTGGTTCAGCGAAAGAGAAAATCAAGCCACTGTCAACCTCATCAAAACCAACTGTCGGTGATGTTTCTGGTAATTCTCAGATCAAAGAGAAAATCAAGCCACTGTTAACGTCATCAAAACCAACTGTTGGTGATGTTTCTGGTAATTCTCAGATCAAAGAGAAATTCAAGCCACTGTCGACATCATCAAAACCAACTGTCGGTGATGTTTCTGGTAATTCTCAGATCAAAGAGAAATTCAAGCCACTGTCGACATCATCAAAACCAACTGTCGGTGATGTTTCTGGTAATTCTCAGATCAAAGAGAAAATCAAGCCACTGCCAACCTCATCAAAACCAACTGTAGGTGATGTTTCTGGTAATTCTAAGATCAAAACGGTTGCAAGATGTTCCACAGAGAAGCGACGCGAGCAGATGAGAGGTGCATCAAACACTCTTACCAATGACAGGTCAAGTGAGAAGATGAAAGTGAAGAACTTATATGAGGACAAATCATTTGAGCGCAAGGTCGATGCTCTGCCTGAAGTTCATTCAAAGATCACCATCGGTGAGACAAAATTTGCGAAAGGGGCTCAAGCTAGTAGTTCGGTTGGTCTGGTTAAACAGGAGACACCACTTGATAGCATGACAGGTGCAATTGTATGTGTCACTTTATCAGACGATGATGATTACATGATGGCTGAGGAAGCTCCCTCCATTTCCAGCGGCGATCAGGTCCGTGATCCAGAGGTAGCAGAACGACCCATGGCTATGGTACGACCTGCTAGTTCACAAGCTGATTTGGCTCCGCAAGCGGATTCTCGGAGGCATGGAACCAGAAACAGGCCTCCCACAGCAAAAGCTCTGGAAGCACTTGCCTTGGGGCTCATTGGAAAGCGCAAGGGTGAACCCAAAAGCCCTGGAACAAGCAGGCCTGCCCAGCGAGCTCGCAAATCCAGTAAAAAATCGGTTCATACACCTACCGGTAGCGACACCGACAAATCCAGCATGGATGCTGATGCACAACTGTGAGCGGATCGTTATGCATTTTGTTGGTGTAAGCTTACACCATATCAGCATTTTGGACGATCGGTATCCAGCGAGAACATTTGAGGGCTTCGACTTCAACTAGAGACGCCTGCGTCGATTAATCTTCCCTTGGGAGGCGCCTTCCATCTTGTGATATGTAATATAACAATGCGATGTCGAGGGGAGATGGTAATGAGCTCCCTCGGTTTCTATTTAGCTTGCAGACTTGTATGCCAATCAAGGATTGGGAAATGCAACTTGAACTGGAGTAGAAAGAGTTGATACCATATTGGGCTATTGACCAGCTCGCTTTTCTTATACCCGAGGTTTTAATACTTTTTATGTAAAATATATATTATCTCATGCTTTGGTTGAAAGTAGGAGCGACGGCTAACTGTTGATCGGCTCCGTTGTGCCATGCGAGATTATGCAATAGGTTCGGATGCCCTTCTATATGGGTGGATGTCCATTTTGAACCGTTTGAGCATAGGTGATTGTGCAATTAAGATTTTAGTATGTCTAGATCGATGTTCTCAGCTGTTTGATGTGCTCTTGTGCACAAAATCTTAGCTGCTCATCAATGAAATCATATATGTAGTACTATAACAGCGAGTGGTTGGGCTCTACGCGATTATTGATGGAGTAAAACAATACTCTTATACTCCTATTTCTTTATGGAGGGTGGGCTCTGTAAAGAAATGTAAGAGTGTTTAGATCACTATTTTAGTAATCTAAACGCTCTTATATTTCTTTATGGTGGGAGTACATGAGTGGGTTTAGGAACAAATTGAGCCCACTGCTGCATGTGTATATACAGCAGCATTCTAACAGGGGTTTAGGCGTCTGGCCTCGTCGAAGATTTGCACAGGACAGGTGTGCTTCTCAGGTTATTGAAGATCATGGCGTTTCTTTCCTTCCATAGCATCCATAGTAAGTGCATCCATTTGTTGTCGGTAATGGCATCGTGAAGAGTTAGCGTGGTCCATTGCAATTGCTTGAACAGCAGTTCAGCAGGGCAGCACCCAGCGGCTCAGTGAGATGAGATGATCATCTGGGTAGAGTAGAGGCCTGGAAGATGGCAGCAGCACCTGGATCATCAGGCAGCCCAAACAAACACCATAATATTCTACCAGTTGGTCTTGAGGACATCTTGCAGCTTCAAAGATCTCAAGGAAGAGGCGCTCAGCTGCATGCATGCATCTCACTTGCAACATCATCTGCGTACATGGAAGCTCCCAAAGGTGCCTGCAATCTCCCAATGTCCTTAAGTGCCATGTCAAACAGAGCAGCAGCGGTGTCCATAACAACAACCAAGAGTACCGATGCCGAATCTCATCAGATAAGTCCCCATTAATGTAGATTAATTCTGGTGGAAGAGGTTGCAAGCACACGCACATCCGTAGTCCAGTTAGAACATCTTGTTTCAAATCCTGTCCCGGTGAGTAATCGGAGAAGCAATTCCCAGGAGACACAATCAAAAGCATTTGCTATATCAATCTTGAGCAGG
This sequence comes from Secale cereale, assembly GCA_902687465.1. Classification (NCBI taxonomy): domain Eukaryota; kingdom Viridiplantae; phylum Streptophyta; class Magnoliopsida; order Poales; family Poaceae; genus Secale; species Secale cereale. Next base: position 788,342,241 of record LR738715.1, on the reverse strand, counting down.
ATTGTGAGTTCTTTGCTTTGATGGTTTTGATCATGGCTTGCACGCGCATGAATAAAGAGTGATCTATGAGCGCTTGATGAAGGCGTTTTGACATGGTGACACGATTGTAAAGAGTAGGCTTTTATCCGTTTGGTGGCTTGCATCCGAGTAAAGCTACCATTGTTGCCGGCAAAATCCCTTCGACCTTCAAGCACCGTCCCTCAATTCCCCTACGGTGAAATTGACAAAATTACGCACTGATGAACCTTTCTCTATCTTCCCAGTTTCTCTAAAATTCAGGGTCCCCATTCCATGCGAACTACTCTAAAAAAACATGGCCCTCTTGTGCCCTTTTCGAAGGATCTTGGGCAGAAACCAAGTACTTTTGTAGAGAAAATCATTTCTAAATGCCACAACTACAGTAGTACTACATTACATGCATCAAGGCAGAAGTAACAGAAGCATGGCCCATGCATTCAGTAAACCTGAAAAATGCAGCAAAAGTTATAAAAGACAAGCCATGACCGAAGTTTTTTTCTTTCTTGGAAGCAAAAGGATCAATGACAATGAGCAAACTTAGAAATGTACTGGCTGCATGCATGGGAGATCAGACCAGACACACTCCCATGAATGATGGCAGAACGAACCATCACCAGAATAGCATCAGAAAAGAGCAATGTATGTATCATCACCAGCGCCCTTGGGTGCCTCTCACACGGAAGCCGCATGCTAAGCTAACAGTACTGCTCACGGCGGATGATGTGGACAGACATGTTGGAAATATGAGCAAATTACTCGAGATTTAATCCGAATAAACAGAAGATAAGTCATGACTGCAGCAACAGAGATTAAACTAATCATGTGAACTAGCATAGCAGATGAACAGATCACATCTAGGGCACATACTAGAAACATGAATTCTACCACGATCTCGAACAGGAAGGATAGAATCCCATACGATGCAGCGGGAGCAACACCGCCGGCGTTGACGTTGTCGTCCATGTTGTCGAGGATGAGGTTACCGAGGTCGGGGAAGAAGTCGTCGTTCGCAAAGTCGTCGCTGCCAGCAGTCGTGCGAGTGCGCTCCCCAAAAACCTGATCGCCCCTCTCCCGTACAGGATCACGAGAGGCGGGGTTCCGGAGGCCTGCTGTCCCTTCTCCCGGTGCATGGAACGGTGGTGAGAAACCATACGAAGCGGCGGCGGCTAGGGTAGACGTCTGCCTAAGTAATTAACGCGTCCGTTAATTATTAATTAATGACTCATTAATTTTCCCGAGCAGCAAAAATATAGACAACGTGCATAGCTCTGTCCTCGGCTCGGCTCAATCCCGCGGCGCGGCGCGGCGCGGCGTGGCGAGCGAGGAGGAGGAGCGCGCGTGTAGGTCTCCTCTTCTCATGCTCATACAAGTGGTAGAAGAGCTCACCTTATAAAGAGGTGCAACTCTCCCTCAACTTATGAGGTGGGACTAAACTTTAGCCTCACTCATTCCACTCACATGTGTGCATGAATGGGCCAAGAGAATTTTAGTTGGGCTTTGGGCCAAAGGCCTACTAGCAAAAATTCCAACAATCCCCCACAAAGTCTCATTGGCACATCTCATCATTTAGTTCCAAAACATTGTTTATATACTGGTGCTTAGTGGAGACTGTGAAGTTGAACTTCCACTTAGAGATTTATGCTACACTAGATCACAACTTGAATAGTGGACTATGCCTTGAACTACAAGTTTTCTGCGAGACTAGTTTCACACAAATTCTTGACCAATACTTGGCGGCCGCAAGGCTTCCCCGCGGGTGGAGCGTATACGTCATACTCCAGGGCCTTTTCATGAATTTATTAGAGAACACCCAATTCTCACAGACTATGACGTTAACAGTCAAATTCATATAGGTGTGTTCCTCAGAAGATGTTCTGCAGGACAACATCTCTGCTTACCCGAATAAGCCACTTGGAACACATTAAGATAAGTATCAACCTGCCATGCAGATCAGGAGAGTATTGCATCTTCATGGAGTGGGATAGTTAATATAGGGATACTCTCCTCCCAGCTGACCAACAGCTTGTCTCCCACTTCTACTTCACGGGATCTCCGATCATATAGAGTGGGTTACCACTATGGACAACTCATGCGGTGGGTCTCAAACCCATCTCCATGGATGCATTATCTATCACATTACGTGATAGACCCTTTGTGAAGGGATCTGCCAAGTTTTTCGACGTTTGGATATAATCCAACGTAATAACTCCGGAGTTCCTCAATTTTCTGACAGATTTTAGTCTCCTCTTCACATGTCTTGAGGACTTCATATTGTCCTTCGAACTGTTTATCTTGACGATCATAGTTTGATTATCACAGTTCATCAGGATAGGGGGTATTGGTTTTTCAATCATAGGTAAGTCCATCAAGAGTTCACGAAGCCACTCTGCTTCAACAGTGGCAGTGTCCAATGCTGTGAGTTCTGCTTCCATAGTTGACCTCGTTAAGATGGTCTGCTTGCAAGACTTCCAGGAAACAGCGCCACCACCAAGTGTAAAAACATAACCACTTGTGGCCTTTAACTCATCAGCATCAGAAATCCAGTTTGAGTCACTATAACCCTCCAGTACCCTTGGATGCCCGGTGTAGTGAATTCCATAGCTCGCGGTGTCTTTCAAATAGCGCATAACTCTCTCAAGCGCATGCCAATGATCATCTCCTGGTTTTGACACAAACCGACTCGGCTTGCTCACAGCAAAAGAGATGTCAGGCCTCGTGGCACTTGCCAAACACATAAGCGAACCAATAATCTGAGAATACCTCAGTTGATCTCTAGCAATCCGTCGATTCTTTCGAAGCAACACACTAGCATCATATGGAGTTGGAGAAGGTGTGCAGTCGCTATACCCAAAACGACTCAAGACCTTTTCCACATAGTGAGACTGAAGCAGTGTGATCCCACCATTCTCATCTCTCAACAACTTGATGTTTAAGATAATATCAGCTACTCCTAGATCCTTCGTCTCAAAACAGCGAGATAAGAAATCCTTAACCTCCTTGATTAAATCAAGTTTGGTTCCAAAGATCAATATGTCGTCGACATACAGACAAAGAATAACTCCTTCGCCCCCACCATAGCGATAGTACACGCACTTGTCACCATCGTTTACTACAAAGCCGGCAACAGTTAATGTTCTTTCAAACTTCTCATGCCACTCCTTAGGAGCTTGTTTAAGGCCATATAAAGACTTTAATAACTTGCACACCTTTCCTTCCTGACCAGGTACTACAAAACCATCTGGCTAATCCATGTAAATTTCCTCCTTCAACTCTCCATTGAGGAAAGTTGGCTTAACGTCCATTTGATGAACGAGAAGACCATGTGAGGCAGCCAGTGATAGCAGCACCCGAATTGTGGTCAGTCTAGCCACGGGTGAGTAAGTATCAAAGAAGTCTTCACCTTCTTTCTGGGTATAACCCTTGGCCACAAGCCATGCCTTGTACTTTTCAATCGTACCATCAGGTCTAAGCTTCTTCTTGAACACCCACTTACATCCTACAGGTTTGCACCCATAAGGACGGTCAATGATCTCCCAGGTACCATTAGCTAAGATGGAATCCATCTCGCTACGTACAGCTTCCTTCCAGTAGTCAGCATCAGGAGATGCATAGGCTTCTGAAATAGTCCTGGGTGTGTCATCCACGAGGTACACAATGAAATCATCACCAAAGGACTTTGCAGTCCTTTGTCTCTTACTCCTCACAGGAGTTCCATTGTCACCCTCAACAGGATTCTCAACGTGTTCCATCGCAATGGTGGGTTCAGGATTTACAGTGAATTCCTCACTAGATGGAGTAGGTATCTCCTGATTTGATGAACTCGACATATCCTTCATAGGAAATATGTCCTCAAAGAAAGTTGCATCATTTGATTCCATAATCGTACCAACATGCATGTCGGACACCTCAGATTTTAATATCAAAAATCTATAGCCGATGCTATGAAAAGCATAGCCCAGAAGAACACAATCTATGGTTTTTGGTCCAAGCTTGCGCTTCTTGCGAATTGGTATATTGACTTTCGCCAAACAACCCCAAGTACGTAGGTAAGAAAGTTTCAACCTTTTCCTTTCCCATTCCTCAAATGGAGTCATGGTCTTATGCTTTGTGGGAACCCGGTTTAGGACATGACACGCAGTCATTAGCGCCTCCCCCCACCATTCCTTGGATAGACCCGAAGTGTCTAACATGGTGTTAACCATATCAGTTAGAGTTCGGTTCTTTCTTTCGGCTACCCCATTTGACTGGGGTGAGTAGGGAGGCGTCCTCTCATGGATTATACCATGTTCCGCACAAAACATATCAAATTCATTGGAAAAATACTCTCCACCATTATCGGACCTAAGCCGTTTAATTTTTCGATCAAGTTGGTTCTCTGCCTCAGCTTTATAGTTTTTGAAGAAAGGCAAAGCCTCATCTTTTGATTTCAGAAGATACACATAACAATATCTAGTGGAGTCATCAATCAACGTCATGAAGTATCTCTTTCCACCTTTTGTCAACACGTCATTCATCTCACAAAGATCAGAATGTATAAGCTCTAGTGGCGCCAAGTCTCTTGCCTCTGCAGTCTTATGGGACTTGCGAGGTTGCTTAGCTTGCACACATACTTGGCACTTAGAGCCCTTGACAGTAGAGATTTTCGGAATTAAATTCATATTGGCTAGTCGCGTCATGCATCCAAAGTTAATATGACAAAGTCGTGAATGCCAAATATCAGACTCATTATTGTGGCAAACATTATTAATAACTTTAGTGCAAATATCTGACAAAGATAGGCGGAACAAGCCTCCGCACTCATAGCCTTTTCCAACAAATTGTTCACACTTAGAAATTACAACTTTATTGGATTCAAAAACCAACTCAAAACCATCTCGACATAAACGGGAACCGCTAACGAGATTTTTATTGATGGACGGCACATGATGTACGTTCTTCAGACGCATGGTCTTCCCCGAAGTAAACTTCAGATCGACCGTACCAACACCTCGAACGATGGCATGTGACCCGTTCCCCATCAGCACGGGAGAAGTCCCAGTGGCCTGGTAAGAAGAAAACATGGAGGCGTCAACACAAACATGTACATTGGCACCGGTGTCAATTAACCAATCAAGGGATTGAAATACTGAAAGGATGGTAGGAAGAATACCGTAACCTGATTCCTTCATATCAGTATCACCGATGACAACATTAGCGGACTTGCCGCTCTTCTCATGTTCGCGCTCCTCAAAGCGGTTAGGACACTTCGGAGCCCAGTGATTAGGATCACCGCAGACATGGCAAAGTCCCTTCCCCTTCTTATGAGAATTCTTCTTGAAGTTGGTAGAATGTGATGGCTTGTACTTTGTATCAAACTTGCCTTTGTCCTAAGTTTTGTTCTTGTTGTTTTTGAACTTGTTGGGATGGAAGTTCTTCTTCTGTACCATGTGGGCACTAGAACCTCCTTCAGCAACTCGAGCATGTGTGTCCTTTGCTCTCGCCTTCTCTTCAACATCAAGAGTACCAATGAGATCCGCAACGGAAAACTCCTGTCTCTTGTGTTTCAGGGAAGTAGCAAAATTGTTCCATGAAGGTGGAAGCTTGGCAATGATGCCCCCGGCAACAAATTTGTCCGGCAACACACACTTGAAGTACTCAAGTTCTTTTGCGAGCGACTGTATCTCATGAGCCTGTTGTACAACAGCGCGCTCATCAGTCATCTTGTAGTCATAGAATTGCTCCATGACGTACAACTCGCTGCCGGCGTCCGAGGCACCAAACTTGGCCTCGAGCGCAACCCACATGTCCTTGTCGTTGTCGAACGACATATACGAATCCACAATTAAGTCATCAAGAACACTCAGAAGAGCGCCTTTAAAGAGGGTATCGATCTTCTCAAAAGCTTCCAGCTGTGCTGGATTAAGATCACCCTCAGGCTTGCCCTTGGTGGAGTCATAGCAGCCCATGGTCTGAAACCAGTAGACTGCTCTCGTGCGCCACCTTTTATATTGCGCCCCCTTAAAGGTAGGCGGCTTCAGATGCGCAGCAAAACCACTCGGGGTAAATTGCCTATAATCAGGTTTTTGGATTGTTGGAAATATGAGCAAATTACTACGAGATTTAATCCGAATAAACAGAAGATAAGTCATGACTGCAGCAACAGAGATTAAACTAATCATGTGAACTAGCATAGCAGATGAACAGATCACATCTAGGGCACATACTAGAAACATGAATTCTCCTGATCGCCTCTCTCCCGTACAGGATCATGAGAGGCGGGGTTCCGGAGGCCTGCTGTCCCTTCTCCCGGTGCACGCCGAAAGGAGGGATGGAGAAGACTTGTTTGGCGACGCAATGATCTGGAACGGTGGTGAGAAAAAATATAGACAACGTGCATAGCTCTGTCCTCGGCTCGGCGCAATCCCGCAATCCCGCAACCCGCGGCGCGGCGCGGCGAGCGAGAAGGAGGAGCGCGCGTGTAGGTCTCCTCTTCTCATGCTCATACAAGTGGTAGAAGAGCTCACCTTATAAAGAGGTGCAACTCTCCCTCAACTTATGAGGTGGGACTAAACTTTAGCCTCACTCACTCCACTCACATTTGTGCATGAATGGGCCAAGAGAATTTCAGAATTTTAGTTGGGCTTTGGACCAAAGACCTACTAGCAAAAATTCCAACAAGACATGGCAAGCACCTCGCCCTTCACCGGTTCCAGCAGGCAGAGATCTCGGGTTGTCGGTGGCGAACTCATGCCACCCTCCCCGGCACAGCATCCGCCTGTTTAGCATCTCGGCACGCCATGCCTTGCTCCACCCGGCCTGACAGAGTATCAGGGTCTGTGTCCCGTCTGGAAGATGACCACCACCAGATGTGAGATATAAACATCTCTAAGTTGTGACATTTTATTTGTTTTTTTTCGGCTGGACTGCGACAAAAAAAAGTGACACAATGCCGCGCTAAATAGGAATTGCACCCGGGACCGAATGCAAGACGACTGAGAGCTACTTCCAGTCCAACCAATTAGTGCTGCTGACATAAGGCAAATGGGAAAGCCTACAAGAAACATAGCACCGCGTCCAGATCAATGGACATGCTTGAAATTTTTTGAAACCCTTTTTACAGATTGTGATTTTTAAATGTCTATTTAAAAAAACACAAACAATTTTAAATTTTGGAAAGTATTTTTCAAATTTGAATAAACTTGATAATTCGAATTTTATTTTTGAAATATAAGAACAAAATTTGGTATTCCAAAAAATTTCTTCTCAAACAAATTTTGAAGACATGAATATTTTTTGAAAATCCCTCAACAGTTTTTAGAGTGTGGACACTTGAAGATTACACACATTTTTAAAAGAACAGAGAATAAATTTATTCTATCTTTATTTTGATAATAAAATTTCAATATTTTTTCGCTGTTAATAAATGCTGACATTTTAAAAATGTTCATGCATTTCAAAAGAATGTTTTGTGATGTTTAAAAAAAATATTACATACAATGAAAAAAAATCTTAACATTCAAAGAATGTTCGTGACAATTTTTCAAAGAAACTTCATGCGTTTATAAAAACAGGACATTTTCTAGAATATTTTTTATGCAATGTAAATAAAATGTCCGCATAGATGTTTTTTAAAAGTTTCATACCATTTAGAAAAATGAACGGTGGGAATTTTATTTTATTTTTACCATGCATTCTGAAAATTATCGGGCCTATATTTGAAAATAATATTCATCGTGTATTTTAAAAAACGGTTCAATGTGTTAAAAATTGGTTCCCGTGTATGCAGAAAAATATGTAGTGTGTATTACCAAAGTGGACATGCATTTGCAAAAAATAAAAAGAATACAACTATATAGGGGTACCGAGTTGGGGACGAGTTGCGTGCCGAGAGTGGACATGCAATTATATTGGGCATGAGTTGCATGTTTGGCTAGGACCTGCAACTGGGTCAGGTGGGTTTACATGTTGGGGTTGGACATGGAACTAGGGATCGGGGCAAGCGTGTTGAAAAACAAAGCACAAGCTTGGTTGCGAGTCAAAGGGTGGGCTTGCAACTAAGAGAACTACAAGGCGAGTTGCGAGTTGGGGATGGACTTACAATTGGGACAACTACAAACTATGAGACCAGTTGCGAGTCAACGGTCAACTAGCAACTGGGATAACACAAATTACATTCCCAGTTGCGAGTCAAGGGCGGGCTTGCAACTGGGATAAAATAAACTACGTGCCTAGTCGCAAGTAGAGGGTGGACTTATAATTTAAGACAAGTATATAAAACTGTGATACGAGTTGCGAGTTGAGGGTGGACTTGCAACTGAGATGAAAAACAAAACACATCCCGGTTGCGAGTCGAGAGTGAACTTGCAACTGGGACAACGACAAACTATGGGCCTAGTTGTGAGTCGAGGGTGGACCTGCAACTGGAACAACAACAAACTTTGATCCCAATTGTGAGTCGATGATGGATTTGCAATTAAGACAACTACGAAACAATGACCAAGTTGCGAGTCAAGGGTGGACTTGCAGCTGAGATGAAATAAACTATGGTCCTAGTTGCGAATCAAGGGTGGACTTGCAAATGGGATAAAAAAACAAAACACACGCCTAGTTGCGAGTCAATGGTGGGCTTGCAACTGGCGGAACTATCAACCCAATTGTAAAGTGAACTTGCAACTGAGATAACTACGAAACTATGAGCCAGTTGAGAGTCAAGGTTCGACTTGCAACTGGGATGAAACAAACTACAATTCCAATTGCGATTCAATGGTAGACTTGCAACCAGGATAAAAAAAAGGCCAGCACCTAGTTGTGAGTGGAGGGTGGACTCACAAGTGGGAAAATGGGTCTGGCCCTAGTTATGACTAGAGGGTGGGATTGTAGTTGGGGGAAATCGGCTCTAGCCAAGAGTCAAGTATGGATTTGCAACTAAAAAAAAGGTCGCCCCCCCCCCCAAATGCGAGTTGAGGGTTGACTTGCAACTGGGACAAAAGAAAGTTGAACCCCACTTGGGATTCAAGTGTGGACTTGCAACTTGGACAAAAAAGGCTGGCTCGAGTTGCAAGTCGAAGGTGGAGATGCAACTAGGGCAGAAAATGTTGGGCCGCAGTTGTGAGTCGAGGTTGGACTTGCAACAGAGATAAAAAATCTGAGCTCCAGTTGCGAGTCAATGGTGGACTGGCAACTGGGACAAGAAAGGTTGGTCCCCAGTTGTGAGTCGAGGGTGTACTTGCAACTCGGGAAAAATATGGTTGCCCCAGTTGTGAGTCAAGGTTGGACTATCAAGTAGGAAAAAATGTCACACCCAGTTGTGAGTCGATGGTGGACTTGTATTTGGAAAAAAATCGTGTCCCAGTTGCAAGTCGAGTATGGACTTGCAATTTGACTAAAAAAGATCGTACACCAATTGCGAGTCGTGGGTGAACTTGTAACTGGGACAAAAAAGGTTGGGCCTCAGTTGTGAGTCGAGGGTGGACTTGCAACTAGGACAAAAAAATGCCGGGATCCAGTCGCCAGGCTAGGGTGGGTTACAACTGGGACAAAAACAAGTCGGGCCTCAGTTGCGAGTTAGGGGTGGACTTGCAACTGCGACAAAAAAGGTCGGCCAGCAGTTGCGAGTCAAGGATGGACTTGCAACATGAACAAATGAGAGAAAAATGGTCGTGCCCTAGGAGATAGACTTATAACTGGGGCCCGGAAATGATAAAGCTTCCTTTTTCTTGTGACTTCCAATCTAGAAACAGCGTAGGGAACGGGTTGCTAGTGGGCTGCGATAATGGGCCAACAAAAACAAAGCCAAACGGTCCTAGCCCAACAAACATGATACACAACAAACAAACAGCCACGAGCGTTGGGGAAGATAGAGCGCTTGCATGAAAAAAGTCTGGTCCCAATTGCGATTCAAGGGTTAACTTGCAACTAAAAAAAAGACAACCCCAATTGCGAGTCAAGGGTAGACTTGCGGGTGGGATTGATAAATGGCCCAGTTGTGAGTCGGCGTTGGAATTGCAATTTGGAAAAAAGGTAGGTCGGGGGCTAGTTGATAATCAAGGGTGAGCTTGCAGTTGAGAGAGAAGAAAAGCCAGGCCCAAAAACATGAGTCGGTGGTGGACTTGCAACTGGGACAAAAAACTGGTCGGGTCCAACTACAAATCAAAGAATGGGCTTGTAACTTAGGCAAGAAAAAGGTAGAACCAATCGCGAATAAACGAGAGCGAACAAATCCCCCGTTCGACTCGCCCATTCTACTTGTATCGGCTCTATCAAAAAATAAAAAGGAAATGGCCAGAGAGAAATGAGGAGGAAATGAAAGGATGGATGTGATGAAGAAGCTACGACTAGCGGAACATGTCTCTTGCAATTCCACAACATAGGCCCGTAACAACAACAAAAAGGGGGTCATGAAAACGACCAGGAAAATGCAAAACATGCCGAACAAAAAAGGAGCCTAAAAAAGAGCACGCGTGACATGAATGACCTGATAAACTGGACATCACGACGATGCGGAATGGAAAAACATGGGACGCAAGTAACAAAAATTGGAGCGGGAACAAGGTATGCACAAAGATTATAACAAAAACATTAAACCCGTCACAACTTTGATGGGACATCCTAAGGACCTCAAGAAGAAAAATATATTGAAAAAGTAGTTGCACACATACTAGAGAGCGATCGCTCAAGAAAAAAAACTAATGTTACCCAACCTTTCGAGTTCATCAAAGCAAAAGCACTCGTCTTCCTAGAAAAATGGAAGAAGGAAGTTGAAAATGAGTGTTTAAAAATAATGAAAAAAAATCAAGAACGCGTGAGTCAGGCACACCAATTAGCATCACGGGAGTTATGTCGTTCTCTCTGGCCCTACCGCTCCTTAGTCAACAAAATGAAAAAGGTAAAGACATAAAAGGTGAAAAATATATAGCCCAACAGACATAAAAACGAAAAACGAAATGGGCCAAGAAACAAACATGTGAAAACAACATGAGACGGTTTTGTAGACTTTTCCCTCAAGTTAGGCTTCTTTGTTCTCCCGGTAGTGATCTTCGCCGCCGTCGGGGATTTTACTCCCCTGCTTTCGGTCCCCCCGGTAGGTCGGATCAGAGCAATTACGGGGCGATTCTGATCGCGGCCCGCTCTTGATCAGGTGCCGGGGCGCGAGAGTCTAGGGTTCCACCACCCAAAAACCGATCTGCATCTCTCTTCGGGTTAGTGATATCGATGAATTCGTCGGGGGCCTCTGGGTCTGGTGATGTGGTTGATATGGAGCAGATGATGGCTGAGCTTCGACTGCAGGAAGAGGACCTGGACGACGTGGTGTTCGATGAGGAAATCGTGCCACCGCTGGGGTTCAGGTGGATAGCTCTAGCAAGGGTGAATAAACCAAAGACCTACAATCAAACTTGGTTTTACAGGAACATGGGAGCGGCATGGGACATAGCTCAAGAAGTTAAGTTTAAGCCGCTCGAGGACAATGTGTACAACGTCCAATTTTCCTGTTTAGGGGATTGGAAGAGAGTTATCAATGATGGACCCTAGAATTTCATAGGAGATGCGGCGATCTTGGCTCCGTATGATGGCATCACAAAGCCCTCAACAATAAAGCTGGATACTCTGAATATCTGGGTGCAGATACATGATGTACCAGATCTTTATGCTCATCTGGTGAAGCCACTTGCCGCCAAAGTGGGCGAGGTTCTATTTGCTGAACCAAGCACGCATGACTTTGTAGGAAATTTCTATCGTGTGTGGGTGAATATTGATATCAACAAGCCTCTGAAAACGCAGTTTCAATGATCTGTGATGGGAAACGGCTGATTTACAGAGTTAAATATGAGAAATTACCTGATTGGTGTGCGGTATGTGGCATGCTTGGGTATCTGTACAAGGAGGGCGGTTCAGGGATTCATCCCTCATCAGCACTTATCTTCAAAGAGCTTCGGGCCTCTTGGTACATGCGTACAGGCCGGGGTCCGGGCGATGGACGCGGTGGCAGAGGGGGTCGCCAGGGCAGCCATATGCAGGCAGAGGGGGTAATGCAACGTCGCATGGTGCGCACCGTAGATATAACCAGACTGAACAGGTTGCGTGGGAGGAGGAAGAACTAGGCGATGTGGACATGTTGGACCACAACAAAAAACGATCTAAGAGGCAAGCTACATTGGCAGTGCCCAACTCGGGTAAAGGGATAAATGGACACAGATTCCTGCCATCAGGAGGCCAAAACTCAGTGGTAGTGCCGTTTGGGGTATCACCTGTGAGCCCCCCACCGAAGAGGGACCCAAAGAAAGCCAAGACCACGACGGAGGATACTGAAGAAACCAAACTTGCAACATTGGCAGGCTCCCTTGAGGGGCGCTGCCAATCCCAATAAATGCCCTATCCTGGAACTGTCGTGGTGTGGGCAAGCCTACGGCAGTTCGAGAACTTTGCGAATTCGCGAGGAAGTTTGCCCCTTTCGTGCTCTGCATTATCGAGACACAAATAAGTGGTGCATGTGTGGAATCTCTAGCCATTACTTTGGGATATGAGAATTCTTATGCAATCAGTAGTCAAGGTAGAAGTGGTGGTATTGGCATGCTCTGGAACAATAGTAGCAATATTGAGATTTTGGGTCACTCTTGTTACCACATAGACGCAAAGGTGCAGGAAGAAGGACATGATCCTTGGCGAATCACATGCATATACGGAGAATCACAAACGCACCTTAGCCATCAGACTTGGGATTTGATAAAAGGGATGTCAACAATGAGCACCCTTCCTTGGCTTTGCTTGGGTGATTTCAAACAAGATTTACGTCCAGAAGAGCATCAAGGAATAGCTAATTGCAGCAATGCACAGATCCAAGAGTTTCGTGATGCGGTTGATTTCTGCATGCTCTCTGACTTAGGCTATCAGGGCCGTATTTGGAACTTTGAGAAGAGGGTCACTTGGGGATCTTATACATGTGTTCGGCTTGATAGGGTGCTTGCTTCCCCTAGTTGGATGGCACATTTTCCACTTGCAACCCTGAACCATCTAACTTTTGCATCCTTGGATCATGGAACTTTGAGAAGAGGGTCACTTGGGGATCTTATACATGTGTTCGGCTTGATAGGGTGCTTGCTTCCCCTAGCTGGATGGCACATTTTCCACTTGCAACCCTGAACCATCTAATTGTTGCATCCTTGGATCATGGACCAATCTTACTTAATCTCACTAGCCCACAGCCGGACAGACGGAGCAAGCACAACTTCTGGTATGAGGTCATGTGGGAATCACATGAGGAGTGGCGAGATACTATCTCTTCCAGGTGGAACACAATTTCTCTGGGTATGGCGTGGGTGATTTCCATGTCAAACTTCTGGCCACATCTAAGGATCTTTCTATGTGGAGCAAGGAGTCTTTTGGCAGTGTATGCAAGGAGATAAAGCAGCTTACTGTGCAACTAGAACAGCTCTGCAATGATCCGGCTAGGACAGGCCCTGTGCATGTGGAGATTAAAATCAGTGAACGACTAGTCGAGCTTTATCATCGTGAGGAGATTATGTGGCGCCAGAGGTCGCGTCTACAGTGGCTTTCGGCCAGAGACAAGAATACTAAGTTTTTTCATATGAGGGCAAGTATGAGGCGGAAAAAACAAGATAAAGGCTCTTTACAATTCTCTTGTCATCTACACTGAGAATCCTACCGAGTTGAAAGTGATGGTGCTAGATTTTTATAAGTCCCTATATTCATCTGAGAGGGTGGCGGTCATCGATGATGTCTTAATGCATGTACCATGTAAGGTTACGTCGGCCATGAATGAAAGTCTGTGTGCACCATACACAAATGATGAGGTTAAGCAAGCGTTGTTTCAGATGTTCCCTACTAAAGCTCCGGGTCCTGACGGTTTTCCAGCACATTTTTACCAGAGACACTAGGATATATGTGTTGGGGAACGTTGCATGGGAAACAAAAAAATCCTGCGCTCACCAAGATCAATCTAGGAGATGACCATCTATGAGAGGATAGATTGGATCTATATACCCTTGTAGATCGCTAAGCGAAAGCGTTAAGAAACGCGGTTGATGTAGTCGAACGTCTTCGCGATCCAATCACGATCCGTCCTGTGAACTCCGATCCAAGTGCCGAACGAACGACACCTCCGCGTTAAACACATGTACGGCTTGATGACACCTTCACCTCCTCGATCCATTGAGTGGTAGTGAAGTAGTAGCTCGAGTCCTCCGGCACCACGACGGTGTGGTGACGGTGGTGGTGGTGGAATCTCAGCTGAGCTTCGCTAAGCACTACGGAGAGGAAGAAGACTACGTGGGAGAGGGAGGGCAGCGTCGTGGCATAGATGGGTGTGGATGCCCTCCCTCTACCCCTCTATATATAGGGGAAGGGAGGACGAGGTGTTGGGGAACGTAGTATTTTCAAAATTTTCCTACGATCACGCAAGCTACTAGATGCATAGCAACGAGGGGGAGAGTGTGTCTGCGTACCCTCGTAGACCGGGAGCGGAAGCGTCAAGTGATGCGGTTGATGTAGTCGAACTTCTTCGTGATCCAACCGATCAAGCACCGAACGTACAGCACCTCCGCGTTCAGCACACGTTCAGCTTGATGACGTCCCACGAGCTCTTGATCCAGTTGAGATTCACGGGAGAGTTTCGCCAGCACGACGGCGTGGTGATAGATATGATGTATCTACCGGCGCAGGGCTTCGCCTAAGCACTGCAACGGTATGACCGAGGTGTGTTTCTGTGGAGAGGGGCACCGCACACGGCTAAAAAAATTCAACTTGTGTGTCCTAGGGTGCCCCCCTGCCCCCGTATATAAAGGAGCAAGGGAAAGGTTGGCCCTAGAGGGGGCGCGAAGTGTGGGGAGTCCTACTAGGACTCCCAAGTCCTAGTAGGATTCCCTTTTCCTTTCCGGAGTAGGAGAGAAGGAAAGAGGTGAAGAGGGAGAAGGAAAAGGGGGCTGCACCCCTTGTCCAATTCGGACCAGAGGGGGGGGCGCGCCTCCTTCCTTTTGGCCTTTCTCCTCTATTCCCGTATGGCCCAATAAGGCCCATATACTCCGAAAAATACCCGAATCACTCGGAACCTTTCCGATGTCCGAATATAGTCGTCCAATATATCGATCTTTACATCTCGACCATTTCGAGACTGCTCGTCATGTCCCCTGTCTCATCCGGGACTCCGAACTCCTTCGGTACATCAAAACTCATAAACTCGTAATACCGATCGTCATCAAACGTTAAGCGTGCGGACCCTACGGGTTCGAGAACTATGTAGACATGACCGATACTCATCTCCGGTCAATAACCAATAGCGGAACCTGGATGCTCATATTGGCTCCTACATATTCTACGAAGATCTTTATCGGTCAAACCGCATAACAACATACGTTGTTCCTTTTGTCATTGGTATGTTACTTGCCCGAGATTCGATCGTCGGTATCTCTATACCTAGTTCAATCTCGTTACCGGCAAGTATCTTTACTCGTTCCGTAATACATCATCTCGTGACTAACTCATTAGTCTTTTGCTTGCAAGGCTTATTATGATGTGCATTACCGAGAGGGCCCAGAGATACCTCTGCGACACTCAGAGTGACAAATCCTAGTCTTGATCTATGCCAACACCACGAACACTTTCGGAGACACCTGTAGAGCATCTTTATGATCACCCAGTTACGTTGTGACGTTTGATAGCACACAAGGTGTTCCTACGGTATTCGGGAGTTGCATAATCTCATAGTCATAGGAACATGTATTAGTCATGAAGAAAGCAATAGCAGTAAAACTAAACGATCATAGTGCTAAGCTAACGGATGGGTCTTGTCCATCACATCATTCTCCTAATGATGTGATCCCGTTGATCAAATGACAACTCATGTCTATGGTTAGGAAACATAACCATCTTTGATCAATGAGCTAGTCTAGTAGAGGCATACTAGGGACACTCTGTTTTGTCTATGTATTCACACATGTACTAAGTTTCCGGTTAATACAATTCTAGCATGAATAATAAACATTTATCATGATATAAGGAAATATAAATAACAACTTTATTATTGCCTCTAGGGCATATTTCCTTCAGTCTCCCACTTGCACTAGAGTCAATAATCTAGCTCACATCGCCATGTGATTTAATACCGATAGTTCACATCGTTATGTGAATAACACCCATAGTTCACATCGCCATGTGACCAACACCCAAAGGGTTTACTAGAGTCAATAATCTAGTTCACATCGCTATGTGATTAATACCCAAGAGTGAAAAGGTGTGATCATGTTTTGCTTGTGAGAGAAGTTTAGTCAACGGGTCTGTCACATTCAGATCCGTATGTATTTCGCAAATTTCTATATCTACAATGCTATGCATAGAGCTACTCTAGCTAATTGCTCCTACTTTCAATACGCATCCAAATTGATACTTAGAGTCATCTGGATTTAGTGTCAAAGCTTGCATCGGCGTAACCCTTTACGACGAACTCTTTATCACCTCCATAATCGAGAAACATTTCCTTAGTCATCCAGTTACTAAGGATAATTTTGACCGTTGTACAGTGATCTACTCCTGGATCACTATTGTACCCCCTTGACAAACTCATGGCAAGGTACACAACATGTTTGGTACACAGCATGGCATACTTTATAGAACCTATGGCTGAGGCATAGGGAATGACTTTCATTCTCTCTATATTTTTCTGCCGTGGTCTGGCTTTGAGTCTTACTCAACTTCACATCTTACAAGTCAGGCAAGAACTCCTTCTTTGACTTATCCATTTTGAACTACTTCAAAATCTTATCAAGGTATGTACTCATCGAAAGTCTTACCAAGCGTTTTGATCTATCTCTATAGATCTTGATGTCCAATATGTAAGCAGCTTCACCAAGGTATTTCTTTGAAAAACTCCTTTCAAACACTCCTTTATGCTTTCCAGAAAATTCTACATCATTTCCGATCGACAATATGTCATTCACATATACTTATCAGAAAGGTTGTAGTGCTCCCACTCACTTCTTGTAAATACAGGCTTCACCGCAAGTCTGTATAAATCTATATGCTTTGATCAACTTATCAAAGCGTATATTCCAACTCTGAGATGCTTGCACCAGTCCATAGATGGATCGCTGGAGCTTGCACATTTTGTTAGCACATTTAGGATTGACAAAACCTTCTGGTTGCATCATATACAAGTCTTCTTTAATAAATCCATTAAAGAATGCAGTTTTGTTATCCATTTGCCAGATTTCATAAAATGCGGCAATTACTTACATGATTCGGACAGACTTAAGCATCGCTACGGGTGAGAAAGTCTCATCGTAGTCAACTCCTTGAACTTGTTGAAAAACTTTCGCAACAAGTCGAGCTTTGTAAACAGTAACATTACCGTCAGCGTCAGTCTTCCTCTTGAAGATCCATTTATTTTCGATGGCTTGCCGATCATCGGGCAAGTCAACCAAAGTCCACACTTTGTTCTCATACATGGATCCCATCTCAGATTTCATGGCCTCAAGCCATTTTGCGGAATCTGGGCTCATCATCGCTTCCTCATAGTTCGTAGGTTCATCATGGTCCAGTAACATGACTTCCAGAACCAGGTTGCCGTACCACTCTGATGCGGAATGAACTCTGGTTGATCTACGAAGTTCAGCAGAAACTTGATCTGAAGTTTCATGATCATCATCATTAGCTTCCTCACTAATTGGTGTAGGAATCACTGGAACTAGTTTCTGTGATGTTCCACTTTCCAATTCGGGAGAAGGTACAATTACCTCATCAAGTTCTACTTTCCTCCCACTCACTTCTTTCGAGAGAAACTCCTTCTCTAGAAAGGATCCACTCTTAGCAACAAAGACCTTGCCTTCGGATCTGTGATAGAAGGTGTACCCAACAGTTTCTTTTGGGTATCCTATGAAGATTTACTTCTCCGATTTGGGTTCGAGCTTATCATGTTGAAACTTTTTCACATAAGCATCGCAGTTCCAAACTTAAAGAAATGACAGCTTAGGTTTCTCGTCAAACCACAGTTCATACGGTGTCATCTCCACGGATTTAGATGGTGCCCTATTTAACATGAATGTAGCTGTCTCTAATGCATAACCCCAAAAGCGATAGTGGTAGATCGGTAAGAGACATCATCGATCGCACCATATCTAATAAAGTACGGTTATGACGTTCGGACACACCATTACACTGTGGTGTTCCAGGTGGCGTGAGTAGTGAAACTATTTCACATTGTTTTTACTGAAGGCCAAACTCGCTAACTCAAATATTTTACCTCTGCGATCATATCGTAGAAACTCTTATTTTCTTGTTACGATGATTCTCCACTTCACTCTGAAATTCTTTGAACTTTTCAAATGTTTCAGACTTGTGCTTCATTAAGTAGATATACCCATATCTGCTCAAATCATCAGTGAAGGTCAGAAAATAATGATACCCGCTGCGAGCTTCAACACTCATTGGTCCACATACATCTATATGTATGATCTCCAACAAATCTGTTGCTCGCTCCATTGTTCCGGAGAACGGAGTTTTAGTCATCTTGCCCATGAGGCATGGTTCGCAAGCACCAAGTGATTCATAATCAAGTGATTCCAAAAGTCCATCACTATGGAGTTTCTTGATGCGCTTTACACCATTATGACCTAAACGGCAGTGCCACAAATAAGTTGCACTATCATTATTAACCTTGCATCTTTTGGCTTCAATATTATGAATATGTGTATCACCACGATCGAGATCCAACAAACTATTTTCATTGGGTGTATGACCATCGAAGGTTTTATTCATGTAAACAGAATAACAATTATTCTATGACTTTAAATGAATAACCGTATTGCAACAAATATGATCAAATCATATTCATGCTCAACGCAAATGCCAAATAACATTTATTTAGGTTTTACACTAATCCCGAAAGTATAGGGAGTGTGCGATGATGATCATATCAATCTTGGAACCACTTCCAACACACATCGTCACTTCACCTTTAACTAGTCTCTGTTCATTCTGCAATTCTCGTTTCGAGTTACTAATTTTAGCAACTGAACCGGTATCAAATACCCAGGGGTTGCTATGAACACTAGTAAAGTACACATCAATAATCTGTATATCAAAATATACCTTTGTTCACTTTGCCATCCTTCTTATCCGCCAAGTATCTAGGGAAGTTCCACTTCCAGTGACCATTTCCTTTGCAGTAGAAGCACTTAATTTTAGGCTTGAGTTTTAGCTTTGGGTTTCTTCACGGGAGTGACAACTTGCTTGTCATTCTTCTTGAAGTTCCCCTTCTATCCCTTTGCCCTTTACTTGAAACAAGTGGTCTTATTAACCATCAACACTTGATGCTTTTTCATGATTTCTACCTTCGCCGACTTCAGCATCGCGAAGAGCTCAGGAATTCCTTTCGTCATCCCTTGCATATTATAGTTCATCACGAAGTTCTACTAACTTGGTGATAGTGACTAGAGAACTTTGTCAATTACTATCTTATCTGGAAGATTAACTCCCACTTGATTCAAGTAATTGTAGTACCCAGACAATCTGAGCACATGCTCACTGGTTGAGCTATTCTCCTCCATCTTTTAGGCAAAGTACTGTCAGAAGTCTTATACCTCTCGACACGGGCATGAGTATGAAATACTAATTTCAACTCTTGGAACATCTTATATGCTCCGTGGCGTTCAAAACGTTTTTGAAGTCCCGGTTCTTAGTCGTAAAGCATGGTGCACTTAAACTATCAAGTAGTCATCATACCGATCTTTTGTCAAAACGTTCATAACGTCTACATCTGCTCCTGCAATAGGTCTGTCACCTAGCGGTGCATCAAGGACATAATTCTTTGTCCAGCCATGAGGATAATCCTCAGATCACGGAACAATTCCGCATTTTCTCTAGGAACATATAAAAAAATAAACGGGGAGCAACATCGTGAGCTATTGATCTACAACATAGATATGCTAATACTACGAGGACTAAGTTCATGATAAATTAAAGTTTAATTTAATCATATTACTTAAGAACTCCCACTTAGATAGACATCCCTCTAGTCATCTAAATGATCACGTGATCCAAATCAACTAAACCATGTCCGATCATCACGTGAGATGGAGTAGTTTCAATGGTGAACATCTTATGTTGATCATATCTACTATATGATTCACGCTCGACCTTTCGGTCTCCAGTGTTCCGAGGCCATATCTGCATATGCTAGGCTCGTCAAGTTTAACCCGAGTATTCTGCGTGTGCAAAATTGGCTTACACCCATTGTATTTGAATGTAGAGCTTATCACACCCGATCATCACGTGGTGTCTCGGCACGCCGAACTTTCGCAACGGTGCATACTCAGGGAGAACACTTATACCTTGAAATTTAGTAAGGGATCATCTTATAATGCTACCGTCGAACTAAGAAAAATAAGAAGCATAATAAGATAAACATCACATGCAATCAAAATATGTGACATGATATGGCCATCATCATCTTGTGCTTTTGATCTCCATCTCCAAAGCACCGTCATGATCACCTTCGTCACCGACCCGACACCTTGATCTCCATCGTAGCATCGTTGTTGTCTCGCCAACTATTGCTTCTACGACTATCGCTACCGCTTAGTGATAAAGTAAAGCAATTACATGGCGATTGCATTTCATACAATAAAGCGACAACCATATGGCTCCTGCCAGTTGCCGATAACTTTACAAAACATGATCATCTCATACAAAACCGTATATCTCATCATGTCTTGACCATATCACATCACAACATGCCCTGCAAAAACAAGTTAGACGTCCTCTACTTTGTTGTTGCAAGTTTTACGTGGCTGCTATGGGCTTTAGCAAGAACCGTTCTTACCTACGCATACAAAACCACAACGATGTTTCGTCAAGTATGTGATGTTTTAACCTTCACAAGGACCGGGCGTAGCCACACTTGATTCAGCTAAAGTGAGAGAGACAGACACCCGCCAGTCACCTTTAAGCAACGAGTGCTCATAACGGTGAAACCAGTCTCGCGTAAGCGTACGCGTAATGTTGGTCCGGGCCGCTTCATCTCACAATACCGCCAAGCCAAAGTACGACATGCTGGTAAGCAGTATGACTAGTATCGCCCACAACTCATTGTGTTCTACTCGTGCATATCATCTACGCATAGACCTGGCTCATGATGCCACTGTTGGGGAACGTAGTATTTTCAAAATTTTCCTATGATCACGCAAGATCTATCTACTAGATGCATAGCAACGAGGGGGAGAGTGTGTCTACGTACCCTCGTAGACCGGGAGCGAAAGCGTCAAGTGACGCGGTTGATGTAGTCGAACTTCTTCGCGATCCAACCGATCAAGCACCGAACGTACGGCACCTCCGTGTTCAGCACACGTTTAGCTTGATGACGTCCCATGAGCTCGTGATCCAATTGAGCTTCACGGGAGAGTTTCGCCAGCACGACAGCGTGGTGACAGATATGATGTATCTACCGGCGCAGGGCTTCGCCTAAGCATTGCAACAGTATGACCGAGGTGTGTTTCTGTGGAGAGGGGCACCACACACGGCTAAAACAATTCAACTTGTGTGTCCTAGGGTGCCCCCCTGCCCCCGTATATAAAGGAGCAAGGGAGAGGTCGCCCTAGAGGGGGCGCGCCAAGTGTGGGGAGTCCTACTAGGACTCCCAAGTCCTAGTAGGATTCCCCTTTCCTTTCCGGAGTAGGAGAGAAGGAAAGAGGTGAAGAGGGAGAAGGAAAAGGGGGCTGCACACCTTGTCCAATTCGGACCAGAGGGGGGGGGGCGCCTCCTTCCTTTTGGCCTTTCTCCTCTATTCCCGTATGGCCCAATAAGGCCCATATACTCCGAAAAATACCCGAATCACTCGGAACCTTTCCGATGTCCGAATATAGTCGTCCAATATATCGATCTTTACATCTCGACCATTTCGAGACTCCTCGTCATGTCCCCGGTCTCATCCGGGACTCCGAACTCCTTCCGTACATCAAAACTCATAAACTCATAATACCGGTCGTCATCAAACGTTAAGCGTGTGGACCCTACGGGTTCGAGAACTATGTAGACATGACCGAGACTCATCTCCGGTCAATAACCAATAGCGGAACCTGGATGCTCATATTGGCTCATACATATTCTACGAAGATCTTTATCGGTCAAACCGCATAACAACATACGTTGTTCCTTTTGTCATTGGTATGTTACTTGCCCGAGATTCGATCGTCGGTATCTCTATACCTAGTTCAATCTCATTACCGGCAAGTCTCTTTACTCGTTCCGTAATACATCATCTCGTGACTAACTCATTAGTCTTTTGCTTGCAAGGCTTATTATGATGTGCATTACCGAGAGGGCCCAGAGATACCTCTCCGACACTCGGAGTGACAAATCCTAGTCTTGATCTATGCCAACACCACGAACACTTTCGAAGACACCTGTAGAGCATCTTTATGATCACCCAGTTACGTTGTGACGTTTGATAGCACACAAGGTGTTCCTACGGTATTCGGGAGTTGCATAATCTCATAGTCATAGGAACATGTATAAGTCATGAAGAAAGCAATAGCAGTAAAACTAAACGATAATAGTGCTAAGCTAACGGATGGGTCTTGTCCATCACATCATTCTCCTAATGATGTGACCCCGTTGATCAAATGACTACTCATATCTATGGTTAGGAAACATAACCATCTTTGATCAATGAGCTAGTCTAGTAGAGGCATACTAGGGACACTCTGTTTTGTCTATGTATTCACACATGTACTAAGTTTCCGGTTAATACAATTCTAGCATGAATAATAAACATTTATCATGATATAAGGAAATATAAATAACAACTTTATTATTGCCTCTAGGGAATATTTCCTTCACGAGGAGCACCCTAGGGTTCCCTAAGGGGGCCAGCGGCCAGCAGAGGAAAACCCTAGATGGGTTTTGGTGCGTCTCCCCCCGGGAGCCTTGGCCCCTAAGGCAAAGGTGGTGGCTGCCCTTGGGGAGCGCCCCATCCCTTCTGGTTAAGTGGGAAAGGGTGAGAGGGGCGCACAACCCATTAGGCCTTGTTCAGTTACACCCCTCCAGAAGAGGATTGGAGGGGATTTGGGGAGGTTTTGACTTATAGGGGATTAAATCCACCTCAATCCCTGCCAAACCCCCTTCAAATCCCCCTCAACCGAACACAGCCTTAGTGGGCTGGTTTGCCCCTCCCCTTGGCCCATGCCCCCCCCCCTTCCCAACACTTGTTGCCCCCTTGAAACCCCTTTCGGTGATGCTGGTCATCACCCGGTACCCTCAGAACAATTCTGGACTCCAATACCCTTCGTACAATATATCAATATTCACCTCTGGACCATTTCAGAGTTCCTCGTCACGTCCTGGATCTCATCCGGGACTCCAAACAACCTTCGGTAACCACCATAATGACTGAACTATACTTATATCATCACCAAACGTTAAGTGTGTAGACCATGCGAGCTTGAGAACTATGCAGACATGGCCGAGACACCTCTACGGTTAATAACCAATAGCGGGACCTAGATGTCCATATTGGTTCCTACGTATTCTACGAAGATCTTATGGGTCGAACCTCAATGTCAACGATTCTGCTAATCCCATGAGCAGTTCCCTTTGTCTATCGGCATGTTACTTGCCAGAGATTCGATCGTCGGTATCTCCATACCTAGTTCAATCTCGTTACTGACAAGTCTCTTTACTCGTTCCATAATACAAGATCCCGTGGCTAACCCATTAGTGGCATTGCTTACAAGCTTCTTATGATGTTGTGTTACTGAGTGGGCCCTGAGATACCTCTCCATCATACGGGGTGACAAATCCCAGGCTTGATCCATGCCAACTCAACAGACACCCTCAGAAATACCCGTAGAGCACCTTTATAGTCACATAGTTACATTGCGACATTTGGTACACACAAGGTACTCCTCAAGTGTTAGTGAGTTCCAGGATCTCATGGTCATAGGAACATATACTTGACATGCAGAAAATGATAGCAATAAACTTGACACGATCATATGCTATGTTTATAATTTGGGTATCGTCCATGACATCATTCTTCTAATGATGTGACCTCATTATCAAATGACAACTCATGTCCATGTCTAGGAAACCATAGCCATTTTTGATCAACGAGCTAGTCTGGTAGAGGCTGACTAGGGACATCTTGTTGTCTATGTATCCACACATGTATTTGAGTTTCCGATCAATACAATTCTAGCATGGATAATAAACGATTATCATGAACAAGGAAATGTGATAATAACCAATTTATTATTGCCTCTGGGGCATATTTCCAATAGTCTCCCACTTGCACTAGAGTCAATAATTTTGCCTTCTTCGATAAATAAGAGTGTCGAACCCAACGAGGAGCTAAAGGTAGAACAAATATTCCCTCAAGTTCTATCGACCACCGATACAACTCTACGCACACTTGACGTTTGCTTTACCTAGAACAAGTATGAAACTAGAAGTACTTTGGGATAGTTTTGCAAGAAAATAAAGAGCACGTAAATAAAAACTAGGGGCTGTTTAGATAAAAGTATAATTAAATAAAGCGAGTGTGGAAAAGTGGTGATAGGATTTGCGAAGTTGTCCCTAAGCAAATGACTACGTTACTAGACCGATAGCAAGTTTTTATGTGGGAGAGGCCACTGCTAGCATGACGTCCCTTACTTGGAATTCTATGTACTTATGAATGGAACTCTAGCAAGAATCCACAACTACTATCGTTCATTAAGGTAAAGCCCAACCATAGCCTTAAGATATATTGGTCCCCCTCCAATCCCGTATGCATCAATTACTATGCTAGTCTAGAAGCTTCTATCACCCTTGCCCTCCAATAAATAGTCTTATCATCATACAACTAACCCTATGGTGTGATCCACACCCGCACTCATATGATGGGCACCAAAGGACGGCAACATAACCACAAGCAATTTAAACCAATCATAGCAATTTCACCAATCACTTCTTTGGCATCTGAGCAGCCGGGTAGCGGGCGCCAGTAGGGCGTCCTAGGTAGCGGGCGCGACCCGGCCATCCGGGTGGCGGGCGAGCCGGCAGGCGCTGGATGTCGGGTGCGACCCGGCCTATCCGGGTGGCGGGGGCGGCTACGATGGGACGGCAAGCCAAGGTGCGTCGCGGGGGACGGCCCAACGGCCGACATGGCGCGGGAGGAAGCGCGGGCCGGCGGACTGCCACAGGCACGGCCGATGGAGGAGCGGCCAACGCGCAAGGCATGTGCAGTGATACGTCCCCAACGTATCTATAATTTTTTATTGTTCCATGCTATTATATTATCTGTTTTGGATGTTTAATGGGCTTTATTATGCACTTTTATATTATTTTTGGGACTAACCTACTAACCCAAGGCCCAGTGCAAATTGTTGTTTTTTGCCTATTTCAGTGTTTCGTAGAAAAGGAATATCAAACGGAGTCCAAACGGAATGAAACCTTTGTGAGGATCATTTTTGGAACAAACGCAACCCAGAAGACTTGGAGTACACGCCAGGGAAGCCACGAGGCAGGAGGGCGCGCCCAGGGGAGTAAGCGCGCCACCACCCTCGTGGGCCCCTCGTAGCTCCACCGACATACTTCTTCGTCCTATATATACTCATATACCTTGAAAACATCCGAGAGCACCACGAAACCCTAATTCCACCGCCGCAACCTTCTGTACCCGTGAGATCCCATCTTGGGGCCTTTTCCGGAGCTCCACCGGAGGGGGAATCGATCATGAAGGGCTTCTACATCAACACCATAGCCTCTCCGATGAGTTGTGAGTAGTTTACCACAGACCTTCGGGTCCATAGTTATTAGCTAGATGGCTTCTTCTCTCTCTTTGGATCTCAATACAAAGTTCTCCTCGGTCTTCTTGGAGATCTATTCGATGTAATACTTTTTGCGGTGTGTTTGTCGAGATCCGATGAATTGTGGGTTTATGATCAAGATTATCTATGAACAATATTTGGTTCTTCTCTGAATTCTTATATGCATGACTTAAATATCTTTGCAAGTCTCTTCGAATTGGTTTGGCCTACTAGATTGATCTTTCTTGCAATGGGAGAAGTGCTTAGCTTTGGGTTCAATCTTGCGGTGTCCTTTCCCAGTGACAGCAGGGGCAGCAAGGCACATATTGTATTGTTGCCATCGAGGATAAAAACATGGGGTTTATATCATATTGCATGATTTTATCCCTCTACATCATGTCATCTTGCTTAAGGCGTTACTCTGTTCTTATGAACTTAATACTCTAGATGCATGTTGGATAGCGGTCGATGTGTGGAGTAATAATAGTAGATGCAGAATCGTTTCGGTCTACCTGTCACGGACGTGATGCCTATATACATGATCATGCCTAGATATTCTCATAACTATGCGCTCTTCTATCAATTGCTCGATAGTAATTTACTCACCCACCGTAGAATCTGCTATCTTGAGAGAAGCCACTAGTGAAACCTATGGCCCCCGGGTCTATCTTCCATCATATTAATCTTCCATCAACTAGCTATCTTTTATTTTGTAATCTTTACTTTTCAATCTATACAACAAAAATACCAAAAATATTTATCTTATTATCTCTATCAGATCTCATTTTTGCAAGTGGCCGTGAAGGGATTGACAACCCCTTTATCGCGTTGGTTGCAACGTTCTTATTTGTTTGTGCAGGTACGAGGGATTTGAGTGTAGTCTCCTACTGGATTGATACCTTGGTTCTCAAAAACTGAGGGAAATACTTACACTACTTTGTTGCATCACCCTTTCCTCTTCAAGGGAAAACCAACGCATGCTCAAGAGGTAGCACGCAGACGCAAGGGGCACCGACGAGAGCAGGCGCCAGCGGAGGGGCGGGCTACGCGTGGACGAAGCGGAGCAGAGAGGCTAGCCGCTGCGCACCCACTTGGGGTTGGGACGGAGCGTGACACTGTCGGCCGGCACGTGGGGCGGTGGTCCGCGAGGCGACAGTGCGAGCTCGGGGAGGAGGAGCCATGAGACGATGGGGAGCATGCCTGGGGGCCGGGGCGCGGACCCGTGGGGGAGGAGAAGGACGCAGAGGCACCGTGGGCGCTGCCCGCGCGTGCACCTCGGCGCGGCGCGAGACGAGGTCATCGGCGGGAGGCGGTCAACGGCGCGGTGGACCTGGGTTGGTGCATAGCGCCGCCGGAGTTTGCGGTACGGAGCCAGGGCACCCAATAGGTGTGTACGGCGACGGGACGGCGCATCGAGGCAGGAGACGAAGAGGGCATCGCCGGGACGGACGACGGGGAGCCCGAACGGAGGGTGGGCGCGGGGACTCCTGCTCGGGGCGGCAAGTGCGCGGAGATGGGGAGGAGCTCTAGCTCCTGGGCGCCGCGGGAGGTGTGGACGGGCGGTACAGCTCTAGCGGGGTGGCGTGCGGCCGCGGAGACGGTGGAGGGGCGCACAACAGCGGCAGGAGGACGGTGTAGAGGGCGCGACGCAGCGACGACGGTGGAGCGGTGGGCTCGGGCGGAAGCAACATGAGGGTGGAGCAGTGCCGCGCGATGGTGGGCCGGCGCCAATGGAGGGTAGGGAGGTGGCCGTGCAGTGGCCATGGCCTCGGCTGCGAGGCTCGCGCGCAGGGGAGCAAGTGGCGACGGACGGCCTCGAATGCGTGACGGTCGAGCGAAGCAGGACCGGCGGGCGGCCCACTGTCATGGCGCGGACAAAGAGAGCCGGAGCCGGGCGGAGTAGCGCGCCTGAGCTGCCTGAAGTGGTCGTGGAGGACTCGCTCAAGGCCTCGGCCTCCATGTGTGTGCTCTGCCAGAGGAGCAAGAAGAGATTTCTTGGAGGAGGAGCGGACGAGCGAATGCGAGCATTGAGCTACGGCCCGAAGCGGAGGTGCTGGTCATGGGGATCTTGCATGGGCGAGGAGTTCTCGTGGTATGGGTGTACACAGCTACGGGGGTGCTCCTGGGAGAGGAGAGGAGAACGGGGCAGAGAGCAAGAACGAGGCGTGCTGGAGATTTCTTGGAGAGGAAAATGAGCGAGCGAGAGCGGGCATCTGTGAGCATGACTGAGCGAAGAGCCCATGGTACCCGCAACCCATGCTTGCCCTAGGGTCTTTTATGCACAGATGCCCAGGGTACGGGGGCCACTGTAGATGACGATGATGATGAGTGAACAGTGTGTGATGCACTTTAGATGATTGTGTGGCACTGTAGCTGATGACGATGACGGATGAACAGCGCCAGTGCTCCACTATCTGCCAATAGTGCGCTGCTGCCAGGTACAGACGTCTCGTCTGCGCGTGTCCAATGGGACGCGGTAGTTGACTTCGGGAAGTAGGAGCGCTGGAGAAGCCGGCCGCGGGCGCGAGCCGGAGCAGAAGACCCGGACAGGCTGGCACCCCATCCGGTTCGCCGTCTTGGGACTACCGGGGGGTCATCCCCCGACAATGTTGCAGACCCGTTGACTCACCTTAGTAAACTCTTTGGGTGCTAATCACATGGTGATGTGAACTAGATTATTGACTCTAGTAAACTCTTTGGGTGTTAATCACATGGTGATGTGAACTATGGGTGTTAATCACATGGCGACGTGAACTAGATTATTGACTCTAGTGCAAGTGGGAGACTGGTGGAAATATGCCCTAGACGCAATAATAAAATGGTTATTATTATATTTCCTTAATCATGATAAAGGTTTATTATTCATGCTACAATTGTATTGACCGGAAACTTAAATACATGTGTGGATACATAAACAAATATTGTGTCCCTAGTGAGCCTCTACTAGACTAGCTCGTTGATCAAATATGGTTAAGGTTTCCTAACCATAGACATGAGTTGTCATTTGATAATGGGATCACATCATTACGAGAATGATGTGATGGACAAGACCCAACCGTTACCATATCATATGATCGTTCAGTTTATTGATACTGCTTTCTTAATGTCATATACATGTTTCTTCGACCGTGAGATTATGCAACTCCCAAATACCGGAGGAATACCTTGTATGCTATCAAACGTCACAACGTAACTGGGTGATCATAAAGATGCTCTACAGGTATCTCCGAAGGTGTCTGTTGGGTTGGCATGGATGGAGACTAGGATTTGTCACTCCGTGTGAAGGAGAGGTATCTCTGGGCCCTCTCGGTAATACACATCACAAGAAGCTTGCAAGCAAAGTGCCTAAGGAGTTAGTTGCAAGATGATGTATTACGGAACGAGTAAAGAGACTTGTCGGTAAGGAGATTGAAATACGTATAGGGATACCGACGATCGAATCTCCGGCAAGTAACATACCGACAAACAAAGGGAATTATGTATGTTGTCGTAACGGTTCAACCGATAAAAGATCTTCGTGGAATATGTAGGAACCAATATGGGCATCCAGGTCCCGCTATTGGTTATTGACAGGAGAGGTGTCTCGGTCATGACTACATAATTCCCGAACCGGCAGGGTCGCACGCTTAACGTTCGTTGACGCTAGAGCAGTATTGGCATATTTGATGAGTGGTAACCGAATGTTGTTCGGAATTCCAGATGAGATCCCGGACATCCCGAGGAGTCTCGGAATGGTCGAGTGATGACCCACAAGTGTAGGGGATCTATCGTAGTCCTTTCGATAAGTAAGAGTGTCGAACCCAACGAGGAGCAGAAGGAAATGATAGGCAATTTTCAGTAAGGTATTTTCTGCAAGCACTGAAATTATAGGTAACAGATAGTTTTGTGATAGGATAATTGGTAGCAAGTAACGAACGGTAAAAGTAAATAGGTGCAGCAAAGTGGCCCAATCATTTGTGTAGCAAAGGACAAGCATGGACAAACTCTTATGCAAGGTAAAGCGCTCCCGAGGACATATGGGAATTATCGTCAAGCTAGTTTTCATCACGATCATCTGATTCACGTTCGGTACTTTGATAATTTGGTATGTGGGTGGACCGGTGCTTGGGTGCTGCCCTTACTTGGACAAGCCTACCACTTATGATTAACCTCTAATGCAAGCATCCGCAGCTACAAAAGAAGTATTAAGGTAAACCTAACCATAGCCTAAAACATATGGATCCAAATCAGCCCCTTACGAAGCAACACATAAACTAGGGTTTAAGCTTGTGTCACTCTAGCAACCCATCATCTACTTATTACTTCCCAATGCCTTCCTCTAGGCCGAAATAATGGTGAACTGTCATGTAGTCGACGTTCACATGACACCACTAGAGGAAAGACAACATACATCTCATCAAAATATCGAACGAAGACCAAATTCACATGACTACTAATAGCAAGACTTCTCCCATGTCCTCAGGAACAAAAGCAACTACTCACAAGACATAATATTTTTCATGATCAGAGGGGTATTAATATGCATAATGGATCTGAACATATGATCTTCCACCAAATATACCAACGAGCATCAACTACAAGGAGTAATCAACACTACTAGCTACCCACAGGTACCAATCTGAGGTTTGGGTACAAAGATTGGATACAAGAGATGAACTAGGGTTTGAGAGGAGATGGTGCTGGTGAATATGTTGATGAAGATAGCTCTCCCCAAGATGGGAGAGTTGTTGGTGATGACGGCGGTGACG
>LR738715.1:788271060-788311627 GCA_902687465.1 Secale cereale | reverse complement strand
CCCCCCCCCGAAGGGAAGTATCCCCGGCGGAACAGCTATGCCAAAACCCTAGATTGGTTTCCGCCTCGGTTCCGCCTCGAGACGGCGGCGTCTGGTCCCGAAAGCCTCCTCCTGATTTTTTTCGAGGTCAAAACGCTTCATATAGGAGAATATGGGCACCTGGGGCCCACCGGCTGGCCCTCGAGGCAGGGGCGCGCCCTGGGAAGGGGGGCGCACCCCCCACCCTCGAGGCCAGCCAGTGGCCCCTCTCGTGGATTTCTTCCACCAGATATTTTTTATATTTTCCGAAAAAATATTCTGTGGAGTTTCGGGGCTTTTGGAGTTCTGCAGAATAGGTTTCCAGAGTTTGCTCCTTTTCCAGCCCAGAATTCCAGCTGCCGGCATCCCCCCTTCTTCTTGTAAACCTTGCAAAATAAGAGGGAAAGGCATAAGTATTGTGACAAAACATGTATGAACAGCCCATAATGCAATAAATATCAACTTATAAGCATGATGCAAAATGGACGTATCAACTCCCCCAAGATTAGACCTCGCTTTTCCTCAAGCGAAAGCCGATATCGAAAAATATGTCCACATGTTTAGAGATAGAGGTGTCGATAAATATATAATACGGACATGAGGGCATCATGATCATTCTTATAACAGCAACTTATATTAATATATTCATATGATTCTTAAGCCAAAGTAACAATTCATCCACAATATCAAGTATGCATCATAAACTTCATTGGAAACTAACAAACTTGGATCTCGGTCATTGAAGCAATTGCAATTTATCGTAACATCGGAAAGAGTCAGTATAAGAGCTTTTCAGCAAGCCTACATACTCAACTATCATATAGTCTTTCATAATTGCCCACACTCACGCAATACTTATGTTTATGGAGTTTTAATCGGACACAGAAAAAGATAGGGGCTTATGGTGTTGCCTCCCAACCTTTTACCTCAAGGGTAATGTCAACAGTAATAGATCATGAAAACTTACATCCAAGTGGGTATATGTATTAGGATCTTTCCAACACAATGTGCTTGCCAAAGGATAAAATGAAAAAGGAAAGGTGGATCTCACCTTGACACTTATAAGACAAGAATAAAAGATAGGCCCTTCGCAGAGGGAAGCAGAGGTTGTCATGTGTTTTTTATGGTTGGATGCACAAAGTCTTAGCATAGAAGAACTTCGCTTTATATTGCCACTTGTGATAAGGACATTTATTATGCAGTCCGTCGCTTTTATTACTTCCATATCACAAGCTCGTATAAAGCTAATTTCTCCCACACTAATAAATCATACATATTTTAGCGGATTTACAACATGACAACTTACTTGGAAGGATCTTTCTCAATCCATAGGTAGGTATGGTGGACTCTCATGGCAAAACTGGGTTTAAGGATATATGGAAGCACAAGTAGTATCTCTACTTAGTGCAAGGAGTTTTGGCTAGCATAAGGGAGAAAGGCAAGCTCAACATGTTGGAAGATCCATGACAATATACTTTATTTCGGATATAAGAAGACATAACCCATTATGGTTTCTTCCTTGTCCAACATCAACTCTTTAGCATGTCATACTTAATGAGTGATCACAATCATAAAAGATGTCCAAGATAGTAGATTTGTATGTGAAGCTTCTCTTCTTTTATTACTTCCTATTAATTGCAACGATTACCAAAACTATGTTTGTCATCCTCCCAACAACTTTTATTTATCATACTCTTGTATGTGAAGTCATTACTTCCGATAAGATCGATATGATCTCTTTGATACTCTTTTTGTTTTTTTTCTTTTTATCATGACCCAAGTGAGGAAATCAAGCCCTTGACTCAGCACTAATCTTTATTATATAGCTCACGGACTCGATTACAAAGGATAAAGCTCACAAAGCAAAAGCTCATGACTAGATCATGCTAACTTTATTCTAATAGATCAAGCTACTGCCAAAAGGATCGAACTAAGTAAAACAGTAAAGATAGGGGTGATGGTGATACGATACCGGGGTCACTCCCCCAAGCTTGGCAGTTGCCAAGGGGAGTGCCCATACCCATATGATTATGTCTCCTTCTTCGGGGTTGGTGATGATGGAGTTGCAAGTAGTGATGGGGGATCCTCATATATCGAGCGTAGGAGATCTTCCAGCTTGTGGATAATACCTTTGAGAGCAGCTATGTAATCCTTCAACAAAAGATTTTCACTCGTGAGATGCTTGTTGCGAATCTGAGCTAACTCAATCATCCTGAAAGCTTCTAGCTTAGTTGAGGTAAAGAGATTAGGAAGGTATTTAGAGGTGTCTTCTTCTCCCGCTGCCGGAGCCGGATCATCCACCTCCATCTTGATCTTCTTCTCCTTGTGGATCTCCTCGGGTCCTTCTCTCTTCAGATCAATCTTCATCAGCCAAGCATCGTTGCCTTCGTTGTTGGAGGAGGGAGACGACATGATGCCTAGCTTCGCAAACCTAGCAGAAAACAGCTTGAAACGAAAACAGAGGAATTCTGCGTGATACCGAGGTCAAAACCTTCGGGAGTATATATAATGAATTTTTCCCGAACAAAAGGAGTAACCCACAAGAAAGCGGAGTCCAGGGGACACACGGGGTGCCCTTGAGGCAGGGGGCGCGCCCTGGGAAGGGGGGCGCGCCCCCTACCCTCGAGGCCACCTCGTGTCTCTTCCGGACTACGGTTTATTTTTCTATTTTTCTAAATATTCCAAAACGGAGAAAATTTGCCTTTAGAACTGTTTTGGAGTCGGTTTACTTACCGTATCACGTACCTCTTCCTTTTCGAAGGCTGAATCATTCTGGAAAGTGTCCCTTATGTATTCCTCCGTGGTTATGGTTTCAATAATATTAGTTTCAACATTTATAGGATTACATGAGATATAATGTTTGATCCTTTGACCATTCACCACCTTTGGATTTGTGCCTTCGAAGTTGTTGATCTTTATGGCACCGAAACGATAGACCTCCTCGATAACGTAAGGTCCTTCCCACTTGGAGAGAAGTTTTCCTGCAAAAAATCTTAAACGAGAGTTGAATAGCAAAACATAATCACCTACGTTGAACTCACGCTTTTGTATCCTTTTGTCATGCCATCTTTTAACTTTTTCCTTAAATAACTTGGCATTCTCGTAGGCTTGGGTTCTCCATTCATCGAGACAGCTAAGATCAAATAGCCTCTTTTCACTGGCAAGTTTGAAATCATAATTGAGCTCTTTGATAGCCCAATATGCCTTATGTTCTAGCTCAAGAGGTAAGTGACAAGCTTTTCCATATACCATATTATATGGAGACATACCCATAGGATTTTTGTATGCAGTTCTATAGGCCCATAATGCATCATCTAGTTTCTTGGACCAATTCTTTCTAGACCTATTAACTGTCTTTTGCAAGATTAATTTCAACTCCCTATTACTTAGTTCTACTTGACCACTAGTCTGTGGGTGATAAGGTGATGCAATTCTATGGTTGACATCATACTTAGCAAGCATCTTACGGAAAGCACCATGAATAAAATGCGAACCACCATCAGTCATTAGATATCTAGGGACTCCAAACCTTGGAAATATAACTTCTTTAAGCATCTTAATAGAGGTGTTATGATCAGCACTACTAATTGGAATAGCTTCTACCCACTTAGTAACGTAATCAACAGCAACTAGGATATGTGTGTACCCATTAGAGGAAGGAAAAGGTCCCATATAATCAAAGCCCCAAACATAAAATGGTTCAATAACAAGTGAATAATTCATAGGCATTTCTTGACGTCTACTAATATTACCAATTCTTCGACATTCATCACATGATAAGACAAACTTACGGGCATCCGTGAAGAGAGTAGGCCAATAAAAATCGGATTGCAATACCTTGTGTGCAGTCCTGTCTCCCGCATGGTGTCCTTTGTAAGCTTCGGAGTGGCACTTGCGTAGGATCTGTTCCTGTTCATGCTCAGGTATACAACGTCTAATAATACCATCTACTCCTTCTTTATAAAGGTGTGGGTCATCCCAAAAGTAATGTCTCAAATCATAGAAGAACTTTTTCTTTTGTTGGTATGTGAAGCTAGGAGGTATAAACTTAGCAACAATGTAATTAGCATAATCAGCATACCATGGAGCAGTAGGAGAAGTATTTATGACAGCTAGTTGTTCATCAGGAAAGCTGTCATCAATAGGTTGTGGGTCATCAAGTATATTCTCTAACCTAGACAAGTTATCTGCTACGGGGTTCTCAGCTCCCTTTCTATCAATAATATGCAAGTCAAATTCTTGCAGCAAGAGAACCCATCTAATAAGTCTAGGTTTAGCATCTTTCTTTTCCATAAGGTATTTGATAGCAGCATGATCAGTGTGAATAGTTACTTTAGAATCAACGATATAGGGTCTGAACTTATCACAAGCAAACACAACTGCTAAAAATTCTTTCTCAGTGGTAGCATAATTTCTTTGGGCACTATCTAGAGTTTTGCTAGCATACTGGATGACATTCAATTTCTTATCAACTCTTTGCCCTAGAACAGCTCCTACAGCATAATCACTAGTATCGCACATAATCTCAAAGGGTAAATTCCAGTCAGGAGGCTGGACAATAGGTGCAGAGATCAATGCTTTCTTAAGTATTTCAAATGCTTCTAGACAATCATCATCAAAGACAAAAGGAATATATTTCTGTAAAAGATTAGTCAGAGGCCTGGAGATTTTGGAGAAGTCCTTAATGAACCTCCTATAAAACCCGGCATGACCAAGGAAACTTCGTATACCTTTGATATCCTTAGGGCATGGCATCTTTTCAATAGCATCAACCTTAGCTTTGTCAACTTCAATACCTCTTTCAGAAATTTTATGTCCCAAGACAATGCCTTCATTAACCATAAAGTGGCACTTCTCCCAATTCAAGACAAGGTTAGTGTCTTCACATCTCTACAAAACTCGATCAAGGTTGCTTAAGCAATCATCAAAAGAAGTTCCGTAAACGGAGAAATCATCCATGAACACTTCAACAATCTTTTTACAAAAGTCAGATAATATAGCCATCATGCATCTTTGAAAGGTAGCAGGTGCATTACATAAACCAAAAGGCATACGTCTATAAGAAAATGTACCGAAAGGACAAGTAAAGGTGGTCTTTTCTTGATCCCCCTTTGAAACAGGTATTTGAGAGAAACCAGAATAACCATCTAGAAAGCAGAAATGAGTATGTTTGGATAACCTTTCTAGCATTTGATCAATAAATGGCAAGGGGTAATGATCTTTCTTAGTAGCTTTATTTAACTTATGGAAATCAATTACCATCCTATAACCTGTAACTATTCTTTGCGGGATCAATTCATCTTTATCATTAGGGACAACGGTCATACCTCCTTTCTTAGGAACACAATGGACATGACTTACCCACTGGCTGTCAGCAATGGGATAGATAATACCTGCCTCTATGAGCTTTAGAATTTCTTTCCTTACCACTTCTTTCATCTTAGGATTTAACCGTCACTGATGATCGATAACTGGTTTGGCATTTTCTTCCAATTTTATCTTGCGTTGACATATGGTGGGACTAATGCCCTTAAGGCCATCGAGAGTATATCCAATAGCAGCTCGGTGCTTCTTCAGAGTTTTCAATAATCTTTCTTCCTCGTGCTCTGAAAGGTTAGCACTAATAATAACAGGATATATCTTTTTTCATCAAGATAAACATACTTAAGATTATCAGGTAAAGGTTTAAGTTCAAACACGGGATCACCCTTGGGTGGAGGAGGATCCCCTAGGATTTCAACAGGCAAGTTGTTTTTCAATACGGGCCCCTGTGTAAGGAATATTTCATCTATTTCCCTTCTCTCATTCATATGCATGTCATTTTCATGGTCTAACAAGTATTGTTCTAAAGGGTCATTAGGTGGCACGGCAATAGAAGCGAGACCAATAAGTTCATCCTTACTGGGTGGTGCCTTTTCAAGGGGTTGTCTACGGAATTTAGCAAAGTTAAAATCATGAGACATATCCCCTAATCCAACTGTGACAATGTCTTTCACACATTCTATCTTGGCATTAACGGTATTCAAGAAGGGTCTACCAAATATAATGGGACAGAAAGCATCTTGTGGGGAACTAAGAACAAGAAAATCAGCAGGGTATTTAACCTTCCCACACAAGACTTCACTATCTCTAACAATCCCAACTGGTGAAATAGTATCTCTATTAGCAAGCTTAATAGTAACATCAATCCCTTCTAACTCAACAAGTGCAATATCATGCATAAATTCGTTATACAGATCAAAAGGGATAATGCTCGCACTAGCACCTACGTCACATAAACCATGATAGCAATGATCTCCTATCTTGACAGAGATAACTGGCAAGCCTACGATAGGTTTATGTTTATTCCTAGCATTGGGTTTGGCTATCCTAGCAGACTCTTCTTGGAGATAAATAACATGTCCATCTAAATCTTCTACCAAGAGATCTTTAACCATATCAACACTAGGTTCAACTTTAATTTGCTCAGAGGGTGTAGGTGTTCTAGTATTACTCTTACGAACTAAAGTTGAAGCTTGAGCATGATCCTTTATCCTAACAGGGAAAGGTGGTTTCTCAATATAAGCGGTAGGAATGACAGGATCAACATTATAAGTGATAGTCTTTTATTCAACTTTAATAGGTTCAACTACTTTAACTTCAATAGGTGGATGGTATTTAAACCACTTCTCCTTGGGGAGATCAACATGAGTAGCAAAGGATTCATAGAAAGAAGCTACTATCTCAGAGTCAAGTCCATATTTAGTGCTAAACTCACGGAAAACATCGGTATCCATAAAAGTTTTAACACAATCGAACTTGGGGGTCATACCTGACTCATACCTTCATCGAGGTCCCAATCTTTGGAGTTGCGTTTAATTGAAGTCAATAGTCTTCATCATATAAGAGCCAAAACAAGAAGTATCGAGCATGGAGTGATTATCGTGAGAAAGCCGAGCATAAAAATTTTGAATGATCATTTCTCTTGAGAGCTCATGATTGGGGCATGAATATAACATTGACTTAAGCCTCCCCCAAGCTTGAGCGATGCTTTCTCCTTCGCGAGGCCAGAAATTATAAATATAATTACGATCACGATGAACCTGGTGCATAGGGTAGAACTTCTGATGAAATTCCAACTTTAGACGATTATAGTTCCAAGATCCCGTATCATCACATAGCCTAAACCATGTCAATGCATCTCCCTTCAAAGATAAAGGGAAGACCTTCTTCTTGATAACATCCTCGGGCATACCTGCAAGCTTAAACAATCCACAAACTTCATCCACATAGATTAGATGTAAATCAGGGTGAAGTGTTCCATCTCCTGTATAGGGATTTTCAAGCAATTTCTCTATCATACCCGAAGGAATCTCAAAGCAAACATTTTCAATAGGTACAGTAGGTTGAGGAGAAACTCTTTGCACTTCTGCTCGGGGTGAAGATACCCCTAACAAGCCCCTCAAAGGATTTTGAGCCATAGTAACAAGTGACAATAAATTTCAGCACACTATATAAATTTTTCCTTACCAAAGGCGCTTCACTCCCCGGCAACGGCGCCAAAAAAGAGTCTTGATGACCCACAAGTGTAGGGGATCTATCGTAGTCCTTTCGATAAGTAAGAGTGTCGAATCCAACGAGGAGCAGAAGGAAATGATAGGCAGTTTTCAGTAAGGTATTTTCTGCAAGCACTGAAATTATAGGTAACAGATAGTTTTGTGATAGGATAATTGGTAGCAAGTAACAAACGGTAAAATTAAATAGGTGCAGCAAGGTGGCCCAATCCTTTGTGTAGCAAAGGACAAGCCTGGACAAACTCTTATGCAAGGTAAAGCGCTCCCGAGGACATATGGGAATTATCGTCAAGCTAGTTTTCATCACGATCATCTGATTCACGTTCGGTACTTTGATAATTTGGTATGTGGGTGGACCGGTGCTTGGGTGCTGCCCGTACTTGGACAAGCCTTCCACTTATGATTAACCTCTAATGCAAGCATCCGCAACTACAAAAGAAGTATTAAGGTAAACCTAACCATAGCCTGAAACATATGGATCCAAATCAGCCCCTTACGAAGCAACGCATAAACTAGGGTTTAAGCTTGTGTAACTCTAGCAACCCATCATCTACTTATTACTTCCCAATGACTTCCTCTAGGCCGAAATAATGGTGAAGTGTCATGTAGTCGACGTTCACATGACACCACTAGAGGAAAGACAACATACATCTCATCAAAATATCGAACGAAGACCAAATTCACATGACTACTACTAGCAAGACTTCTCCCGTGTCCTCAGGAACAAAAGCAACTACTCACAAGACATAATATTGTTCATGATCAGAGGGGTATTAATATGCATAATGGATCTGAACATATGATCTTCCACCAAATAAACCAACTAGCATCAACTACAAGGAGTAATCAACACTACTAGCTACCCACAAGTACCAATCTGAGGTTTGGGTACAAAGATTGGATACAAGACATGAACTAGGGTTTGAGAGGAGATGGTGCTGGTGAAGACGTTGATGAAGATAGCTCTCCCCAAGATGGGAGAGTTGTTG
This sequence comes from Secale cereale, assembly GCA_902687465.1. Lineage (NCBI taxonomy): Eukaryota > Viridiplantae > Streptophyta > Magnoliopsida > Poales > Poaceae > Secale > Secale cereale. The sequence goes on along the minus strand of LR738715.1, from coordinate 788,303,067 downwards.
GTGATGACGGCGGTGACGATTTCCCCCTCCCAGAGGGAAGTATCCCCGGCAGAACAGCTCTGCCGGAACCCTAGATTGGTTTCCACCTCGGTTCCGCCTCGAGATGGCGTCGTCTGGTCCCGAAAGCCTCCTCCTGATTTTTTTCCAGGTCAAAACGCTTCATATAGGAGAAGATGGGCACTTGGGGCCCACCGGCTGGCCCTCGAGGCAGGGGGCGCGCCCTGGGAAGGGGGGTGCGCCCCCCACCCTCGAGGCCAGCCAGTGGCCCCTCTCGTGGATTTCTTCCGCCAGATATTTTTTATATTTTCCGAAAAAATGTTCTGTGGAGTTTCGGGGCTTTTGGAGTTGTGCAGAATAGGTTTCGAGAGTTTGCTCCATTTCCAGCCCAGAATTCCAGCTGCCGGCATTCCCCCTTCTTCATGTAAACCTTGCAAAATAAGAGGTAAAAGGCATAAGTATTGTGACAAAACATGCATGAACAGCCCATAATGCAATAAATATCAACTTATAAGCATGATGCAAAATGGACGTATCATCAAGAGGTAAAGATTCATATATGGGAAGTCATATTTTGGGTTCCGAAAAAAGGTGTAGCTTTTTCAGTATTGTACCAGGAAACTTCCAGAAGGTTCCGGAGTGGTCTGGATCCACAAGTGGGTCCACCACTACCCAAGGGCTAGCATGGGTTGCGGGTAGGCGCCCTGGCCTTATTGGGCTAGGCGCACCAAGTCCACAAAAGTCAATGTGGCCAGGGAATGCAAAAAAAGGAAGGAGTGCTAGTAGGAATAGGATTGGACTTGGAGTCCAAGTCCTCTCCCCCTTTGTCGTGCCCTAGGGCTTGGAGGGGATATTTCCCACGCCCCTCCACCTATATATAGAGAGGAGGGGACGCCCGAAGAGGACACACCAAGCCCTTGGCGCCCCTTTCTCTCTCTCTCTCTCCCGTTACTCCGTAGTTCCACCGACTCGTCCCGGTGACGCTTAGGGAAGCGTTGTCGGTGCTCCATCACCACCACGCCATCGTGTTAGTTGTGATCCCATCTACTTATCCTCTCCCGCTTGCTGGATCGAGAAGGAGGAGACGTCATCGAGCCGCACGTGTGCTAAACTCGGAGGTGTCGTTCGTTCGGCACTAGATCAGTTGGATCGTGGTCGAATCGCGAAGAGTGTGACTACATCAACTGATAAGCGCTTCCGCTTCGCGATCTATAAGGGTATGTAGATGCTCTCCCCCTCTCGTAGCTATGCATCTCCATGGATAGATCTTGTGTGTGCGTAGAAAAAATTTATTTTCCATGCAACGTTTCCCAACACACCTTCCAGAAGGTGGTTGGCCCTCCCACCTCATGGTAGTGGCCGTAGTTGCGGTGCTTGCCGCTGCTGGGCTCCTCCGGCATGTCGCCGTCCATGGCCGGGCTCTGGACGGGCGTCACCTCTGAGGGCGACACTGCACCCTTGCCCTTGTCATGCTCCTTCGATGGCACCACCGTCTTTGCCTTGTTCTCTGTGTCGATCTGTATTATGAAGAGGTTCAGAGGCTGGGTCAGGAAGTGTGTTATTAACCTTGCAACATCGTCATTAAAGCCTATGATCGTGTGTCCCTTTATTTACCCATCGTGAATGTCACCACTTACCCACACCTCCCTATCTCTCACTCTTCCTCCAACCCAACGCCATGAACTCCAACAACAAGTCGAAGCCCAATCCCAACCCCTTCCCTTGGAGCATTGGATGGAGGGCTTTCATCCTAGGGTGCTCGCCAGGTGACTGCACCATGTTTGAGAACACCATGGAAGTGTGCTCAAACGTCACCGGCATGGAACATATGCACAAAGAGGCAGACGATGCGGTGAAGAAGGCGACGCCGGAGGAGTTGAAGACACTGATTCCTGAACCAGCAAAGGGCGCTATGTCAGTCGACATACAATTCGTTGGGCCATGAATCAGGCTGACTTCGGCGACGCTGGACAGAGGACAAAGTGGGCCAAGTACAGACAGTAGCGGCATCCTCATGACCATCGTGCATTTGAGTACTTGAGCACAAAGACTATGGTGGTGCCGTAGGAGGATCAAGAAGCAGTGCCTATGGAGGTGGAAGAACAGATGGTGGCAATGATTGTGAGGCCGTCGGCGCCAAGACACTGAAGCATGCCAATCGAGCTAGACTCCGACGATGAAGAAGAGATGGTGGTGCAGGTCGAGGAGAAGACCAAGGCCATCCCTCGCTCCAATCGCCTCCAAGGTACTCGAGGATAAAATATGGGCATACTATGTAAGATGAACCTTAATCCTCATTTCTATTGTACTCAATCCGGATCGGAAACTCATATCTACCGGCAGTCATGACGATGTTATGATCACTCCTATGGTGTTTACCCTGATTCCCCGTTCCCCTAACGCGGATCGAATCTAAACTTGAATCGAATGCGAAGTAGTAGGTGAGGAGGGAAAAAATTGCTTACCGCCATCGCGGAAGTGCTGCTGTGGATGTCGGTGAAGGTGGCCGGAGCTCGACTTGTTGTTTTCCGATCTACGTCGTCGTCGCCGCCATCGTCGAGAGTGGGGAGAGGAGGAAGGGGAGAGAGAATGGTGAGGGAAGGTGAGGGTAATAACTAGCGGCGCTTCAGGAAGCAACGTGGATTCTCGAGGGTGGCTCCTCGCGTGCAGCCGTCGCTCACGTGCCTCGCGCAGGCCTGGCTCGCGAGAAACTGTCGGTTCGAGCGTGCCTCACGAGACAGGCCCAAAGATGCTTTAAACTTCATGCAATGCAGGCCAAAAGTATATGTTGGCAACTAATCAGGTTGTTTTTTCCCGCGCTGGCCTAGTTGAACTTTATGTGGGCAACCAAACGTGTCCTACATGAGCGGCGGCGGCACCTAGTCCTTGTGAACTTGCGCTGCTTGTAGCACAACCAAGCGGAGAGCACAAGCGGTGGTGTGGGTCGGCAAGCGTGCTTGTATGGGAAGAAAATTATGATGAAGTAGACAGTGAGTTAAGTAACATGGTTGATATGGATGTTGAATCGGAGTAACCAAAGGCCTTTGATGGGGAAGAGGACACTAAAGCAGCGCAGCGTACAACATTAACGTCGGATTGTGATCGAAGAGCTTGTAGCGGCGTTGGGGAAGCTCTCCTTCATTAGAGCAAGTACAATAGAATGACGTAGAGAGACTGTAAGACTATAGAATGGTGTTGGGGAAGTTCTATTTTTGATGAGTTCACGGAGAGAGAAGAGGAGAAAAAAAAGAAGCAGACTACTGATTAACAGTCAGCTGTAGCACGTACTTCTAGACACTTTGTGAGAAAAGAAAGTGAGCCATATATCAATAAAGTAGTATAAATTGTGAGCAGCAGCTCATGGACGGCATGTCCATGTCAGCTTTCCAACTCTGGCTCGCCGGAGCGGAAGGAACCTGCAAGCCGGGGGCAGTGGAAGAAGTGGGCACGGGCGCTGAGGTTGGAGGTGGGGACTTATGCGGGATTGGGACTAGGCGGCGGTGGAATCTGAAGGAGAAAGACGAGGAGCGACCGGAAGAGAGAAGGGGACCCGGAGGAAGAAGGCGAGCAGCCGAGAGAGAAAGGGATCGGGAGAAAGAAGACAGAGGAAAATAAGATAAGGTGAGGTAGGGAGTTGTGCGAGACGTAGGATGGACTTGATCGCGTGCGAGCCACGCGTCCGGCTGAAGTTTCAGCCGGTCGGCCGGCACAAACGTTTTCATATACTTCACTAAAAGATGAAAATAAATCTGCCGGTTCCCCAAACAAGGGAAATTTTCAGTCCATTTTGAGTTGAACTGAGATTTGCCTTGTGCGTTGGATAACGGAAAACGGTAAAGTGTCCGAATTGAACTTGGGATCGGCAGGTTGTCAGGATATATATTGCTCCCGGCCGGAACTCATTTTGGAGTCGGCAAAAGATTAGAAATATAATCACAGCATGCATGGCTGCTTATCTTAACGCTGCGCGCTAGATTTCTCTCTGAAGTCTAAACCCTAATCCCTGAAGTCGATCCGGCAAGGCATGGCGCGGCAGCGCTTTAGCAGGGACCTCAGCAGCGGCGAGTCCACGAGGTTTCCCTTGAGCGCCAGCCAGCAGGCGGTAGTCGCCATCGCCGAGCTCGTCGACTGGGCGACAGCTGACGGAGCCGACGAGAGCGTGCGCGTGGCCGTACACGCCAACGCCGGCGAACAGATGGAGACGCTCGTGCTGTCGCCGGAGAGCCCCATCTTGGGGCTGAGGTTCCCGGTGATGAATCAAGAGTTCTCGATGGAGGTCCGCTCCGCTGCCCACGCCGTCGTTCGGCTATGCGGTTTCCTTCTCACAGTGCCGCCTGAACCGGGGACGGCGGACGACGAGCTCGATATGAGCTGCCCAGGCGACGACGAGCTGGTGGAAATGGGGTACGTCCCCGAGGGCCTGTTTCTTGGAGGACCGGCGCCGTGGTTCGCCGCCACGGGGTGTACGGCCGGCTGCATGCGGGTCGCCGCCGTGGAGGACCAAGAAGAAGCAGACGGCAAGCAGATCCTGGTGCTCTACCGCTACACCCCTTTCTCGGTGTCATCCGACGGCGTGGTGGCGCGAGGGAGCACCAGGACGCACCTGCTCCGGTTCATCGCCACCGGCGACCACACGGCGAGGTCGCTGGCATGGGCCGGGTCGTCTCTGGTCCGGCTGATATACCCCAGTGACTTCAGCGAGCAGCTCCAGGAGCTATGGTCGAGCCTGGCGTCGCAGGTGAGCGTGCTGCCGCTCGCCGCGCGCGTCGAGGTGTTCGTCGACGTCGGCATCTTCCGGAGGTCGGTGTTCGTCGACGACGACATCCTCCGGGTGTCAGACTACACGCCCGAGCGCGTGGAGTGGATGCGCCTCGCGCTGGAGGACATGGTGGAGGAGCCGTGGCCCGTGCGCTTCACCGGCATGGAGCTGCACCTGCCGGAGCCGATGCGGCGCGACCATGATAAAGACGAAGCCGCCGTCGACGACGATGACACGGACGCCGGTGAACGGCCAGCGAAGCGAAGGAGGGTCGTCGCCGCCGGGGAGGATTGCCCCATCTGCTTGAAACTGCTGGAGGGCGACGACCTCGCCGCGTGGCCCGGGTGTCGCAAGCCCCACGTCTTCCATGGCGCGTGCCTGGAGCGCGTCCTCGTGGACAGCAAGACGTGCCCTATTTGCAGGCGCGCGCTGTACGTCGACCCTAAATAAACTCTAAAGCATGGAGGCTCGACGTTCGGCAAGTTGTAGTACAAATGTGCAACTAGCTGTTATTCAGAAATTATTTGTTTTGCTGAAGGATAGCATTCTTGGGGTTCATGGTCAGTTCACCAATGAATGAATCATGTCAACTGTATTCGATTTGAATGCATCTCTGTAACTACAATCGTGCGCCACAAGGGTGATACTATCGCCATGGTAACGGAATCATTTTCGCCAAATGTGACGTTCAGAAGAGATTTAATTAAACCCAGACTACAATCATGGAACATTCTGCTTCGGCGGTTGTCCACAGTGCAATTGTCAAATGGGTGTGATGTATTCAGATGGAACCTTCATGAGAATGAACAATTCTCAGTGGAGTCCATGTATAGAGCGTTAATCCAGTCCGATGTGCCAGTTGGTAATTATAAGATCTGGAAGATGAAGATACTTCTTAAGAATAAAATCTTTGGATGGTATCTTTGTCGCGGGGTTATTCTTACTAAAGATAACCTTATTAAGAGGAATTGGCATGGAAGTCCACAGTGTGTCTTTTGTCACCAAGAGGGGACAATAAAACATTTATTCTTCCAATGCAAATTAGCTCGTTCTATATGGTCAGTCATCCAAATAGCTTCTGGTTTGTATCCTTCCTGTAGTGTTGCTAATGTATTTGGCAACTGGTTACATGGGATTGATCACAAGTTTAGAACTCTTCTCAGGGTACAACTGGTTACATGGGATTGATCACAAATTTAGAACTCTTCTTAGGGTGGGAGCGCTTGTTATTATTTGGTCGCTTTGGCTATGTAGAAATGATAAGATTTTTAACGATAAAAATACTTCTCTGTTGCAGGTTATCTACAGATATATCGGGACTCTTCATTTATGATCCTCTCTACAACGTGTGGAGAATCAAGACATGTTTACGTAGGTGTGTACACGATTGAAGAATACGGCGAGGGATACTTTTACCATGAGTGGCAACATTATCATAGAGTTGACCCCCTCCGCTTTAGGCGTTTTACTGACTCTATATGTTTTTTCTTTATATTTCACCTTTTTATTCCGTCTGTGTGAGAGGACCTTTTTTGGCTGTGTGCATCTTATACTGACTCTATGTTTTTTCTTTGTATTTTGCCTTTTTATTCCGTCTGTGTGAGAGGACCTTTTTTGGCTATGTGCATCTTATGCACAGACCGGGTGTAATGCTTAAAACACCTTAAATCTTTTAAGTAGTACAAAAGCGCCCCTTTTCGAAAAATCTCTGTAACTACCGTTCAAGTGAAAATTGTTTGTTCAATCATGTAATCATTATACACGAACTATTTTTGGGAAACTCATATGCATCAACTGAACTTTCATATACATGTAGTGTTTCTAGATGAAAAACTCTACAAAAACAAAACTGGAAGTAGAAAAAAATAGGTATATGAACTTACAGTTATAGGATGGATTGTATGAACAAAGGATAATTAAGCTATACACAATCACTTGTAGTCTATATAGTTTATGCTCTACACATGCAATGGGAGAGGGGGTTCTCCCAGAGGTCATAGTGCGGGAAGGTGGCCTCGGGGAGGCCTGTTCGTGTCTGGTGGGTGATCATCACATCCTCCACGAAATTCGCCCATGGCATGTATGGGTCGCCGAAGAACTTCGACATGAGCCCCTTGTCCGGCTTGATAGACTTGAGCCTATGTCGCCCCATGTAACGGCGGAAGCCAATGATCAGCTTCGCAAAATTGCCGCCATGGGTCATGACGAATACGTCCGACTTCAGGCATACCAGGAAGTCCAGTGCGGCGAGGCTGGTTACATGCTTCTTGAAATGCTCTATCTCCTCCTTGCTTGCGAGATCTTCTTTGGTAACCTGCAAGCAACAAAGATAATGGGTCAGTTCTCTCTACAACAAATCCACCTGCTGATGGTTGCTTGCCCATCCATAGGTAATTGTCTCAGTTTCCTTTCTGAATCTGTAGTTTCGCATTATGTCCATGGCACTTGACGTTTGAAGGCAACAAACAGGATTTGCAGTAGAACACCTACCAAATTGGGGAACATGTTCCTCAGCGGCGCCATTCTATTGTTCCCACCGTACACTTGCCCTGATGCAACATATATCTGAGTCTCCTTCGTATATCCCATTGCACGCAGAATGAAACCTATTTCCCCAGGCTCAAGCGGGCAGCGGCCTTCTTTTCTCTTTTCCAGTGCTAAAGACCAAAGGTGAGATCCATTCTGCATATACAAGAGAAATATATGTAACTACTGTACTTTGTGACCTTATTCTCTTCAGGCTAAAATCATTGTCTAGACAATGAACATTAGTATATCACCTTGAAGCGTCTTGGCCATTGTTTCTGTCTATATTCAGCCATCATTGCTTTCTCCTCTCTGGTTCCAGCAAAATCACAGAAGGATAAACCCACCATTCCTTTCTCGAATCTAAGATGAAGAGCCCTTCAAAAGCAGGAATAACAGTGTGAGACATGTAAAAAATTGCCAACTCCAGGGCAGTTTACTCTGAACATCACGAGCTACACTTACATGTATGGATTTACATTCCCAGTTCGATTACGCATCCTTGTTGCCAGTTTGTCAGCCATTTCTTCAATGCCTGGTAGAAACTTTAAGGCGTGATAATTAACTCTGCATCTGAGCCGGTTAATCTTCATTGGAACATTATCATACCTGCAATGATGAGTGTACTTTACACTATGGTCATAAGTCAATGGAAGTGAACAAAATAGCAAGGAATAAACTGGGTGGGGTGTAGGGCCAAGGGGGAGAGGGGAGAGGGGAGAGAGGAGAGGGAGAATAGCAGAGAGCAATATACTTGACCACGAAGACTCTAATGTGAAGAACTACTCGCTGTGCTAAACAATTATGCAACAAGTCTGAAGATAATGAACAGAATAGAGCCATGGAAATATCTTCATAAAATGATATTAAGACTTACCCCAATCTATCAACGAATGGTTTGATAGACATTATCTTTTTCTCTTTGATCCTTGGAAGTACATTATCGACATAAAACTGCGCTGGTGCATATTTTGGGATATTTTTTACAGTACGCCTGTTAAAATCAACATAATTATAGACGTTACAATTAAGTATGACAATATGTTGGCACATAGGAAAAACAACATATGCAACAAGCAAAAACAAGAAACAACATAAGCACATTTATCTAACCATAAAAGTAAATGTACAGGTAGAACCATTTTGCAGGTGGCTGTATGGCTGGCATTTAACAAAAAATTCACAGGTGGTAATCACGGAAATTGGCAGAATTTTCATCACTATGAAAAATCTTATCCGGCAGATAAACGAGAATAACAAATATAGGTCTATAGCTATGTCAGCCAGCAAACTATCATGCCACACAACGTACCAGTGCCAACCAATTATGAATAACACATACGACAGCGGGTACTGTAGTTCAAAGCGCTATAATGAACTAGGATTGATAAAAATGTCACAAAGAGAAATGAGCAGAAGCAAAAAAGAAAAAGAAAAAAACATTGCAATGCCCCAGCAGTACAATCTTATTGCATCCTCAAAACTCAGGTCACCAATATAATAATCTGAATTGGACAAGCAGACTTATACTTGGGGAGCAATTGATGACGTTTGAAGCAGAGACAACTCTAGTTGCACTGGCATTGCATTAGCAATATATTGCACAAAAATATTGCATACATGAGAAATGCATATCTAACTTGTAAAGAACGGAAACTGCAGCAGAAGACACCTAGTTAGTCGGCTTGTTCAAGTTAATACGCTCCAAGATTGATTGTTCCCTCTCTAATAATATTAGTGTTGATTTTACTACAAAAGAAAGCAGTGCTCTAAAAATCATTATCATTCATGTGTTCAGACTTTAGCATCAAGCTATTGAGCTGACAGCAGCTAAGACAGGTCAAAAGATGAAATGAAGCAACCAACCTTATACTGGTGAACAGCTCATCTTTTTCTGTGAACCAGTCAGGAATATCTCGAACAATGCGAACATCATCCTTCAAATAATTTATAAAATGATCTACATCGAAGATATCTTCAAATTTCCTGAATAGAAAATACAAGGTTGTCAAATATTAAATACTTTTGCCAGAAGCTAACAGGATAACAGATAGTTCAAATTACAAAGGGGCATAAGCAAGCAGGAGTCAATTCAGAAAGGAGATCAGAATTATCACTTACGTTTGATCTTTCCATATTTGATCCTGCTTCAGCACAGGCAAAATAAGTGTGGCGTTCATTATCTTAGCAATTGCAACAGCATTACATATCTGTGAATATATCAAGTAGTGCAATCAACTCACAGTGCTTGATACAAATTAGGCAAGCTGCCACTTATACTACATAAACAAATGTTGCATAACAAGTCAAAAAATTTATGTCCTTCAAAATCCACATGGAAATAAAAATTATGTGTTATTAAGGCAAAAATAAAGTTCAACAAATTGATAAATGGGAATAGGGCACGTACGTACAGCTATTCGTTGCTGATTCAATCCTCCCTCAGCATGAATAAAAATATACCCAGAAGTTTCATTCTCTGACACAAGATCTGCAGAATAGTAGAGGGAAAAAAACATTTATTCTCATCAGGATGCAACCATGGTTTCAGGTGAATGGTTTTCATATTTTCATAAGCTATGGTGATGAATATAAACAGCGGGTGAGTACCAAAACAGCATCAACTTGGGATCCCTTCCCCCAAGAGGAAGCAATAGGAATCATTGCTTCATGAAAAAAGCTTTGTGTGTTGGGGGTAACTAGAATTAAACTAGCCATTAAAGAACAAATGTAGAGAGAGTATTTCGTTTCCGGGTTCCCTTTCCACTTGTGCTCTTGCAAATGATATCACAATTTTATCCTCATCTCAAAGTCAGCCAGTCACATTTTATTTCCCCAGCCACCCAACTTGCGCTTGTAATATCTTCTAACCAAACATACTGTATCTAGCAGGTCAACTGTTCAATTTACTTATGGTCTTGAGAAACAAAGTCAGCCAGTCACGTTTTATTTCCCCAGCCCTTGCGCTTGTAATATCTTCTAACCAAACATACTGTATCTAGCAGGTCAACTGTTCAATTTACTTATGGTCTTGAGAAACAAAGTCAGCCAGACACGTTTTATTTCCCCAGCCACCCAACTTGCACTTGTAATATCTTCTAACCAAACATACTGTATGTAGCAGGTCAACTGTTCAATTTACTTATGGTCTTAAGAAAATTTTATCAACTACCAGAGCAACATATCGGCTTTGCAGTAGTACAAAGATACATGAAGATACCGCAAACAAAATGGTACACTGAGAAGATACAGTCACAGTTAAGAAACATCTTTCATCGCATTTCTATCCAGCACTTGCCTGAGATCTCATCACTGCGGCGCTCGGCACACGGCTTCCAAGACATCGCTGCGGCATGCGGATTCTCCCATAGAGAGTTGCTCACCTGAACGGTAACAACACCAAGCCAAGCCGAACAAACAAACGTTAAAACAGATTGCACGCACAGATATCCACCCAGATGCAAGCTGAGATCAGCATCACTTTACCCCGGGGCACTGGAGCCGAATCCCATCCTTGCGGCACAGGTAGGGCGCGTTCTAGGGTCCAATAACAACACAAATGTCAGCAAGCATCAAGGATCCCGATGCGATGCGACGCGACGAAGATCGGCGGGATCGAGGACTCACGAGGCGCGACCAGACGGAGGGGGCGGAGACGAGCGCGCCGAGGGCGACGCAGGCGAGGACGGCGAGCAGGATCCGGTAGGAGGCTGGGGACGAGGGCGACCGGGGGTCCTCGAGCGCGAGGAGGGCGCGGACGGCGGCAGGGAGGGGGTGCCTCTGGTGGAGCGGAGGGGACGGGCGCAGCGCGCCGTCCTTGCCGCCGTCGCCGCCGCCGCGTGGGGAGGAGAGGAAGGGGGAGGAAGCGGAGGCGGCCTCCGCGTCGCGCTTCGCGGGCGAGCCGGAGGCGCGGGCCGCCGCCGCCGCCACCGTGGCGTGCCGCAGCTCGGCCATGGCGGCGTCGGTGCGAGGAGGGAAAGGAGAGTGTGCCGCGGCTGCGGGTAGTGGGAACTGTTGGGATCTCCCGAGTGACGTGCTCGATGCCGTCCACCGGTGTGGGTAATCGCGAATTCGCGACCAGGTTCTCATTTTCAGCCGAAATTTCGTCAAATTTTCGAAAAGTTCAGCAAAAATATATTTTTCCCATTGTAATATGAGTCTCATTTTTTTTAAAAAAAAAATGGGTTTTCCCCGCCCCAACTTTTATTAAAGCCAAAGCAAACCACAACAGGTAAACTGTTAAACAGCTCTCGGCGACAACCAAAGTAGCTGCCACAGATCAAGTAAACAATGTTCAAATAAACTACCTTATTACATCTCTCATGAAGAGTTTTTAGAATCAGATACTTTTTTCAGCTAGTCCAGCCGATTTCTAAGCAGTTCCCATCTTCGATGATTCAAAAGCCTTAAGCACTGGAGAAGTAGAATACCTTGGACCTCGGAGCATAAGATTTTTCACTGCGTGATCGTTGCCCCCACCCGATCCAAAGCACAATGTATACTTCGCCATCTTTTCCCTTAAAAGACAAAATCGTTACGCAAAAGTCATAAACTCCATAAGGTAGCAGAAGTGGCAGTGTTAAGAGCTTCACAATGCTTTTTTGAGAAGGAAGATAAAGATGTAAAAGATACAAGAGGAGGGATATTAAAAAATCCAGCAATCACGGCCCAAATTTCTCTTGCAACAATACAATCAAAGAGTATATGTTGCACTGATTCCAGTTCATTGCAAAGACACAGGTTTTATCTTCAACATGTCTCCATTTAGCAAAGATTATCTCTAGTCAAACTTTTATTATTATACATCAGCCACATGAAAACATGAATATTAGGTGGAACTTTTATTTTCCAGATAAAACCTTTAATTTCAGAGGATATGCCACCAAAATTGATCATTTTATAGAAAGATTTCACAGAGTATTGGCGAGAAGATTCTATGGTCCAAATAGGACAATCTGCATAGAATGATAATACAATTTGCTTAACCACATCTACCAACAGTCCCATCTAGCCATAGTGATTTCATCCACACATCTTCTAAAAGTAAGTTGTAGTTGTTCTCCATCCCAAACATGGGCAAGAGTAGCTTCTTGTTAATGACATATATCAAACAAGTCCCAGAAAGTAGTTTTAAGAGAACATTCCCCCACCCACTTGTCATGCCAGAAGGCAATATTCTCACCATTCCCAGGGTTCCATTTCCAGAAGGTTTTTGTTGCAGTAAAGGCCCAAGCAATACTTTTCCAGAAAGGGGAGCCCGGGGCAGGTGTAGCATAAAAATAATGGTTTTGTCAGTGGCATGCTTGAAACAGATAATTTTTTCTAGTCTCTATCTTTTCCCTCAAGAAACAAGAAGAGCCATATTGAACTCCCTGAGGTTAGGAACTCCCAACCCTCCAAATTCCTTTTTTTCTAGCCACAAGGCCCCAATTAGCTAATTGATATTTATGGATCTCACCCACATTGCTCTAGAAAAAATGAGACATTTGGGAGGAAATCGTGTCAATATCCCATTTAGGGAATTTCATCATAACCGTAAGATAGGAAGGGATAGTAGCAATACAAGTAGTTAACAAGATCAATTTGCCCCTATAAGACAAAAGTTTGCCTAACCAGCCAGCAATGTTCTTAATAATTCTGTCAATAATAGGTTGTAAGTCATCTATCCTAAGTTTTTTAAAGTGCAGGGGAACTCCGGGATATTTGAATGGAAACTCACCAAATTGACAACAGGAAATCTATGCAAATTCATTGGACATAGAGTCAGAAACATGAATAGTATACAGGTCACTCTTATGAAAATTAATTTTTAAACCAGAAAGTTTCTCAAAACAAGTCAAAATCATTTTAAAATACTAGCATAATCTAAGGAGTCCTGGATGAAAAGGATGGTATCGTCTGCATACTGCAGACTCACCACCCCACCAGGAATGATATGTGGAAGAAGCCCTCCAATCAAAGCATGGTTGACAGCTTTAGCCAGCATCTTAGAAAAGACATCAGCCACCAAATTAAAAAGTAAAGGGAAGTGAGGGTCACCCTGTTTCAGCCCTCTCCTCCCAACAAAATGGGGCCATTGGTGTCATTAATCCTAACTTGAAAGGTGCCTTGGTCTAGGGTACAGAAAACCCAGGCCACCCATTTCTCACTAAAGCCTCTAGAGAGAAGCATTTCCTTTAAAAAGTTCCAACTCACTCTATCATAGGCTTTCTCATAGTCAAGCTTAAGAATTAACCCACTAGAATCGGATCCGTGGAGTTCATGAATAACTTCATGAGCCATAACCACACTCTCCAAAATAAATTTGCCTTTAATAAAAGCAGTTTGATTAGGAGAAATTAATTTGTCACGGAGGGGGAAAACCCTAGTAGTCATTGCTTTAGGGAAAATCTTAACAGTACTGTTACTAAGGCTGATAGGTCTGAAGTTTTTCATCTCTTTAGGTTCAGGAGTTTTAGGGATAGGTTAATGATGGCAAAATTAAGTTTGTAGATATCAAGATTCCCATTTTCAAAATCTCTAACCATCCACATAAAGTCATCTTTAATAAAGTCCCAAAAGGTTTGGTAAAATAAGAAAGATAGACCATATGGACCAGGGGATCCACTAGCATAAGAACTCACAATAGCTAGCTTAATCTCTTGCTCCGAAAAAGGTTTTTCTAGGTTAGTTCTCGCTTCCTCATTGACCATCTCCTCATTAGACCAGAACCCAACATATCAGTAGTAGAAGTCAATGGTCCAGATGGACCCACCAGTTTAGAAAGATGGTGTTTCCTATGTCTATGATTGGCTAAGGCTTGAAAGTAAGCATTGTTACGATCCCCCTCAAGGATTTTTTCTATCTATGTATCTTTGCCAAAGGGCAGTTTCCTCTTTTCTCCAAATATCATCAAGTTCTTTCTTAATGTATTTCATTATATCATAGTCTGTAGCAGACAACTGCTGAGATTCAGACAAGGCATCCAGCAAGTCAAACTCAATAAGGAGAGCTTTCTTCTTTTTCTTGAGGGCAGCTTCAATATTGATAGACCACCCCTTTAATTTTTTTCCTAAGATCTCTAGTTTTGGACAACCAATTGTCAACAGAGGACACCGAAGAAGAAGTAGAAGACCAGGCCTCATGAACCAGTTGGTAAAAACCAGGTTGTGACAACCACCATTTCTAAAATATAAATATTTTGGGGTTTAGGGGTTTTCTAGCCCTAGTATCCAAGATCAGGGGAGTGTGATCACTCCCCGCCCTGGGAAGAACAATAAGAGAAGATAGTGGGAAGTGAGAATCCCAGTCCACAGATGTGAATACTTTATCAAGGACAACAAATATGGGATTATCTTGATCATTAGACCAAGTATATCCCCTATTAGAAACAGAATTTTCCAATACGCTCCACCTATTAATCCAGTCATTGAAGATAAAAGTAGTGTGTTGGTTAACTAACCCATTGCTTTTCTCACTATCATTCCTAACTAAATTGAAGTCACCACACATCATAATAGAGTATGAGGCAGCATCCAAAATATCATGAAGTTCAGCAATAAAATCCATTTTAAATTCAAGATAAGAAGAGCCATAAACTATCACCAAATGCCAAATAAAATCATCATCTCTGTTTTTAACAATATCTTTAATGGAAAACCTATTATTCACAAACCCAATTACCTCAAATAAATGTCTCCTAAGACCCAGAAGGATCTCCCCAATAGTATTAACAACAGGTAAATAATGCCAATTAAAATTGTTGGCCCTGTCAATAGCTTTAAGAAAGCCTTCAGATGTAATCTCTCTTTTAGTCTCTTGAAACCCAATAAAGTCAGGATTAGATTAGGAAATAGTATCACACAGACACTGAATTTTTCCAGGTTAACCAAGACCTCTAATATTCCAAATAAGACCTATCATGAAATTTTGAAGGGGTGATATAGGCCACAAGGCCTGACCTTAGTTAAGATAGCATGGGTTCTCCTCAAGGCATCACCAGTTCCCACTGGCTTGAAGGAACAACCACCCACCGGGGTCCCAACCAACTCATTTTGATCTAATTCTAGGTTATTAGGAAGAACAATCTAAGGGTTATTATTGGCAAAAGCCAAACATCTCTCCCTTTCCCCAACAATCAAATCATCAATGACATAATTCTTTTGAACCTCATCCCCACCAGTACATACATCTATTTTACCCATTTGATCATATAAAGTAGCATGATCAGTATTGGAGAAGAATTTACCTTTGAAAGTTTTTGGGATCTCCAGATTTTGCTTTCTCTTGTAAGCAGCAGCTTTCTCCATGATGTTTTACATTACCATGCCCCCTAGTAGCAGGCTTCCGCACTAGGATAGGGCCCCATTTGGAATTTTTCCCAGGAGCTGGTCCAGTCTCTTAAGCTTGGTTGAGAGTCTCCAGCAAGGATCTCTTCAAAGTAACATATTGAAGCACCTAGAAAGCCCCAGGGGGGAGAATCCCAAGCTCCTCCTCATTAACTTCCTCTTCATCAGACTCAGAAAAGTCTATAGACTTAAGTATGTCCTCACAATATTCCATACTTCTAGATTTTTTTACCATTTTTTATCTTTTCCACATCTTCCTCCACAAGAGCGGGTGTATCAAAGACATCCAACCCCGGGAGAAGGGCAAGAGGGGGAGTATGAATCTCTATAGGAGTAAAAGCCAAGTGTTCCACAGAAAGAAGACCTTTCGAAGTAGTCCCATTAGAAGATGTGATTATTATTTTCCTTATCAGAGATACCACATTCCATGATAAAGTTCTCATGATCAGAGTCAGAGCAAAAATCGGCCAGGTGGTTCCTTTCATGTTGTTTAGATTTACCATGTTTTGAGAAATTAGCTTTATCCAACTCATCAATAGCTGCATCACCATCTAGAAAATCCTCACATAAGTCATCTTTTTGGGCATTTTCATTATCACCTCCTTGTTCCTCTTCAGCACCTTCTTCTTCTACATCAACATCATCTTCAATATCAATGATAGAGTCAGCACCACCTGCTTGTTCAAACCCTTCCACAGTAAAACCCAACAAGAATAACTTTGTGACGCCCGAGACCGACGTCCCAGAAGATTCCAGAAGGTTCCAGAAGATTCCAGATGTTCCGGGTTACCCGTGTGGTTCTTTTGTGCTTGTGTTATTTATTTTTGCATTGCATCATGTCATCATGCCATCATGTCATATTTTATTTTGCATCTCAACCTAAATAAATCGTGTGGACCTTCGGTCCATTTAAATCGAGGGAAGGTGACTTCTCTTTATAACATATAAAAGCCTCTCAATATTTAGGGAGCTATATTAATTAATTATTCCATTGCTTCGGAATCACCATAACACACGTACATAATTTTTCCCCATGCCTATTTCACTTCAAGTTCACCGTCAAAACCTTGCCTAGAATTCTTTCCGTTGTTTCGAGGCTCCTCCAAAATCTAGACTCCTTTTGAACTCCTTGAGGCAAGCTATTTATTTTTAGTTTGCACTTCCTTTTTGTTGGAACTATTTTTGTGGGGTTGGTAATATCCCGTAAAGCCTTATAAAAATGTCCCATCTTTTATTTTCTGTTCTCTGCCTCTTCTTTTTATTTTGCTCTCTCTTTTATTTTTGTTAAGAGATAAAAGGGGGCATCCCTCACCTCCTTCTCCCTTGGGAGCCCAGCCAGCCACCCTTCTTGGCCCACCAGCCTCATAGCCATCTGGGCCTTCCTTTTCCCTCTTTCGGCCCAGCAGCAGGCCACTCCAGCCCGCAGGCCCACTCCGGCCGCACCAAACCCTAGCTTCGCTCGACCCGTTCCCTCTCTTCCCTCTGGCCGCCGCCACCCCTAGCGGCTCGACCCCGCTACTCCCTCTCGCTCGATGCTCTCTCTGGCCCGAGCCCGTTTCCTCCCGATCCCCTTTCTCGTAGCGCCCGACCACCTCCCTCGTTCCATCTCAGCAGCACCGGCGCGGTCTCTCCCCTCGATCGAGCGCCGCCAGGAGCGAAGCCGCCTCGAGCCTGCTCCGTCCTCGCCTCCCTCCGAGCGGGGCCTCGACCAGCGCCACCCCGACGCGCCCGATGGCCCTGTCCCTCCGCGGCTCCCTCCTCCTCCAGTTCGCGGCCGTCCCGAGCGCCCCTCCTCTCCTTCTCCAGGGCAGGAGCTCTGCCTCCCCATCGCCCTCCAGGCCGCGCTCGCGCCCGCTGCTTCACCAAGCCGGCCCGGGCCGCACCAGAGGCCTCTGTCGCCAGGGCGCCTCGCGAGCTCGCCCCTCCTCCTCCTCCACCAAGGCGCCGCCCTGCCTCCGTTCCCCTCGCTCGGTGACGCGCGCCGCCGCGCCAGGACTCGCGGCCAGGAGTGCCTCGCCGTCGCCTGAAGCCCCGACGGCCTTCCGTCGAGCCAGGGCTCGATGCCCGTACGCCCAAGCCGCGCCCCGGCTGCTCATTCTTCACCAGGCCGCGGCTGCGGTCTTCTTCCTCCAGGAGCCGCCGTCCTTCTTCCAGGCCCTGCGGCCTCCTTCGTCCAGCGCTGCGGCCATGAGCAGCGCCGAGCCGCGACCTGCACCTCTCCGTCGCCCGCTGTTTTCCCTTTTTTTTGTAGTTTTGTTGCTGTAGTGTTGTTTTGTATTGTGTTGCTGTGTTGATGATTTGTCAGATGACCCGAACGAGTATACGGCGACCCGAACAAGTACCTCTTCGAAACAAGTTCCTCTACGAACGAGCTCCGTGAACATCTACAAAACGCCCCGTGTACGACTACCGACGCCCGGAAAACGACCAAGTTCCACTACTTCCCACGACGGCCACGTGTACAACTACGTTGCCAAGACGGCCCCGACAAGTACCACGACGACCCGAACGACTACCGATGACCGTGAACAACTACCGCCGTCGTGGAACCGCCAAGACGAACGGAACAACTACTTCCTCTACGAGTTGCGTGAACGACTTCTTCCTCTTCGGCCGTGTACCACTACTTCCACTACTACGGCTTCTTCCACTACGTCTCGAACCGCCCCGAAACGCACGCTTCAAAGGTATAACCCCGAGACGTGACCCGTGGATGCATGCTTGCTTGTGTTGTATGAAATGTCTCTCGTGTGTGCTCCGTGCCCGTTCCACCTTTTGTCTTGTTCCTCGGTTGCCTCGTCACCGACTCGTGGGAACCCGGTAACGGGATCGCCCCACCTTTCATCTCGCTTGACTCGCTCACGTCGATTCTATCTTTTGCACCGGACTCTCAACGAGTTACCGGAGCCGATATGATGCCGTTGCATCATTTTCGGAATCGTTGCCGTGGCACTTTTCCCTTTCACCACGGTGACAAATGCTTCTTGTCTCTTTTAAGTCAACCTTTTAATAATTGCATAAACTTGATCATGTCATCCGCATCATGTTAACAACATTAATATGTGTGAATTGTTGTTTGCTTATAATTATTAAACATGCTCATGAGGATTTTCCCGGACATGTTGTTGTTCTTTTCCGGCCTCATTTAAAATGTCTAAATAGTGTAGTTTCTTTATGTTTCACCTCTTGCCATGCTAAAAAAATTTAAGCTTGTCTTGTAAATAATGAGAGTCAACTAAATAATTAAATGTGGTGTCGTCAATATGCAACTTGTTGCATATTGATCTCCACTTAACTTGTAGTATTTGTTTGTGCACTTTGCCATGCCTTGCATAATTAAACCGGACATGCATCATGCTTGTTTGTGCATCGTGCCATGTTATGATTGTGTGTTTACCGTGTTGTTTTCTTCTTTCCGGTTGCTTCTCTTGTTAGCTTGGTTTCGTTCCGGAGTTGTGAGGATCCGCTCGACTGTTGCTCCGTCTACTTCTTGGATCCGTTCTTCTCCCTTGTGGAATTCCAGGCAAGATGACCGAACCCGGATACCATTACTATCTTTGCCTATTGCTAGTAGATTCGCTCTATAGTTTTGCCTCGATGCCCATGTTTTCCTGTCAGCCTCCTACTTGTAACCAATTGCCATGTTTAACCACCCTACCTATGCAAACCGTTGAATGGCTAAGTACGCTTCGCTCAGCCCTTCTTATAGCATTGCTAGTTGCAGGTGAAGACCGAAGATGCTTGCTTCATGTTGAAGTTTGGTTGGGTTATATCACACTATATAAATGCTTAAAATGAAATCATCTATATATTGGCAAGGGTGGAAGGCTAAGCCTTTTGCTTGGTGTTTTGTTCCACTCATGTCGTTAGGATCCGTATAAGCCGGTATTATGTTCCTTGATTATGCGTTCCTAACACGGTTGGGGTGTATGGGACCCCCTTGATAAACCGCTAAGTGCTAAGTCTTTTCCAGCAAGTCCCAACATTTGGTACTATTTGCCTCATAATAACAACTTAATTAATTAAATTTGCATAGAGGGTCGCTCCCTCGAGGATCCTTTATTTCTACATAGCAGGGGGGGCCAGTGCCGATGGTGTTGGTCCCAAACGGGGAGTCTGCGGGAACCACCACGGGGAAACTCGAGGATTGGGTCCTGTAGAATCGCCCATCCGGTCGTGTCCTGAGACTTAGATACGCGCGGCTACTATCAGGGTGTCGACACGCCGGGAGGATTTGCTGGATTAGCCTTACCTTAGTTCGGTTTAACTTGAGCACGGGATTCCGAGAATACTCGGGTCTTCCCACCTATGGAGTTGCGACTCCGCGGATCGTGGGCTTGTGATGGGCCAAGTTGGGACACCCCTGCAGGGTTTTGAACTTTCGAAAGCCGTGCCCGCGGTTATGTGGCAGATGGGAGCTTGTTAATTCCGGTTGTAGATAACTTGACACAATGTTTCAATACACTACCAGCGTGTGTACCGTGACTGTCAATTTCCGAATAGGGATTCGGGAGTTGAACACGGTGGGGTTATGTTTGTCCGGCTTTAGTTAGGATCACTTCGTGATCATCTTTCGACCGATGCTCTTCTCTTCTCGCTCTCTATTACGTAAGTTAGTGCTAGTTGCTGCTGCAGACTCTTGTTTTGTTTCCTTCACCTCTCGTTCTTTCTTCAGCCTTATCCTCACCCAAGGCTTAAATAGTATTGTTACCCGGGAACGGGATTGCTGAGTCCTCTGTGGCTCACAGTTACTTCACCACACCAGATGCAGGTTCAGCCGGGTTTGAAGCAGGAGCTGGTCCAGTTCTTCACTGGGAGCTCGTTGAAGCTTGTGGCCGTTTGCGTGTGACGTTTCGATGTTCAGTAGTGGTTTCTACTAGGATTCGATCCTGACCTGTGGCTTTATGTTGTTTTGGTATCTTTCTTTTGTTTCTTCACCCGTAGTCGGGTTGTGATGTTCTGAATGATGATTGTTTATGTAATGTATTGTGTGAAGTGGCGAGTGTAAGCCAACTATCTTCTTTTGCTTTTTAATCCCTCTTTTACATGAGTCGTGCAAAGATACCAAACTTGAGATCATTCTAGGATGGGCTTATATCTTTAAGTCGTGCCTCGACACGTAGGAGATATAGTCCCATCCTGGGCATTACAAGTTGGTATCAGAGCCTTCTCCGACCTAGAAGCCCCCACTGATTGATCGAATCGTTGACGGTTGAGTCTAGGCACACACTGAAAACTTTTTGAGTCCTATATTATATCGGAGAGTAGGATTTCTTTGCTCCTCATCCCCTTTCTTTCTGGTGAGGACTCCTGACGTTTACTCTTATCTCTTCTACTTTCAAAAATTGCACCAAATTTTTTTTTAGGATCCCGCGAGTATTCTGGGATTGTTTCGATGTTCTTGTGACAAGGATATTGTTCTCGATGCCTCCTGTTACCGAGGAGTTGAGCTTCGGGGTATCATTGACACAAGCTTATCGCGACAGTACTAAATACTTAAGACGGCCGACATCGAAAATCTCTCCTATACGGCCAGTGGCAAGATAACCCCGACATCACCCAGTACTGGGGAGGTAGTTCGAGAGTATTGCCATAGCTTGTTATAGTGGATGCTTTTCGAAGGTCCGAGGTACACAGTTTCCGAGAAAGACTGGTTATGTGTTGAAGGATGGATACACCTGGATGTAGGTTTAGAGTTGATTGCGCGGTGCTTCCCGTGTATCCCCAACACCTGATTGCATAACTGGAAACTTTCGGAAATCTATAGGTGGGTTCATCTAGTAGTTCTAGGCATTCTTCCAACGGATGCTCGATATGAAGTTCGGGGTTCTACATTGAGTGAAGTGGTTTTATGGACTTGTTCTGATCGGGAGTTGCATCTTAAAGGGTCCTTGGCTATGCTGATCCGGGGATTGCAAAACCCTTTTGTAACATGTTCCATGAGCTTACAGCACGAAGATGTCGAACGAAGCTTCTATCTTGTATTTGTTCTATCTGTTCCTTGTTCCTTTTTATTTACCTTTTGTTCTCCAAGTGGCTTCTTGACTAGTTGATGTACCTGCGGAATTCATTCGTTCAATCCTCTGTTCGAATGATATTGTGAAGATCATATCTATCCTTTGTTTTTGTTTTGATTCGGGTATTCGAGTTGCTTCGATGTCAAATGTTGATTCCATACCTTTCCTAAGCAGTGTTCTCATATCTCTATGGGAGTGCTAATTCTTCTTGACCATCAAGTTTTCATGTTAAATCCTTTTCAACCGGTGTGCCTTCTCTTCAAGTTATTCCATACGGACGTCGTTGAGAGATCTGACGATTTGTCTGTTTCATTCATCCCAAGTTGTCTTTGTTTTCCCCACCCTCCCACCCTTCTTCTTCTTGGAGTTGGAAATTCTCAAATGAAATATCCATTTTATTCATGTGATATTTCTTCATTCTTTTCCTTCAATGTTCTTATCCGGTGAATTATCGTGAAGATGCTCAAGAGCTTCAAGTTCATCATTCTTTTCTTCTCTAATTCTTCCGGTGGATGTAATTCAAGATTTCGGTGTTGATCTTATCCTTTTCCTCATTTCACAATGCTTTCTTATTCCGGTGCACCAAATTAATCATTCTCCTCTTGCTATTCATATCCGGAGAGCTCAAGATATCTCAGAAGATTCATAATTCCATTCTTAATCCGTTCAAACTATTTTGAGGTTGTTATCTTATTCAAGCCATTTAATTCAACAGGTGCTATATCTTTTAAGCAATCTTTTCCAACGGTGATTTCTTGAGTGGGCCCTAACACACAGGTCTTTTCCCAGGATCTTACCTGACTCTTCTTTCTCCGGAGTTATTTTGAAATTCTTTTCAAAGTGTGACGTAAGAATGATTTCCATCAGTCACATGCCTTCTCCAAGATCGCTTTCAAATTCTTGTTCATCATTGGTTCAACCTTTTAATTCTTTATTCCGGAGTGCTCAACAATTCTTCATGGCATTTCTCGTCTTCATTCTCAACATTTGGAGACCGAAGAAGTGTTTCTCTTAAATCTTGGCCCGTTCTCTTGAAGATTCGGGGTTCTAGCTTAATGCCATCCTCATAATTGTTTTCGATTGTGGGAATTGTTTTCATGCCCCTTCAGAGCAATTCTTGAGTTCTTCTCATTGTGATCCTCCGAAGGCCATCATTTCAGAAGATTCTTCGTTCTCAGTTTTCAACTTCGTCCTCCAAATATTCTTCATTGCTGCCTCTTCGTTCGTCTCCATATTCTTACGGTGGTTCTTTCAAGTTTACTTTTCCGTTGTTATCGTTTCAATTCAATTGTTCTTTTTCACAATCCTACCGGTGCTTTGTTGAAGATTTATCCAAGCATGTGCTAGATCTCTCTTTAATTCCTTGCAACGAGAATAAGTAGCATGCCAAATCCTTGGTTGTCATCAATTTAATTGGTGAAGGAGATGCATGACATAATTCTTATTCTTATTCCTTCAACCTGTTTTAATTCTTTTCTCTGGAGCTTGTTCATCATATCATATCCTTGGTTCTAAATTTCTTCATCTTGCTTTCCGGAGCTTCAAGTTATTTCAATTATCATTTCAAAGCTCAATCTATTCACCGCAGGCCTTGAATCTTATTCTTTTCGTCTTTCACTTCTCATGCTTTCATTACCGGAGTTCTTCATGGTGGTTCATCATCATGTTTTAATTCATCCTTGAAGTTTTCTTCAAGATTCTTGTTGGAGCTCAAGCATTCTTCATCATGCTTTTCCAATTGCAATCCTTTCTACATTATCTTTGCAGATGGTGTTATGTCATTCTTGATAATTTTCCTTCATGTTTCATGATTCACAAGTTGTCAAGAATGAGATAATTAAAACCATTATTTCTTTCTCTCTAGGAGATCCTTTCAACCCCTCTTTTTTTATTCATTGGAGTTATCTTGGGTTAAATTTCACCTAAAAGCTTTCCCTAAGGATTGTCGCTATTATGGTGCTTATAAATGACCCAAGTTCTTCATTTATCATTCCGGTGAGATAAGTTTTTCATCTCATTGTTGATCTCAGTCCAATCAATTGTTTAAGTTAGTGGCTGGTTGTCACCTCTAAATTTTGAGATGTTTTCCGTAAGCCCACAACGAGCTTATTCTTTTCGTTGTTGATTTTCAATCAACTCCGTTCAGCCCTTCTTCGTAAGGATGTTTTTCATATTCATTCATGGGAGAAGTTGTCATATCTTTCTCCGTTTAATTCTTTCATTGAGTTATACTCTATTCTTTCATTCCGGAGGCTTTGTTATGTTGCTCTCTCCAAACCATCTTATCATTTTATCAAGATCTTGTTCTCCCTTGCTTGTTCATTTAACCGGAGTGTTGTATTTTCATTCAAGTTCCATCATCTTATCAAGTTTTGCCTGTTTTTTTTTAACCGGAGTGCTGTCTGAATCCTTCTTACCACTTGTGCCTTTCTTTCAATTGTTTCGGAGGCAATATGTTGCTGTTTTCATCAAGTATCATTCCATCTCCTCAAGCTCATGTTTAATTCCTTCCATTTCAGACGGAATGCTGTCCAAATTCTGTCATTCTTATTCCTTGGCTATACCATTGCGGTTTCTTATTCTTTCGTCATCCGTGAGCTCTTGTTTCATGTCTTTCAACCTCAAGGTTCTCTTTGTGCTACTTGTTCCTCTTTTCTAACGGAGTATTTTCATATTCGTTCATCTCCGTTGTTTTTTCTTTCAGTTTGTTCAACCTCTCAGGTTCTTTGGTTTCACTCGTCGGTCAAAGAAGCAACTTTGTTTTACCTCTTCCTCTTCCGTTTTTACCCGGTGATATCTCTAGGATCTCGGGTCGAGATCCTCTGTTAGTGTGGGAGAGTTGTGACGCCCGAGACCGACGTCCCAGAAGATTCCAGAAGGTTCCAGAAGATTCCAGATGTTCCGGGTTACCCGTGTGGTTCTTTTGTGCTTGTGTTATTTATTTTTGCATTGCATCATGTCATCATGCCATCATGTCATATTTTATTTTGCATCTCAACCTAAATAAATCGTGTGGACCTTCGGTCTATTTAAATCGAGGGAAGGTGACTTCTCTTTATAACATATAAAAGCCTCTCAATATTTAGGGAGCTATATTAATTAATTATTCCATTGCTTCGGAATCACCATAACACACGTACATAATTTTTTCCCCATGCCTATTTCACTTCAAGTTCACCGTCAAAACCTTGCCTAGAATTCTTTCCGTTGTTTCGAGGCTCCTCCAAAATCTAGACTCCTTTTGAACTCCTTGAGGCAAGCTATTTATTTTTAGTTTGCACTTCCTTTTTGTTGGAACTATTTTTGTGGGGTTGGTAATATCCCGTAAAGCCTTATAAAAATGTCCCATCTTTTATTTTCTGTTCTCTGCCTCTTCTTTTTATTTTGCTCTCTCTTTTATTTTTGTTAAGAGATAAAAGGGGGCATCCCTCACCTCCTTCTCCCTTGGGAGCCCAGCCAGCCACCCTTCTTGGCCCACCAGCCTCATAGCCATCTGGGCCTTCCTTTTCCCTCTTTCGGCCCAGCAGCAGGCCACTCCAGCCCGCAGGCCCACTCCGGCCGCACCAAACCCTAGCTTCGCTCGACCCGTTCCCTCTCTTCCCTCTGGCCGCCGCCACCCCTAGCGGCTCGACCCCGCTACTCCCTCTCGCTCGATGCTCTCTCTGGCCCGAGCCCGTTTCCTCCCGATCCCCTTTCTCGTAGCGCCCGACCACCTCCCTCGTTCCATCTCAGCAGCACCGGCGCGGTCTCTCCCCTCGATCGAGCGCCGCCAGGAGCGAAGCCGCCTCGAGCCTGCTCCGTCCTCGCCTCCCTCCGAGCGGGGCCTCGACCAGCGCCACCCCGACGCGCCCGATGGCCCTGTCCCTCTGCGGCTCCCTCCTCCTCCAGTTCGCGGCCGTCCCGAGCGCCCCTCCTCTCCTTCTCCAGGGCAGGAGCTCTGCCTCCCCATCGCCCTCCAGGCCGCGCTCGCGCCCGCTGCTTCACCAAGCCGGCCCGGGCCGCACCAGAGGCCTCTGTCGCCAGGGCGCCTCGCGAGCTCGCCCCTCCTCCTCCTCCACCAAGGCGCCGCCCTGCCTCCGTTCCCCTCGCTCGGTGACGCGCGCCGCCGCGCCAGGACTCGCGGCCAGGAGTGCCTCGCCGTCGCCTGAAGCCCCGACGGCCTTCCGTCGAGCCAGGGCTCGATGCCCGTACGCCCAAGCCGCGCCCCGGCTGCTCATTCTTCACCAGGCCGCGGCTGCGGTCTTCTTCCTCCAGGAGCCGCCGTCCTTCTTCCAGGCCCTGCGGCCTCCTTCGTCCAGCGCTGCGGCCATGAGCAGCGCCGAGCCGCGACCTGCACCTCTCCGTCGCCCGCTGTTTTCCCTTTTTTTTGTAGTTTTGTTGCTGTAGTGTTGTTTTGTATTGTGTTGCTGTGTTGATGATTTGTCAGATGACCCGAATGAGTATACGGCGACCCGAACAAGTACCTCTTCGAAACAAGTTCCTCTACGAACGAGCTCCGTGAACATCTACAAAACGCCCCGTGTACGACTACCGACGCCCGGAAAACGACCAAGTTCCACTACTTCCCACGACGGCCACGTGTACAACTACGTTGCCAAGACGGCCCCGACAAGTACCACGACGACCCGAACGACTACCGATGACCGTGAACAACTACCGCCGTCGTGGAACCGCCAAGACGAACGGAACAACTACTTCCTCTACGAGTTGCGTGAACGACTTCTTCCTCTTCGGCCGTGTACCACTACTTCCACTACTACGGCTTCTTCCACTACGTCTCGAACCGCCCCGAAACGCACGCTTCGAAGGTATAACCCCGAGACGTGACCCGTGGATGCATGCTTGCTTGTGTTGTATGAAATGTCTCTCGTGTGTGCTCCGTGCCCGTTCCACCTTTTGTCTTGTTCCTCGGTTGCCTCGTCACCGACTCGTGGGAACCCGGTAACGGGATCGCCCCACCTTTCATCTCGCTTGACTCGCTCACGTCGATTCTATCTTTTGCACCGGACTCTCAACGAGTTACCGGAGCCGATATGATGCCGTTGCATCATTTTCGGAATCGTTGCCGTGGCACTTTTCCCTTTCACCACGGTGACAAATGCTTCTTGTCTCTTTTAAGTCAACCTTTTAATAATTGCATAAACTTGATCATGTCATCCGCATCATGTTAACAACATTAATATGTGTGAATTGTTGTTTGCTTATAATTATTAAACATGCTCATGAGGATTTTTCCGGACATGTTGTTGTTCTTTTCCGGCCTCATTTAAAATGTCTAAATAGTGTAGTTTCTTTATGTTTCACCTCTTGCCATGCTAAAAACATTTAAGCTTGTCTTGTAAATAATGAGAGTCAACTAAATAATTAAATGTGGTGTCGTCAATATGCAACTTGTTGCATATTGATCTCCACTTAACTTGTAGTATTTGTTTGTGCACTTTGCCATGCCTTGCATAATTAAACCGGACATGCATCATGCTTGTTTGTGCATCGTGCCATGTTATGATTGTGTGTTTACCGTGTTGTTTTCTTCTTTCCGGTTGCTTCTCTTGTTAGCTTGGTTTCGTTCCGGAGTTGTGAGGATCCGCTCGACTGTTGCTCCGTCTACTTCTTGGATCCGTTCTTCTCCCTTGTGGAATTCCAGGCAAGATGACCGAACCCGGATACCATTACTATCTTTGCCTATTGCTAGTAGATTCGCTCTATAGTTTTGCCTCGATGCCCATGTTTTCCTGTCAGCCTCCTACTTGTAACCAATTGCCATGTTTAACCACCCTACCTATGCAAACCGTTGAATGGCTAAGTACGCTTCGCTCAGCCCTTCTTATAGCATTGCTAGTTGCAGGTGAAGACCGAAGATGCTTGCTTCATGTTGAAGTTTGGTTGGGTTATATCACACTATATAAATGCTTAAAATGAAATCATCTATATATTGGCAAGGGTGGAAGGCTAAGCCTTTTGCTTGGTGTTTTGTTCCACTCATGCCGTTAGGATCCGTATAAGCCGGTATTATGTTCCTTGATTATGCGTTCCTAACACGGTTGGGGTGTATGGGACCCCCTTGATAAACCGCTAAGTGCTAAGTCTTTTCCAGCAAGTCCCAACATTTGGTACTATTTGCCTCATAATAACAACTTAATTAATTAAATTTGCATAGAGGGTCGCTCCCTCGAGGATCCTTTATTTCTACATAGCAGGGGGGGCCAGTGCCGATGGTGTTGGTCCCAAACGGGGAGTCTGCGGGAACCACCACGGGGAAACTCAAGGATTGGGTCCTGTAGAATCGCCCATCCGGTCGTGTCCTGAGACTTAGATACGCGCGGCTACTATCAGGGTGTCGACACGCCGGGAGGATTTGCTGGATTAGCCTTACCTTAGTTCGGTTTAACTTGAGCACGGGATTCCGAGAATACTCGGGTCTTCCCACCTATGGAGTTGCGACTCCGCGGATCGTGGGCTTGTGATGGGCCAAGTTGGAACACCCCTGCAGGGTTTTGAACTTTCGAAAGCCGTGCCCGCGGTTATGTGGCAGATGGGAGCTTGTTAATTCCGGTTGTAGATAACTTGACACAATGTTTCAATACACTACCAGCGTGTGTACCGTGACTGTCAATTTCCGAATAGGGATTCGGGAGTTGAACACGGTGGGGTTATGTTTGTCCGGCTTTAGTTAGGATCACTTCGTGATCATCTTTCGACCGATGCTCTTCTCTTCTCGCTCTCTATTACGTAAGTTAGTGCTAGTTGCTGCTGCAGACTCTTGTTTTGTTTCCTTCACCTCTCGTTCTTTCTTCAGCCTTATCCTCACCCAAGGCTTAAATAGTATTGTTACCCGGGAACGGGATTGCTGAGTCCTCTGTGGCTCACAGTTACTTCACCACACCAGATGCAGGTTCAGCCGGGTTTGAAGCAGGAGCTGGTCCAGTTCTTCACTGGGAGCTCGTTGAAGCTTGTGGCCGTTTGCGTCTGACGTTTCGATGTTCAGTAGTGGTTTCTACTAGGATTCAATCTTGACCTGTGGCTTTATGTTGTTTTGGTATCTTTCTTTTGGTTCTTCACCCGTAGTCGGGTTGTGATGTTCTGAATGATGATTGTTTATGTAATGTATTGTGTGAAGTGGCGAGTGTAAGCCAACTATCTTCTTTTGCTTTTTAATCCCTCTTTTACATGAGTCGTGCAAAGATACCAAACTTGAGATCATTCTAGGATGGGCTTATATCTTTAAGTCGTGCCTCGACACGTAGGAGATATAGTCCCATCCTGGGCATTACAAACTTCTTCTTCATTTCAATTAGCCTCTCAAAAGGAATCTTAGTAGGATCTCTACAGGCATTTTTAATTCTCACATTCTCAAAGAAAGTCCTGAACATGCCATTACAGTCTACATCTGTTAGCACACCAAAGAGAGATGCAATCTGGGCAAAAACCTTCCAAGTGCACCACTTTGGTGGAATCCCTTCAATCAAAACCCAAGCTTCAATCAGTTTCCCAAAAGGGTCACATGCACCATTCCATTCAATCAAAGTG
The DNA here is from genome assembly GCA_902687465.1 of Secale cereale. Lineage (NCBI taxonomy): Eukaryota > Viridiplantae > Streptophyta > Magnoliopsida > Poales > Poaceae > Secale > Secale cereale. Next base: position 788,273,914 of record LR738715.1, on the reverse strand, counting down.
ATAGAAACATCTTGCGGTAAACAGAAGGCAGGTAACTCTATCAGATCTTCATCTTTCTTTCATGGGGGGATCTCACTAAGTTTTGCTGGACAAACCTCTAATTTTCCAGGTCTGGTTTTGCAAAAGTGGTAGTCAGAAGACCTAGCAACATATCTTTGTCCACTTCACCTTTAAGAATATTCACCACATCACAGTTCTGAAAGTTCAACCAGTTGGATTCATTTGCAACAGGGACATCCACGTGGTAGAAACCAAGACCCCTTGCCCCACTGCCAAGAAGGCAGCACTTGGTTGAACCTTAGACCATGATACACAGTTGTTTACATTATGGTTCTGCTGGCAGATGAAGCATGTTTTTGGCATGACACAATTACCCACATAGTGACATAGGCCTCCACAGTTGAAGCGGATTATATCCTTGTACCTTGGATCTAGCACTTGCTAAATTTCTACCTCCATAGACTGAGAAGATTGTACTTGGGAAGAAGCAGTCGTAGATGTTGTTGACTTGGTAGGTTTTGGGGCAGGAGCAGGGTCTTTGGAGGGTAGGGCAGATAGCTGCTTACGCCCTCCATAGGAGTTAACCTTCTGGACGGTTGCCTTTGAAGGGCCAGCCGCACAAGATCCAGCTCCACCAGTTCGCCGGTCCGACATCTTCAGGCCTCGCTTCACAACCGCCACAAAAGATATAGATCTGGGGCCCAAACCATCTCTCGTCACCTTAATGGTTCTTGGTAATGGATCGAAGGCGCGGCATGAAGCAGGGTGTCAATCAGCGGTAGTGAATGATCTAGACTCGATCAAGTCCTTCCGGATCCAGCAAGTGAACCCTGAAGAGGGGGCAATTTGAGGTGGTGCGGGTGGGGTGGAGGATGGTGGCGGCGGGGAGGGGATGGAATGAGCCAGAGTTGGCCAAAGTGCTCCTCAATATATTCTAGGTCATCCCTTACGCGTGAACGCGTAAACTAGAAGTTCATTTTCCTCCCGGGGTCACGCACCTTGAAAGTGGAACCCGCCATGACCGGGGAGGATGGAGAGGACGAACTTTGAATCATCGTCGACTCCTTGGATAACAAGTTCCCGACAGGTTTTGATGCGATTTCATCCTTCGTGACCGTAGAAACGGCCTCAGGACAGATCAGACTACCCACGACACAAGGGAGAACCCTCGAACTCATTCTATCAGATTCGTAAGACTGCAAAACTGGGGTGTTAACTAGACTTTTGGATTGATTTCTATTTAGACGAAATTCCAGCAGGTGAGCACGCAACAAAGAGTTCAAATGGATCGAATGCATACCTCCCTCGCCCGCCCAGGGAGGTGGATCCATGGATCGTCACTAATGCATGGTGGGTGGGGGCACCGGTCCCTTCACGGGCGGCGACGGGTTAGATGCAACCCCGGCGGGAGGAATTCCCACGGAATGCTGGCAATCCACTCTACCGATGGCGGTCTAATGTTGAGTCGAGATGGATTGGTCGTCCTGAAGTACTCCCACCACGCCGCCTGGACTGGATGTAGGGATTCAGCCTTCTAGATAGCCCAGAAGAGGAGCTCCACATCCATACAGGCGTCGTCTCCGATGAAGCGCGCGTGCTCGTTGAAGTTCGTGTAGTGGGTGATGTTGAGATAGATGTCCCCCAGTCATCCCGGTAGGGTAAACGCTCCAGCACCACCCGCCGCATCTCCCGTTGAGCTTCCGGTGAGTTGGTGTTGATCTAGGGCGGTGGAGCCACCCCTGGAGGTGGTAGCGCCCATGGCTCCGCCACCTACGTCGCCGGGCAAGCCGGTAGATCTGCAACCCGTGACAGCGCGCCCATGCCATGAGAGCTTGTAGGTGGAGATTGAGGGCGGGTAGGACTAGAACTAAAGCTGGGTAGGTGGGAGAGGCGAGCTGGATTGGGATTTTGTCTCGCCCCATTCTCGTCCCTTGAGGAAGGGGAAGGGGGAGGAGCTATCTTATCTTAATACAATTAATTATGGAGTTGAACACTTGGAACCGAGTCTCACTTATCTTATGTTATAAGGATCATAATACAAGTCACGTACACACCGACCTGGCAAAACTAAACAAATAACAAAACAATAGCCTTTGCACAAAGGAACACCACATAAGAAGTAAAATTATACCGAAGAAACCTTTGAGCTTGACACCAATGGCCGTCACATGCCTCTCGCACCACCACAGTAGCCACCAAAGCAAAATATGACGGATCACATCCACACCCGAGCTCGACGCTGCTCCATCGCTGATATGCAGCTTTGCGGACCTCCCTCGCCAAAGGCGAAACCATTATTGTTGAATGGATCAGACCAGGGCAACACCCCGGACATGCCATCGAACTCCCAATCTGACGCCCCCACATGACTAAGATGTCGGAGGAGAAAACCATACCTCCCATCCACGTACCACGAACCGAGCACACTGTCGTGGTTATCTCACGGGTGGGTTCACGCGACGACAGATGTCACGAGGGTGGCTTGAGGTGAGGGCAAGGTTGAAGTGGAGATCAAGGGACGGGATTGGGCAAACAACACACGGTGGTTTACCCAGGTTTGGGGCCCTCGTGTGGAGGTAATACCCCTACTCCTGCATGTCTGATAATATATGCAATGTATATGTAGCAGTACAGAGTTGCTCCTGGAGCTGTATTAGGGAAGGTAGAAGAGAGCCAGGTGCTCATCTACTCATATGTGTGTGTGTGGGCGTGGAAGCCTTGTGGACATGTGAGTATTTGCAAAAACAACCCCGCCGTTTGACTTAACCATGAACGAGTCCCCCCACCCCCGTAGTCACTCTCTCCTTCCCTGAGTCACTCCTCTCCCCCTGCGTCAGTTCTCTCCCCCCGCATC
>LR738715.1:788220687-788270974 GCA_902687465.1 Secale cereale | reverse complement strand
CGTCCTCGCCGCCTTCCTCCTCCCCGTCGTCCTCGCCGCCTTCCTCCTCCCCGTCGTCCTCCTCGCCGCCGTCCTCCCTTCCTCCTCACCGCATTCCTCCTCCCCGCCTCCTCCCCTCATGGCTCTGTGGAGCTGGACCTCGCCCCCCACCTCACCTCACCTCGCCTCGCGCTCCACCTACAACACTCGATGGCTGAAAAAGCTTTGATTTTTTTACGCATCCGGTGGCGGAAGTGCCAGATCCGGTGGCAGGGAAGCTCGATCCGGTGGCGGGGAAGCTCGACGCCCGTGGTGTTGGCATGATGCGGTCACCTCCTCCTCGCCCGTGGTGTTCATGGCTGCTGCTGGTGGTGCGACCGATCTGTGTTCTGCATCGGCTACAACCACTGTTGGTAAGTTCTTCCTCCCACTCCTCTGTTCTATGGCTGATGCTGCTCTTGTTGATGCACTACTGCTTCTACTGACTACTGCTGCTGCTGGTGTACCTATGATGCTTTGTTTACTCCTAGTTGCTGCTAGCACAATCAAGCTAGCCTAGCAGCATACATTCAGTTTCAAAACCTCAAACTGACTTGCCAATTTTCAGTAGATTTTGGCACCATTCATTTTCACAAGGAAGAAAGATTACATGCGGGATAATATAGGGGGAATGGGGATTAATTGGGGAGCAGAGGGAGTGAGTTCACTTGAAATGGGAGTTAATATGCCATTCGTTAGGAACATGGAGCATGGAACATGGCTTTGCCTTTTTCATTACAGTAGGATGGCAAATAGAGACTCCAATACTCCAATACTTACAATTGGGTCAAGCACCCAAGAAGAAACTCAAATGAAACAGATAAAAAAGAATAAGAAACTTGAATGGGATGCTTTGTTTAATTGATTAATTAACATCTAGCATTGATCCTTTGTTTGATAATTTGATTGATCAGGACAAGCATCCATCAGCACTATGATAGCCATGTGTGGTGGATCTTCTGCTTACTCCTGGATGAGTACATTTACTAATCATCAATATCCAATACTCCAAATTCTAATAAATTCCAACAAATTTAAATAAATTCAAATAAACAAGACAAGACATGCACAATACTCTGCATTTCTCCAACTATCTAAATACAACAATACACAAGATAAAGCTCCTCTCTCTCTCCTTCCCTCACTCCTCTCAATCTCTCCTTCCCTCACTCCTCTCTCTCTCTCCTTCCTCTATAAGGGCCTTGGTCTCAACAACTAGCCGATCATCGCAAGATAGAAAGATTGTTGGCCTTCCTTCATTCTGATGGTGATCTTTATGCAAATGCGGGAGTGTATACTCATTGCCTCCTTTATTTTTCATAACTTCAATCATAACTAACTGCAGTGTCACAAAGCTTCTAAATAGCTTCTCAATCTCATTGTTCTCAAACTGTTCCTCCAAACCTTCTACCAATTCCTGAATATTTTTAGGTGATAAGCAATCAGTTAGGGATTGAAGAGAATCGTGCAAGCATAGGTCTAAAACATTCAGATCAGGGCTATTGGGTGGCTGTTGCAACAACCGAATATCAAGATCTGTTTGTGCTACGGCCTCTTGAAAACCCACGTCATTAGGCACGACATTGTTGGGGAACGTAGTATTTTAAAATTTTCCTACGATCACGCAAGATCTATCTACCAGATGCATAGCAATGAGAGGGAAGAGTGTGTCTACGTACCCTCGTAGACCGGAAGCGGAAGCGTCAAGTGACGCGGTTGATGTAGTCGAACTTCTTCGCGATCCAACCGATCAAGCACCGAATGTACGACACCTCCGCGTTCAGCACATGTTCAGCTTGATGACGTCCCACGAGCTCTTGATCCAGTTGAGCTTCACGGGAGAGTTTCGTCAGCATGACGGCGTGGTGACGGATATGATGTATCTACCGGCGCAGGGCTTCGCCTAAGCACTGCGACGGTATGACCGAGGTGTGTTTCTGTGGAGGGGGGCACCGCACACGGCTAGAACAATTCAACTTGTGTGTCTTTGGGTGCCCCCCGCCCCCGTATATAAAGGAGCAAGGGGGAGGCTGGCCGGCCCTCCTATGGTGCGGCTAGGGCTGCAATCCTACTAGGAATAGGATTGCAATCCTATTCCTAGTAGGAATCTACCAAAGAAGGAAAAGGGGGGAAGGAAAGAGAGGGAGAGGGAAAGAGGGGCCGCGCCCCCTCCCCTAGTCCTATTCGGACTCCTCCTAGGGAGGGGGCGCGCCACCTCCTGGCTACTGCCCTCTCTCTCCCCTATGGCCCACCAGGGCCCATCATTCCCCCGGGGGGTTCCGGTAACCCCCCGACACTCCGGTAAATTCCGAAACTTTCCAGAACACTTCCGGTGTCTGAATATAGTTGTCCAATATATCAATCTTTATGTCTCGGACATTCCGAGACTCCTCGTCATGTCCGTGATCTCATCCGGGACACCGAACTACCTTCGGTACATCAAAACTCATAAACTCATAATACCGATCGTCATCAAACGTTAAGCGTGCGGACCCTATGGGTTCGAGAACTATGTAGACATGACCGAGACTCATCTCCGGTAAATAACCAATAGCGGAACCTGGATGCTCATATTGGCTCCTACATATTCTACGAAGATCTTTATCGGTCAAACAGCATAACAACATACGTTGTTCCTTTTGTCATCGGTATGTTACTTGCCCGAGATTCGATCGTCGGTATCTCTATACCTAGTTCAATCTCGTTACCGGCAAGTCTCTTTACTCGTTCCGTAATACATCATCTCGTGACTAACTCATTAGTCATTTGCTTGCAAGGCTTATTATGATGTGCATTACCGAGAGGGCCTAGAGATACCTCTCCGACACTCGGAGTGACAAATCCTAATCTTGATCTATGCCAACACCACGAATACTTTCGGAGACACCTATAGAGCATCTTTATGATCACCCAGTTACGTTGTGACGTTTGATAGCACACAAGGTGTTCCTACGGTATTCGGGAGTTGCATAATCTCATAGTCATAGGAACATGTATAAGTCATGAAAAAAGCAATAGCAGTAAAACTAAACGATCATAGTGCTATGCTAACGGATGGGTCTAGTCCATCACATCATTCTCCTAATGATGTGATCCTGTTGATCAAATGACAACTCATGTCTATGGTTAGGAAACATAACCATCTTTGATCAATGAGCTAGTCTAGTAGAGGCATACTAGGGATAATCTATTTTGTCTATGTATTCACACATGTACTAAGTTGCCAGTTAATACAATTCTAGCATGAATAATAAACATTTATCATGATATAAGGAAATATAAATAACAACTTTATTATTGCCTCTAGGGCATATTTCCTTCAGTCTCCCACTTGCACTAGAGTCAATAATCTAGCTCACATCGCCATGTGATTTAATACCGATACTTCACATCGTTATGTGAATAACACCCATAGTTCACATCGCCATGTGACCAACACCCAAAGGGTTTACTAGAATCAATAATCTAGTTCACATCGCTATGTGATTAATACCCAAGAGTAATAAGGTGTGATCATGTTTTGCTTATGAGAGAAGTTAGTCAACGGGTCTGTCACATTCAGATCCGTATGTATTTTGCAAATTTCTATGTCTACAATGCTCTGCATAGAGCTACTCTAGCGCTAATTGCTCCCACTTTCAATACGCATCCAGATTGATACTCAGAGTCATCTGGATTTAGTGTCAAAGCTTGCATCGGCGTAACCCTTTACGACGAACTCTTTATCACCTCCATAATCAAGAAACATTTCCTTAGTCATCCAGTTACTAAGGATAATTTTGACCGCTGTACAGTGATCTACCCCTGGATCACTATTGTACCCCCTTGACAAACTCATGGCAAGGTACACAACATGTTTGGTACATAGCATGGCATACTTTATAGAACCTATGGCTGAGGTATAGGGAATGACTTTTATTCTCTCTATATTTTTCTGCCGTGGTCTGGCTTTGAGTCTTACTCAACTTCACACCTTACAAGTCAGGCAAGAACTCCTTCTTTGACTGATCCATTTTGAACTACTTCAAAATCTTATCAAGGTATGCACTCATCAAAAGTCTTATCAAGCGTCTTGATCTATCTCTATAGATCTTGATGCCCAATATGTAAGCAGCTTCACCAAGGTCTTTCTTTGAAAAACTCCTTTCAAACATTCCTTTATGCTTTCCAGAAAATTCTACATCATTTCCGATCGACAATATGTCATTCACATATACTTATCAGAAAGGTTGTAGTGCTCCCACTCACTTCTTGTAAATACAGGCTTCTCCAAAAGTCTGTATAAAACCATATGCTTTGATCACCTCATCAAATCATATATTCCAACTCCCAGATGCTTGCACCAGTCCATAGATGGATCGCTGGAGCTTGCACACTTTTTTAGCACCTTTTGGATCGGCAAAACCTTCTGGTTGCATCATATACAACTCTTCTTTGAGATATCCATTTAGGAATGCAGTTTTGACATCCATTTGCCAGATTTCATAATCATAAAATGCGGCAATTGCTAACATGATTCGGACAGACTTAAGCATTGCTACAGGTGAGAAAGTCTCATCGTAGTCAACTCCTTGAACTTGTCGAAACCCTTTCGCAACAAGTCGAGCTTTGTAAACAGTAACATTACCGTCTGCATCGGTCTTCCTCTTGAAGATCCATTTATTTTCGATGGCTTGCCGATCATCGGGCAAGTCAACCAAAGTCCATACTTTGTTCTCATACATGGATCCCATCTCAGATTTTATGGCCTCAAGCCATTTTGCGGAATCTGGGCTCATCATTGCTTCCTCATAGTTCGTAGGTTCATCATGGTCTAGTAACATGACTTCCAGAACTGGGTTGCCGTACCACTCTGGTGCGGAACGTACTCTGGTTGATCTACGACGTTCAGCAGAAGCTTGATCCGAAGTTTCATGATCATCATCATTAGCTTCCTCACTAATTGGTGTAGGAATCACTGGAACTAGTTTCTGTGATGTTCCACTTTCCAATTCGGGAGGAGGTACAATTACCTCATCAAGTTCTACTTTCCTCCCACTCACTTCTTTCGAGAGAAACTCCTTCTCTAGAAAGGTTCCACTCTTAGCAACAAAGACCTTGCCTTTGGATCTGTGATAGAAGGTGTACCCAACAGTTTCTTTTGGGTATCCTATGAAGATTTTCTTCTCCGATTTGGGTTCGAGCTTATCATGTTGAAACTTTTTCACATAAGCATCGCAGTCCCAAACTTAAAGAAATGACAGCTTAGGTTTCTCGTCAAACCAGAGTTCATACGGTGTCATCTCCACGGATTTAGATGGTGCCCTATTTTAACGTGAATGTAGCTGTCTCTAATGCATAACCCCAAAAGCGATAGTGGTAGATCGGTAAGAGACATCATCGATTGCACCATATCTAATAAAGTACGGTTATGACGTTCGGACACACCATTACACTGTGGTGTTCCAGGCGGCGTGAGTAGTGAAACTATTTCACATTGTTTTTACTGAAGGCCAAACTTGCTAACTCAAATATTTTACCTCTACGATCATATCGTAGAAACTCTTATTTTCTTGTTACGATGATTCTCCACTTCACTCTGAAATTCTTTGAACTTTTCAAATGTTTCAGACTTATGCTTCATTAAGTAGATATACCCATATCTGCTCAAATCATCAGTGAAGGTCAGAAAATAACGATACCCGCCGTGAGCTTCAACACTCATTGGTCCACATACATCTGTATGTATGATCTCCAACAAATCTGTTGCTCGCTCCATTGTTTCGGAGAATGGAGTTTTAGTCATCTTGCCCATGAGGCATGGTTCGCAAGCACCAAGTGATTCATAATCAAGTGATTCCAAAAGTCCATCACTATGGAGTTTCTTCATGCGCTTTACACCATTATGACCTAAACGGCAGTGCCACAAATAAGTTGCACTATCATTATAAACCTTGCATCTTTTGGCTTCAATATTATGAATATGTGTATCACCACGATCGAGATCCAACAAACTATTTTCATTGGGTGTATGACCATCGAAGGTTTTATTCATGTAAACAGAATAACATTTATTCTATGACTTTAAATGAATAACCGTATTGCAACAAATATGATCAAATCATATTCATGCTCAACGCAAATGCCAAACAACATTTATTTAGGTTTTACACTAATCCCGAAAGTATAGGGAGTGTGCGATGATGATCATATCAATCTTGGAACCACTTCCAACACACATCGTCACTTCACCTTTAACTAGTCTCTGTTCATTCTGCAATTCTCGTTTCGAGTTACTAATTTTAGCAACTGAACCGGTATCAAATACCCAGGGGTTGCCATGAACACTAGTAAAGTACACATCAATAATGTGTATATCAAAATATACCTTTGTTCACTTTGCCATCCTTCTTATCCGCCAAGTATCTAGGGCAGTTCCACTTCCAGTGACCATTTCCTTTGCAGTAGAAGCACTTAGTTTCAGGCTTGAGTTTTAGCTTTGGGTTTCTTCACGGGAGTGACAACTTGCTTGTCATTCTTCTTGAAGTTCCCCTTCTATCCCTTTGCCCTTTACTTGAAACAAGTGGTCTTGTTAACTATCAACACTTGATGCTTTTTCATGATTTCTACCTTCGCTGACTTCAGCATCGCGAAGAGCTCGGGAATTCCTTTCGTCATCCCTTGCATATTATAGTTCATCACGAATTTCTACTAACTTGGTGATAGTGACTAGAGAACTTTGTCAATTACTATCTTATCTGGAAGATTAACTCCCACTTGATTCAAGTAATTGTAGTACCCAGACAATCTGAGCACATGCTCACTGGTTGAGCTATTCTCCTCCATCTTGTAGGCAAAGTACTGTCAGAAGTCTTATACCTCTCAACACGGGCATGAGTATGAAATACTAATTTCAACTCTTGGAACATCGTATATGCTCCGTGGCGTTCAAAACATTTTTGAAGTCCCGGTTCTAAGCCGTAAAGCATGGTGCACTTAAACTATCAAGTAGTCATCATACCGAGCTTTTGTCAAAATGTTCATAACGTCTACATCTGCTCCTGCAATAGGTCTGTCACCTAGCGGTGCATCAAGGACATAATTCTCTGTGCAGCAATGAGGATAATCCTCAGATCACGGAACAATTCCACATCATTGCTACTAACATCTTTCAACTTAGTTTTCTCTAGGAACATATAAAAATAAACGAGGAGCAACATCGTGAGCTATTGATCTACAACATAGATATGCTAATACTACGAGGACTAAGTTCATGATAAATTAAAGTTCAATTTAATCATATTAATTAAAGAACTCCCACTTAGATAGACATCCCTCCGGTCATCTAAATGATCACGTGATCCAAATCAACTAAACCATGTCCGATCATCACGTGAGATGGAGTAGTTTTAATGGTGAACATCTGATGTTGATCATATCTACTATACGATTCACAGTCGACCTTTCGGTCTCCAGTGTTCCGAGGCCATATCTGCATATGCTAGGCTCGTCAAGTTTAACCCGAGTATTCTGCGTGTGCAAAACTAGCTTACACCCGTTGTATTTGAACGTAGAGCTTATCACACCCGATCATCACGTGGTGTCTCGGCACGACGAACTTTCACAGCGGTGCATACTCAGGGAGAACACTTATACCTTGAAATTTAGCAAGGGATCATCTTATAATGCTACCATCGTTCTAAACAAAATAAGAAGCATAATAAGATAAACATCATATGCAATCAAAATATGTGACATGATATGGCCATCATCATCTTGTGCTTTTGATCTCCATCTCCAAAGCAACGTCATGATCACCTTCGTCACCGGCGCGACACCTTGATCTCCATCGTAGCATCGTTGTCGTCTCGCCAACTATTGCTTCTACGACTATCGCTACCGCTTAGTGATAAAGTAAAGCAATTACATGGCGATTGCATTTCATACAATAAAGCGACAACCATATGGCTCCTGCCAGTTGCCGATAACATTACAAAACATGATCATCTCATACAAAACCGTATAACTCATCATGTCTTGACCATATCACATCACAACATGCCCTGCAAAAACAAGTTAGACGTCCTCTACTTTGTTGTTGCAAGTTTTACGTGGCTGCTACGGGCTTAGCAAGAACCGTTCTTACCTACGCATACAAAACCACAACGATGTTTCGTCAAGTATGTGCTGTTTTAACCTTCACAAGGACCGGGCGTAGTCACACTTGATTCAGCTAAAGTGAGAGAGACAGACACCCGCCAGTCACCTTTAAGCAACGAGTGCTCATAACGGTGAAACCAGTCTCGCGTAAGCGTACGCGTAATGTCGGTCCGGGCCGCTTCATCTCACAATACCGCCGAAGCAAAGTATGACATGCTGGTAAGCAGTATGACTAGTATCGCCCACAATTCATTGTGTTCTACTCGTGCATATCATCTACGCATAGACCTGGCTCTGATGCCACTGTTGGGGAACGTAGTATTTTAAAAATTTCCTACGATCACGCAAGATCTATCTACCAGATGCATAGCAACGAGAGGGAAGAGTGTGTCTACGTACCCTCGTAGACCGGAAGCGGAAGCGTCAAGTGACGCGGTTGATGTAGTCGAACTTCTTCGCGATCCAACCGATCAAGCACCGAACGTACGGCACCTCCGCGTTCAGCACACGTTCAGCTTGATGACATCCCACGAGCTCTTGATCCAGTTGAGCTTCACGAGAGAGTTTCGTCAGCACGACGGCGTGCTGACGGATATGATGTATCTACCGGCGCAGGGCTTCGCCTAAGCACTGCGACGGTATGACCGAGGTGTGTTTCTGTGGAGGGGGGCACCGCACACGGCTAGAACAATTCAACTTGTGTGTCTTTGGGTGCCCCCCGCCCCCGTATATAAAGGAGCAAGGGGGAAGGCCGGCCGGCCCTCCTATGGTGCGGCTAGGGCTGCAATCCTACTAGGAATAGGATTGCAATCCTATTCCTAGTAGGAATCTACCAAAGAAGAAAAAGGGGGTAAGGAAAGAGAGGGAGAGGGAAAGAGGGGCCGCGCCCCCCTCCCCTAGTCCTATTCGGACTCCTCCTAGGGAGGGGGCGCGCCACCTCCTGGCTGCTGCCCTCTCTCTCCCCTATGGCCTACCAGGGCCCATCATTCCCTCGGGGGGTTCCGGTAACCCCCCCGACACTCCGGTAAATTCCGAAACTTTCCAGAACACTTCCGGTGTCCGAATATAGTTGTCCAATATATCAATCTTTATGTCTCGGACATTCCGAGACTCCTCGTCATGTCCGTGATCTCATCCGGGATACCGAACTACCTTCGGTACATCAAAACTCATAAACTCATAATACCGATCGTCATCAAACGTTAAGCATGCGGACCCTACGGGTTCGAGAACTATGTAGACATGACCGAGACTCATCTCCGGTCAATAACCAATAGCGGAACCTGGATGCTCATATTGGCTCCTACATATTTTATGAAGATCTTTATCGGTCAAACAGCATAACAACATACGTTGTTCCTTTTGTCATCGGTATGTTACTTGCCCGAGATTCGATCGTCGGTATCTCTATGCCTAGTTCAATCTCGTTACCGGCAAGTCTCTTTACTCGTTCCGTAATACATCATCTCGTGACTAACTCATTAGTCATTTGCTTATAAGGCTTATTATGATGTGCATTACCGAGAGGGCCCAGAGATACCTCTCCGACACTCGGAGTGACAAATCCTAATCTTGATCTATGCCAACACCACGAATACTTTTGGAGACACCTGTAGAGCATCTTTATGATCACCCAGTTACGTTGTGACGTTTGATAGCACACAAGGTGTTCCTACGGTATTCGGGAGTTGCATAATCTCATAGTCATAGGAACATGTATAAGTCATGAAGAAAGCAATAGCAGTAAAACTAAACGATCATAGTGCTATGCTAACGGATGGGTCTAGTCCATCACATCATTCTCCTAATGATGTGATCCCGTTGATCAAATGACAACTCATGTCTATGGTTAGGAAACATAACCATCTTTGATCAATGAGCTAGTCTAGTAGAGGCATACTAGGGATAATCTGTTTTGTCTATGTATTCACACATGTACTAAGTTTCCAGTTAATACAATTCTAGCATGAATAATAAACATTTATCATGATATAAGGAAATATAAATAACAACTTTATTATTGCCTCTAGGGCATATTTCCTTCAGACATGTGGCTTGGCATTATCCCGTTGTATATAAATGGTTCTTCCAATATCTTCGTCAGGCCATTTGCCTTGTATAGCAGGGATCACCTTGTTGCATAGATAATCCCTCATCACATTTCTGGTCACTTTCACATTTTGTAGTTCTTTAGTTCCCCTAACTCTGCTTTGACTCGTTCTGATTGCCGCCTTCTCTTCGACGAAGGCCCAAGTCCCAATCTTGCCATCAAATATGACCTCCCCATCATCACTATATCTTGGCTTGGACACGGCTGTCAGGAACATGACCTTGCCAATGTAGTTTGTATTCGGCACGGGGCGCTCGGGTGTATGTTCTTCTGGGAGTAGATAGTACGTATTCTTCACTCGTGTCATATCATAACATTTCTCATCTATATGGACCATGTCTGTCATTGGCTTGAAAAGAGGACATGGAGTTGAGATCCAAAGCTCATCGAGCATGGACATGCAAAATTTCAGTCTTGCAATCTTATTCTTTGGCTTGAGGGTAGGCTTCACGGTGCTAGTGACACGCTTCAACTCACCTAACTTGAACCTCCCGTGTAGGGTCGAGCAGGTAATACCAAGAGACCTTGCTAGAGCTCAAACCGTTCTCCTTCTATTGAGTGGGATTGTCGATGCCCTTGACAGATCGAAGTTCTTTCTCTTTATTTCAACTCTACCTGGTCTTTTGCTTGCGACAACCACTTCTTGGCCTTTTGTAATTTGTTTATTTGCATCTTTCCATATTCTTTCAACCGTTCGCATGCCTGTATTAAATAGGCTTGCAGTGAGTATCTTGTCCTATGACTGAATAGCTCCATCTCTGCTCTTGATCGCTTTCAAAGCAAAATAAACAACAAATCTTTCCTTATCTGACAGGTTCACTGAAGTTCTTCTTATCGATTCCTGATGAATCGATTCTTCCTCATCCAGCAACATCTCATCTCATGTTAAATAAGGAGCAAAGGGTAAGTCATCTAGCTATTGCAAGTAGAGCTTAAATCATGCAAAGAGTCATCTAGCTATTTGAGCAAAGTTATGTTAAACAGTTTACTGAAAACAACACTGAAAATTCAATTAGCTCAGGTATGTGGTGGTTACTGCTGCTGGTGTAGCTATTGGTGCATGTTTTATACAGAGTGCCTTTGTTCATACAATTTTATCAAGGGTGCATGTTTCACTTCTGCATTTAGTGTTCTTCCATCAGTTCTGTACACCCATAATAATGCCTTCTTCGCATCTGGGCAATCCAAAAATAGACCTTTATACAAGGGCAATGTATTATGCTTGCTATAGATCTGTTTGTTTTCTACTGTAGAAATGTGGCTTTGTCTACTTGATTCTTACATAGATTGTTTTTTGTTTGATGTTTTCTGAAGATTGCAGAAGAACACAACTTTTTGATCTTTGAAGACCGCAAATTCGCTGACATTGGGAACACGGTAACTATACAATATGAAGGGTGAGAGCAAAATATTGTAACCCACCTACTGACTTTGTTTATTCTATATATACCGACATAATATAACTAGTGTTCTTACTTTTGATTCAGAGGAATATTCCGCATATCAGACTTGGCCGGCACTGTCACAACACTTGTAGTCCCTATTGGGCTTGATAGAACTGTATGAACTGCCGAGAGCATTTAACTGAATATTTTGAAAAACTACCTGCAGGTATGTGGTGGTTACTGCTGCTGCTGGTGGTGTTCATGGTTGCTGCTATTATTTCTGAAGTACTGTTGCTACTATTATAGGTATGTGTGCTGCTGCTGCTTCTTCAAACTTCTGGAGTATATTGGGTCATCTAGATTAACATACCTCCCTGCATATAAATTTAGCCATGCCTGCTCCCATTCGCCTAGTGATTTCTTCAATAGCCTTTTGGTATCTAAAAACAAAAAAAAAGATGGTTATATTCTGCAAGTTTCAAAAGAACTTAATGGACAAACTGTGTCTGATGGAAATACAAATGTGGGAAAGGAAGTTTCATGCTCAATATGTAATCTCTTTCTTTGTTTGGTTCTCTTATAATCTTTTAAGTGTAACTATGAGAATTTTACTTCACCCTTACAAACCTGACTGACATGAGCATTAGCTAGGTGAGAATATACTCGTGCATATCTCTTTTCATACTCCAGGTTGTTTTTGCAAACCTGACTGACATGAGTATTACTCCTTACAAGTGGCTGATACGTCTCCAACTTATCTATAATTTTTTATTGTTCCATGCTATTATATTATCTATTTTGGATGTTTAATGGGATTTATTATGCACTTTTATATTATTTTTGGGACTAACCTACTAACCCAAGGCCGAGTGCAAATTGCCGTTTTTTGCCTATTTCAGTGTTTCGCATAAAAGGAATATCAAACGGAGTCCAATTGACCTGAAATTGCACGGAGGCTGTTTTTGGACCAGAAGAAGCCCACGGAGTACCGAAGATGAACCAGAGGAGTCCCGAGGCCACCATGAAGGTGGGGGGCGCGCCCTACCCCCTGGGCGTGCCCCCCTATCTCGTGGCCGCCTCGGGGACCCCCCTTACTTGTTCCCGACTCCAACACCTCTTATATATACCCAAACTTCCAGAAAGAAACCTAGATCAGGAGTTCCGCTGCGCAAGCCTCTATAGCCATCGAAAAGCAATCTAGACCCGTTCCGGCACCCTACCGGAGGGGGAAAATCCCTCTCCGGTGGCCATCTTCATCATCCCGGCGCTCTCCATGACGAGGGGGAGTAGTTCACCCTCGGGGCTGAGGGTATGTACTAGTAGCTATGTGTTTGATCTCTCTCTCTCTCTCTCTCTCTCTCTCTCTCTCGTGTTCTTGAGATGGCACGATCTTGATGTATCGCGAGCTTTGCTATTATAGTTGGATCTTATGATGTTTCTCCCCCTCTACCTTCTTGCAATGGATTGAGTTTTCCCTTTGAAGTTATCTTATTGGATTGAGTCTTTAAGGATTTGAGAACACTTGATGTATTCTTGCGTGGGATACCCGTGGTGACAATGGGGTATTCTATCGATTCACTTGATGTATGTTTTGGTGATCAACTTGCGGGTTCCGTGACCTTGGGAATCTATGCATAGGGGTTGGCACACGTTTTCGTCTTGACTCTCCGGTAGAAACTTTGGGGCACTCTTTGATGTTCTTTGTGTTGGTTGAATAGATGAATCAGAGATTGTGTGATGCATATCGTATAATCATGCCCACGGATACTTGAGGTGACAATGTAGTATCTAGGTGACATTAGGGTTTTGGTTGATATGTGTCTTAAGGTATTATTCCAGTACGAACTCTAGGATAGATCGAACGGAAAGGATAGCTTCGTGTTATTTTACTACGGACTCTTGAATAGATCGATCAGATAGAATAACTTTGAGGTGGTTTCGTACCCTACAATAATCTCTTCGTTTGTTCTCCACTATTAGTGACTTTGGAGTGACTCTTTGTTGCATGTTGAGGGATAGTTATATGATCCAGTTATGTTATTATTGTTGAGAGAACTTGCACTAGTGAAAGTATGAACCCTAGGCCTTGTTTCAACGCATTGCAATACCGTTTTTGCTCACTTTTATCATTAGTTTCCTTGCTGTTTTTATATTTTTATATTACAAAAACCTATATCTACCATCCACATTGCACGTGTATCACCATCTCTTCGCCGAACTAGTGCACCTATACAATTTACCATTGTATTGGGTGTGTTGGGCACACAAGAGACTCTTTGTTATTTGGTTGCAGGGTTGTTTGAGAGAGACCATCTTCATCCTACGCCTCCCACGGATTGATAAACCTTAGGTCATCCACTTGAGGGAAATTTGCTACTGTCCTACAAACCTCTGCACTTGGAGGCCCAACAACGTCTACAAGAAGAAGGTTGCGTAGTAGACATCAGTGGCATTGAGGTTTACTTGCAATTATTGTTTGACTATTTTCACATTTCTAGTTTTTGTATCCTTGAAAATTATTGTAGCAGATCTGTACAAGCCACCTGTCTTGTTAGTCCATCCGAAATTATGCATGTAACCATTTTTTATGTGAGGGTAAGTTTTGAGTACCTCTAAAATTGAGCTTCTGATGGAATCACCAAATTTCGTCTAAATTTGCAAAAGATGAATTGCAGGTGCGGTGGAGGAGAAGCAGCAGGAGCCTGGAGCCTCGACCCTGGAGTGAAGTGAATTGCAGGGGCCGTGGGGCAGGGCGAGCAAGAGCTCCACTGGCGGCAAGGGTAGAAGGAGCTCTGACGAGCAGAGCATGGAGTTCGGGCAGGAGCCTGGCGGGGAGGGGCTCCGGCGAGCAGAGTCTCCAGTGCGAGCAGGACCTTGGAGGGAGCTTGAGGGCAGCAGCTAGAGGAGGGAGCTCCACCGGCGGCAGGAGGAGAAGGAGCTCCGACAAGCAGATCCAGAGTGCAAGCAAGAGCCAGATGGGGAGGTGCTCCGACGAGATGGCAGAGCCTCGAGTGCGAGCTTGAGGACCTTGAGCTCCTCGAGCGGGAGCAGCTTCAAGAGGAAGATCTGAGGGGGCAGCAGGAGCTTGACGGAAGGGAGCAGGTAGAGGAGGTGCTGGTGAGATCCTACCCTGTCGAGGTGCTGGGGATCGCGAGATCCTTCCCTCGCGTGGTGCTCCGGATCGCGAGCTGATGAGGATCGCTCAATGTTGGGGAACTTGAAGTCACAATTTGAAATGTACTGGACTATAGTGTAAAACTGACATTAGTGCAAAAAAAATATCTCCTGTGTCACTTAATTCGGGACGGAGGGGATGGAATGAGCCATAGTTGGCCAAAGTGCTCCTCAATATATTCAAGGTCATCCCTTACACGTGAACGTGTAAACTGAAAGTTTGTTTTCCTCCCGGGGTCACGCACCTTGAAAGTGGGACCCGCCATGACCGGGGATTATGGAGAGGAAGAACTTTGACTCGTTGTCGACTCCTTGGATAACAAGTTCCCGATAGGTTTTGATGCGATTTCATCCTTCGTGACCGTAGAAACGGCCTCAGTACAGATCGGGCTACCCACGACGCAAGGGAGAACCCTCGAACTCATTCTATCAGATTCGTAAGACTGCAAAACTGGGGTGTTAACTAGACTTTTTGATTGATTTCTATTTAGACGAAATTCCAGCAGGCGAGCACGCAACAAAGAGTTCAAATGGATCGAATGCATACTTCCCTCACCCGGCCAGGGAGGTGGATCGATGGCTCGTCACTGATGCATGGTGGGAGGGGGCACTGGTCCCTTCACTGGCGGCGACGGGTCAGACGCAACCTCGGCAGGAGGAATTCCCGCGGAATGCCGGCAATCCCCTCTACCGATGGCGGTATGATGTTGAGTCGAGATGGATTGGTCGTCTTGAAGTACTCCCACCTCACCGCCTGGACTAATCTAGGGATTCGACCTCCTGGATAGCCCAGAAGAGGAGCTCCACATCCATACAGCCGTCATCTCCAATGAAGCGCGCGTGCTCGTCGATGTTCGTGTAGCAGATGATGTTGAGATGGATGTCCCCCACTCATCCCGGCCGGGGAATCACTCTAGCACCACCCGCCGCATCTCTCGTTGAGCCTCCGGTGAGTTGGCGTTGATCTGGGGCGGTGGAGCCACCCCTGGAGGTGGTAGCGCCCATGGCTCCGCCACCTGCGTTGTCGGCGCAAGACGACAGATCTGTAACCCACGACAGCGCGCCCATGCCATGAGAGCTCGTAGGTGGATATTGAGGGCGGGTAGGACTAGAACTAAAGCGGGGTAGGTGGGAGAGGCGAGCTGGATGGGGATTTTGTCTCGCCCCATTCTCGTCCCTTAAGGAAGGGGAAGGGGGAGGAGCCATCTTATCTCAATACAATTAATTATGGAGTTGAACAATTGGAACCGACTCTCACTTATCTTATGTTATAAGGATTATAATACAAGTCACGTACACACCGACCTGGCAAAACTAAACAAATAACAAAACACTAGCCTTTGCACAAAGGAACACCACATAAGAATTAAAATTATACCGAAGAAACCTTTGAGCTTGACACCAATGACCGTCACATGCCTCACGCACCACCACAGTAGCCACCAAAGCAAAATATGACGAATCACATCCACACCCGAGCTCGACGCTGCTCCATCATTGATATGCAGCTTTGCGAACTTCCCTCGCCAAAGGCGAAACCATTATTGTTGAACAGATCAGACCAGGGCAACACCCCGGACATGCCATCGAAATCCCAATCGGACGCCCCCACATGACTAAGACGTCTGAGGAGAAAACCATACCTCCCATCCACGTACCATGAAACGAGCACATTGTCGTGGTTATCTCACGGGTGGGTTCACGAGACGACAGATGTCACGGGGGTGGCTTGAGGTGAGGGCAATGCTGAAGTGGAGATCAAGGGGCGGGATTGGGCAAACAGCACACGATGGTTTACCCATGTTTGGGGCCCTCGTGTGGAGGTAACACCCCTACTCCTGCATGTCTGATAATATATGAAGTGTATATGTAGCAGTACAGAGTTGCTCCTGGAGCTGTATTAGGGAAGGTAGAACAGAGCCAGGTGCTCATCTACTGGTACGTGTGTGGGGGGCGTGGAAGCCTTGTGGGCATGCGAGCATGTGTGTGCCTGAGAGTGAAATGGGCTCCCTGGGTGTCAAGGGACAAGAGGTGGCCCACATGGCCTAACTACACTACTGAAGTGTCACATGATGCAGGAACAGTGCCAACTGCTCATCTACAATGCCAACGCTCATCTACAGTGCTCCACTGTAGAGCATGGTCGTCACGTCCGCGCAAGTCCGGTGGGACGTCTTAGTTGACTTGGCCAGATTCCAGTCGGACGGGCTCAACCCGGACGGCTCAACCCGGATGGGCTCAACCTGACCGGCTCAACCCGGCCAGGCTCAACCCATCCAGATTCCAGCCAGCCAAGTTCTAGCCAGCCAGGGGGGACTCCCCTGGCGATGTTTCGAAGCGTCGATCGCCGTCTTGGGCCTACCCGGGGTCACCCCCACGACACACATGATCCACCATCTTGCAAATGCCGCCGATGCAGACCACATTCTGCATCCGCTCCTGGACTACCTCCCAAGCTCCACGTCGGCGCTTGAGCAAACGCCATCGCAACAGTGGAGCCCGAGGACAAAGGTCCACCACGAGGATGTCGCCACCATCACACCATCCTTACTTGAACAAACTGGATTCCAAATTCATCCCCAACCATAGGACCAATTGCCTCATCGGAGTAGGATCTGAAGAAATTTATTTAGCGCCATCATAGCCACTGCCGAAGCCAAGACGATGAACAGCCTAAACAACTAAGCTACTTTGGCCTAAAATTATTTACACAACTGAAATGGGAAGATGATCCGAACTCTTAGCATCATGTGAGAAACTATTGCTAAATTTGGGTCTTTTGGGTGAATTAATATCATCATCACAATTGAAATTTTGGTATGCCCATGGTGTCACTGTGTCTGAAACTAGGAATCCCCATTGTTCTCGAGTTTTGTAGCTATTTTGTACTCGTGTCATTTGATCGATTAAGTGTATACACGACCAAAATTGGCACTCGTGTCATTTGTCGGGCCAACTAAGTTTGGCGGCAAAGCTAGGGGGCATGGGTCCTTCTGGATTGGATTGACCTCACTAGCGCTTTCTAGCAGAGTTAGATGGCCTCCCCGACTCCGTGCATGATTGCTCTCTCGTTTCAGGGATGGGAAGCAATTTTGCACATCATCGTGTGTGCAACATGGATGAGACGAAGAATCACCCCCAAGACTAGTTTGTAATTACAATTTTTTCAAAGGTGTTCTTGCAACTTGGATGTTTAGTAACATCATAGAGTTAATTATAATATAACAAAAAATGGCTCCAAGGGATAAGTGAAAAGTGTATGAAAGGATCGAGAAGAGTATGTGTCCAGAGGGGGGGTGGATAGACTTTAGAGGGCAAAGTGGCAGCTTTTAAAATACTTGAGGTTGAAATGGAGATTTAGCACATGTTTAACTTTCACAATACACAACAAGCATGCATAACAAGAGTATATAGGTATTCTGAAGTAAAGCATGCAACTTTGACCACTTGACTAAAGCAAAATCTAGCCTTTTCCCAATTTTAGTTCTTGGCAGATTTTAGCAACTTAGCACAAGTCAAGCAATCAACCTACACATGCAATTCTAAGAGTGTAGCAGCAGAATGTAAATCAATTGCATATGAAGGTAAAGGGAGGAGTTTGAAGGACAAGTGAAGACAAGGATGATTTTTTTCTTGGTTCCGATAGGTGGTGCTATCGTACATCCAAGTTGATGGAGACTTCAACCCACGAAGGGTAACGGCTGCGCGAGTCCACGGAGGGCTCCACCCACGAAGGGTCCACGAAGAAGCAACCTTGTCTATCCCACCATGGTCATCGCCTATTGGAAATATGCCCTAGAGGCAATAATAAAATGGTTATTATTATATTTCCTTATTCATGATAATTGTCTGTTATTCATGCTTGAATTGTATTATTCGGAAACAGTTATACATGTGTGAATACATAGACCACAACATGTCCCTGGTAAACCTCTAGTTACTAGCTCGTTGATCAACAGATGGTTACGGTTTCCTTATCATGGACATTGGATGTCATTGATAACGAGATCACATCATTAGGAGAATGATGTGATGGACAAGACCCCATCCTAAGCCTAGCACAAGATCGTGTAGTTCGTAATGCTAAAGCTTTTCCAATGTCAAGTATCCTTTCCTTAGACCTTGAGGTTGTGCAACTCCCGGATACCGTAGGAATACTTTAGGTGTGCCAAACGTCACAACGTAACTGGGTGGCTATAAAGGTACACAATGGGTATTTCTGAAAGTATCTGTTGGGTTGGCGCGAACCGAGACTGGGATTTGTCACTCCGTATAATGGAGAGGTATCTCTGGGGCCACTCGGTAAGACATCATCAAAATGAGCTCAATGTGACTAAGGTGTTGGTCACGGGATGATGTATTACGGAACGAGTAAAGAGACTTGCCATGACGAGATTGAACAAGGTATCGGTATACCGACGATCGAATCTCGGGAAAGTACTATACCGATAGACAAAGGGAATTGTATACGGGATTGATTGAATCCTTGACATCGTGGTTCATCCGATGAGATCATCAAGGAGCATGTGGGAGCCAACATGGGTATCCAGATCCCGCTGTTGGTTATTGACCGGAGAGTCGTCTTGGTCATGTCTACGTGTCTCCTGAACCCGTAGGGTCTACACACTTAAGGTTCAGTGACGCTAGGGTTGTAGAGATATATGCATGCGGTAACCCGAATGTTGTTCGGAGTCCCGAATGAGATCCCGGACGTCACGAGGAGTTCCGGAATGGTCCGGAGGTAAAGATTTATATATAGGAAGTCCAGTTTCGGCCATCGGGAGAGTTTCGGGGGTCACCGGTATTGTACCGGGACCACCGGAAGGGTCCCGGGGGTCCACCGGGTGGGGCCACCTATCCCGGAGGGCCACATGGGCTGAAAGGGGAAGGGAACCAGCCCATAATGGGCTGGTGCGCCCCCCTTGGGCCTCCCCCCTGCACCTAGGGTTGGAAACTTTAGGGGTGGGGGGCGCCCCACATGACTTGGGGGGCAAGTCCCCCCCTAGGTCGCCGCCCCCTAGAGATGGGATCTCTAGGGCCGGCGCACCCCCTAGGCCCCCTATATATAGTGGGGGGAAGGGAGGGCAGCCGCACCCTATGCCCTGGCGCCTCCCTCTCCCTCTCGTGACACCCCTTCCTCCTCCAGTGCTGCTTGGCGAAGCCCTGCTGGAATACCGCTGCATCCACCACCACGCCGTCGTGCTGCTGGATCTCCATCAACCTCTCCTCCCCCTTGCTGGATCAAGAAGGAGGAGACTTCGCTGCTCCGTACGTGTGTTGAACGCGGAGGTGCCATCCGTTCGGCGCTAAGATCATCGGTGATTTGGATCACGACGAGTACGACTCCATCAGCCACGTTCTCTTGAACGCTTCCGCTCACGATCTACAAGGGTATGTAGATGCACTCTCCTCTCCTTCATTGCTATATGACTCCATAGATTGATCTTGGTGAAGCATAGATTTTTTTTTATTTCTGCTATGTTCCCCAACAGTGGTGTCAGAGCTAGGTCTATGCGTAGTATCTTGCACGAGTAGAACACAAAGCAGTTGTGGGCGTAGATTTGTTCAATTCTCTTGCCGCTGCTAGTCTTATCATGATTCAGCGGCATCGTGGGATGAAGCGGCCCGGACCGACCTTACACGTACGCTTACATGAGACAGGTTCCACCGACTGACATGCACTGGTTGCATAAGGTGGCTAGCGGGTGATAGTCTCTCCCACTTTAGTCGGATCGGATTCGATGAAACGGGTCCTTATGAAGGGTAAATAGAAATTGGCATATCACATTGTGGTTTTGGCGTAGGTAAGAAACGTTCTTGCTAGAAACCTATAGCAGCCACGTAAAAAACTGGCAACAACAATTAGAGGACGTCTAACTTGTTCTTGCAGCATGTGCCGTGTGATGTGATATGGCCAAAAGATGTGATGAATGATATATGTGATGTATGAGATTGATCATGTTCTTGTAATAGGAATCACGACTTGCATGTCGATGAGTATGACAACCGGCAGGAGCCATAGGAGTTGTCTTAATTTTATTGTATGACCTGCGTGTCATTGAAAACGCCATGTAATTACTTTACTTTATTGCTAACTGTTAGCCATAGTAGTAGAAGTAATGTTTGGCGAGACAACTTCATGAAGACACGATGATGGAGATCATGATGATGGAGATCATGGTGTCATGCCGGTGACAATGATGATCATGGAGCCCCGAAGATGAAGATCAAAGGAGCAAAAATGATATTGGCCATATCATGTCACTATTTGATTGCATGTGATGTTTATCATGTTTTTGCATCTTATTTGCTTAGAATGACGGTAGTAAATAAGATGATCTCTCACTAAAATTTCAAGAATTGTGTTCCCCCTAACTGTGCACCATTGCTAAGGTTCGTTGTTCTGAAGCACCACGTGATGATCGGGTGTGATAGGCTCTAACGTTTGCATACAATGGGTGTAAGCCAGATTTACACACGCAATACACTTAGGGTTCACTTGACGAGCCTAGCATATACAGACATGGCCTCGGAACACGGAAGACCGAAAGGTCGAACATGAGTCGTATAGAAGATACGATCAACATAAAGATGTTCACCGTTGATGACTAGTCCGTCTCACGTGATGATCGGACACGGCCTAGTCGATTCGGATCATGTATCACTTAGATGACTGGAGAGATGTCTATCTGAGTGGGAGTTCATTAAATTTGTTTAGATGAACTTAATTGTCATGAACTTAGTCTAAATTCTTTACAATATGTCTTGTAGATCCAATGGCCCACGCTCTTGTCACCCTCAACTTCAACGCGTTCCTAGAGAAAACCAAGCTGAAAGACGATGGTAGCAACTATACGGATTGGGTCCGTAACTTGAGGATCATCCTCATAGCTGCCAAGAAAACATATGTCCTTGAAGCACCGCTAGGTGACACTCCCGCCCTAGCGAACCAAGACGTTATGAACGCTTGGCAGCCACGTTGTGATGACTACTCCCTGGTTCAGTGCGGCATGCTTTACAGCTTAGAATTGGGGCTCCAAAAGCGTTTTGAGCACCACTGAGCATATGAGATGTTCCAAGAGCTGAAAATGGTTTTCCAAGCTCATGCCCGAGTCGAGAGATATGACGTCTCCGACGCATTCTACAGTTGTAAGATGGAGGAGAATAGTTCTGTCAGCGAGCACATACTCAAATTGTCTGGGTTGCACAATCGCTTGTCTCAGTTGGGAATTAATCTCCCGGACGAAGCGGTCGTTGACAGAATCCTTCAGTCGCTCCCACCTAGCTACAAGAGCTTCGTGATGAACTTCGATATGCAAGGGATGGAGAAGTCCATTCCCGAGGTGTATTCAATGCTGAAATCAGCGGAGGTGGAGATCAAGAAAGAACATCAAGTGTTGATGGTGAATAAAACCACTAAGTTCAAGAAAGGCAAGGGTAAGAAGAACTTCAAGAAGGACAACAAAGGAGTTGCAGTGCCCGGTAAGCCAGTTGCCGGGAAGAAGCCAAAGAATGGACCCAAGCCTGAGACTGAGTGCTTTTATTGAAGGAAATATGCCCTAGAGGCAATAATAAAGTTATTATTTATTTCCTTATATCATGATAAATGTTTATTATTCATGCTAGAATTGTATTAACCGGAAACTTAATACATGTGTGAATACATAGACAAAACAGAGTGTCCCTAGTATGCCTCTACTAGACTAGCTCATTGATCAAAGATGGTTATGTTTCCTAGCCATAGACATGAGTTATCATTTGATCAACGGGATCACATCATTAGGAGAATGATCTGATGGACAAGACCCATATGTTAGCTTAGCACTATGATCGTTTAAGTTTTACTGCTATTGCTTTCTTCATGACTTATACATGTTCCTATGACTATGAGATTATGCAACTCCCGAATACCGGAGGAACACTTTGTGTGCTACCAAACGTCACAACGTAACTGGGTGATTATAAAGGTACTCTACAGGTGTCTCCGAAGGTACTTGTTGGGTTGGCGTATTTCGAGATTAGGATTTGTCACTCCGATTGTCGGAGAGGTATCTCTGGGCCCACTCGGTAATGCACATCACTATAAGCCTTGCAAGCATTGCAGCTAATGAGTTAGTTGCGGGATGATGTATTACGGAACGAGTAAATAGACTTGTTGGTAACGAGATTGAACTAGGTATTGAGATACCGACGATCGAATCTCGGGCATGTAACATACCGATGACAAAGGGAACAATATATGTTGTTATGCGGTTTGACCGATAAAGATCTTCGTAGAATATGTGGGGGCCAATATGAGCATCCAGGTTCCGCTATTGGTTATTGACCGGAGACGTGTCTCGGTCATGTCTACATAGTTCTCGAACCCGTAGGGTCCGCACGCTTAAGGTTTCGATGATAGTTTTATTATGAGTTTATGAGTTTTGATGTACCGAAGGAGTTCGGAGTCCCGGATGAGATCGGGGACATGACGAGGAGTCTCAAAATGGCCGAGACGTAAAAATCGATATATTGGACGACTATATTCGGACATCGGAAAGGTTCCGAGTGATTCGGGTATTTTCGGAGTACCGGGGAGTTACGGGAATAGAGGAGAGAAGCCAAAAGGAAGGAGGCGTGCACCCCCCTTCTGGTCCGAATTGGACAAGGGGTGCAGCCCCCTTTTCCTTCTCCCTCTCCCCCTCTTTCCTTCTCTCCTACTCCGGAAAGGAAAGGGGAATCCTACTAGGACTAGGGAGTCCTAGTAGGACTCCCCACACTTGGTGCGCCCCCTCTAGGGCCAGCCTCTCCCTCCCTCCTTTATATACGGGGGCAGGGGGGCACCTCTAGACACAACAATGATCTCTTGATCTCTTAGCCGTGTGCGGTGCCCCCCTCCACCATAGTTCTCCTCGATAAATATTGTAGCGGTGCTTAGGCGAAGCCCTGCGACGGTAGAACATCAAGATCGTCACCACGCCGTCGTGCTGACGGAACTCTCCCTCGACACTCGGCTGGATCGGAGTTCGAGGGACGTCATCGAGCTGAACGTGTGCTAGAACTCGGAGGTGTCGTAGTTTCGGTGCTTGATCGGTCGGGCCGTGAAGACGTACGACTACATCAACCGCATTGTTCTAACGCTTCCGCTTTCGGTCTACGAGGGTACGTAGACTCACTCTCCCCTCTCGTTGATATGCATCTGGTAGATAGATCTTGCGTGATCGTAGGAAAATTTTAAAATACTACGTTCCCCAACAGTGGTATCAGAGCCAGGTCTATGCGTAGATGATATGCACGAGTAGAACACAAGTGAGTTGCGGACGATACTAGTCATACTGCTTACCAGCATGTCATACTTTGATTCGGCGGTATTGTTGGATGAAGCGGCCCGGACCGACATTACGCGTACGCTTACGCGAGACTGGTTCTACCGACGTGCTTCGCACACAGGTGGCTGGCGGGTGTCAGCTTCTCCAACTTTAGTTGAATCAAGTGTGGCTACGCCCGGTCCTTGTGAAGGTTAAAACAACACATACTTGACGAAATATCGCTATGGTTTTGTATGCGTAGGTAAGAACGGTTCTTGCTAAGCCCGTAGCAGCCACGTAAAACTTGCAACAACAAAGTAGAGGACGTCTAACTTGTTTTTGCAGGGCATGTTGTGATGTGATATGGTCAAGACATGATGAGTTATACGGTTTTGTATGAAATGATCATGTTTTGTAAAGTTATCGGCAACTGGCAGGAGCCATATGGTTGTCGCTTTATTGTACGAAATGCAATCGCCATGTAATTGCTTTACTTTATCACTAAGCGGTGGCGATGGTCGTAGAAGCAATAGTTGGCGAGATGACAACGATGCTACGATGGAGATCAAGGTGTCGCGCCGGTGACGAAGGTGATCATGACGGTGCTTTGGAGATGGAGATCAAAAGCACAAGATGATGATGGCCATATCATGTCACATATTTTGATTGCATGTGATGTTTATCTTATTATGCTTCTTATTTTGCTTAGTTCGACGGTAGCATTATAAGATGATCCCTTACTAAATTTCAAGGTATAAGTGTTCTCCCTGAGTATGCACCGTTGCGAAAGTTCGTCGTGCCGAGACACCACGTGATGATCGAGTGTTATAAGCTCTACGTTCAAATACAACGGGTGTAAGCCAGTTTTGCACACGCAGAATACTCGGGTTAAACTTGACGAGCCTAGCATATGCAGATATGGCCTCGGAACACTGGAGACCGAAAGGTCGAGCGTGAATCATATAGTAGATATGATCAACATAAGATGTTCACCATTGAAACTACTCCATCTCACGTGATGATCGGACATGGTTTAGTTGATTTGGATCACGTGATCATTTAGATGACTAGAGGGATGTCTATCTAAGTGGGAGTTCTTAAGTAATATGATTAAATTGAACTTTAATTTATCATGAACTTAGTCCTCGTAGTATTAGCATATCTATGTTGTAGATCAATAGCTCGCGATGTTGCTCCCCGTTTATTTTTTATATGTTCCTAGAGAAAACTAAGTTGAAAGATGTTAGTAGCAATGATGCGGAATTGTTCCGTGATCTGAGGATTATCCTCATTGCTGCACAGAGAATTATGTCCTTGATGCACCGCTAGGTGACATACCTATTGCAGGAGCAGATGTAGACGTTATGAACGTTTTGACAAAAGCTCGGTATGATGACTACTTGATAGTTTAAGTGCACCATGCTTTATGGCTTAGAACCGGGACTTCAAAAACGTTTTGAACGCCACGGAGCATATAAGATGTTCCAAGAGTTGAAATTAGTATTTCATACTCATGCCCGTGTCGGGAGGTATAAGACTTCTGACAGTACTTTGCCTACAAGATGGAGGAGAATAGCTCAACCAGTGAGCATGTGCTCAGATTGTCTGGGTACTACAATTACTTGAATCAAGTGGGAGTTAATCTTCCAGATAAGATAGTAATTGAACAAGTTCTCTAGTCACTATCACCAAGTTAGTAGAACTTCGTGATGAACTATAATATGCAAGGGATGACGAAAGGAATTCCCGAGCTCTTCGCAATGGTGAAGTCGGCGAAGGTAGAAATCATGAAAAAGCATCAAGTGTTGATGGTTAACAAGACCACTTGTTTCAAGTTAAGGGCAAAGGGAAAGAAGGGGAACTTCAAGAAGAAGGACAAGCAAGTTGTCACTCCCGTGAAGAAACCCAAAGCTAAAACTCAAGCCTGAAACTAAGTGCTTCTACTGCAAAGGAAATGGTCACTGGAAGTGGAACTGCCCTAGATACTTGGCGGATAAGAAGGATGGCAAAGTGAACAAAGGTATATTTTGATATACAGATTATTGATGTGTACTTTACTAGTGTTCATAGCAACCCCTGGGTATTTGATACCGGTTCAGTTGCTAAAATTAGTAACTCGAAACGAGAATTGCAGAATGAACAGAGACTAGTTAAAGGTGAAGTGACGATGTGTGTTGGAAGTGGTTCCAAGATTGATATGATCATCATCGCACACTCCCTATACTTTCGGGATTAGTGTAAAACCTAAATAAATGTTATTTGGCATTTGCGTTGAGCATGAATATGATTTGATCATATTTGTTGCAATACGGTTATTCATTTAAAGTCATAGAATAATTGTTATTCTGTTTACATGAATAAAACCTTCGATGGTCATACACCCAATGAAAATAGTTTGTTGGATCTCGATCGTGGTGATACACATATTCATAATATTGAAGCCAAAAGATGCAAGGTTAATAATGATAGTGCAACTTATTTGTGGCACTGCTGTTTAGGTCATAATGGTGTAAAGCGCATGAAGAAACTCCATAGTGATGGACTTTTGGAATCACTTGATTATGAATCACTTGGTGCTTGCGAACCATGCCTCATGGGCAAGATGACTAAAACTCCGTTCTCCCGAACAATGGAGCGAGCAACAGATTTGTTGGAGATCATACATACAGATGTATGTGGACCAATGAGTGTTGAAGCTCGCGGCGGGTATCGTTATTTTCTGACCTTCAGTGATGATTTGAGCAGATATGGGTATATCTACTTAATGAAGCACAAGTCTAAAACATTTAAAAAGTTCAAAGAATTTCAGAGTGAAGTGGAGAATCATCGTAACAAGAAAATAAGAGTTTCTACGATATGATCGTAGAGGTAAAATATTTGAGTTAGCGAGTTTGGCCTTCAGTAAAAACAATGTGAAATAGTTTCACTACTCACGCCACCTGGAACACCATAGTGTAATGGTGTGTCCAAACGTCATAACCGTACTTTATTAGATATGGTGCGATCGATGATGTCTCTTACCGATCTACCACTATCGCTTTTGGGGTTATGCATTAGAGACAGATACATTCACGTTAAATAGGGCACCATCTAAATCCGTGGAGATGACACCGTATGAACTGTGGTTTGACGAGAAATCTAAGCTGTCATTTCTTTAAGTTTGGGACTGCGATGCTTATGTGAAAAAGTTTCAACATGATAAGCTCAAACCCAAATCGAAGAAGTAAATCTTCATAGGATACCCAAAAGAAACTGTTGGGTACACCTTCTATCACAGATCCGAAGGCAAGGTCTTTGTTGCTAAGAGTGGATTCTTTCTAGAGAAGGAGTTTCTCTCGAAAGAAGTGAGTGGGAGGAAAGTGGCACTTGATGAGGTAATTGTACCTTCTCCCGAATTGGATAGTAGTACATCACAGAAACTGGTTCCAGTGATTCCTACACCAATTAGTGAGGAAGCTAATGATGATGATCATGAATCTTCGGATCAAGTTACTGCTGAACTTCGTAGATCAACCAGAGTACATTCCGCACCAGAGTGGTACGGCAACCCGGTTCTGGAAGTCATGTTACTGGACCATGATGAACCTACGAACTATGAGGAAGCGATGATGAGCCCAGATTCCGCAAAATGGCTTGAGACCATGAAATCTGAGATGGGATCCATGTATGAGAACAAAGTGTGGACTTTGGTTGACTTGCCGGATGGTCGGCAAGCCATCGAAAATAAATGGATCTTCAAGAGGAAGACTGACGCTGACAGTAATGTTACTGTTTACAAAGCTCGACTTGTTGCGAAAGTTTTTCAACAAGTTCAAGGAGTTGACTATGATGAGACTTTCTCACCCGTAGCGATGCTTAAGTCTGTCCGAATCATGTTAGCAATTGCCGCATTTTATGAAATCTGGCAAATGGATAACAAAACTGCATTCTTTAATGGATTTATTAAAGAAGACTTGTATATGATGCAACCAGAAGGTTTTGTCAATCCTAAAGGTGCTAACAAAATGTGCAAGCTCCAGCGATCCATCTATGGACTGGTGCAAGCATCTCGGAGTTGGAATATACGCTTTGATAAGTTGATCAAAGCATATAGATTTATACAGACTTGTGGTGAAGCCTGTATTTACAAGAAGTGAGTGGGAGCACTACAACCTTTCTGATAAGTATATGTGGATGACATATTGTCGATCGGAAATGATGTAGAATTTTCTGGAAAGCATAAAGGAGTGTTTGAAAGGAGTTTTTCAAAGAAAGACCTTGGTGAAGCTGCTTACATGTTGGGCATCAAGACCTATAGAGATAGATCAAGACGCTTGATAAGACTTTCGATGAGTACATACCTTGATATGATTTTGAAGTAGTTCAAAATGGATCAGTCAAAGAAGGAGTTCTTACCTGACTTGTAAGGTGTGAAGTTGAGTAAGACTCAAAG
Source organism: Secale cereale (assembly GCA_902687465.1). Classification (NCBI taxonomy): domain Eukaryota; kingdom Viridiplantae; phylum Streptophyta; class Magnoliopsida; order Poales; family Poaceae; genus Secale; species Secale cereale. The sequence continues at coordinate 788,242,429 of LR738715.1, read as the reverse complement.
CCAGACCACGGCAGAAAAATATAGAGAGAATGAAAGTCATTCCCTATGCCTCAGCCATAGGTTCTATAAAGTATGCCATGCTGTGTACCAAACATGTTGTGTACCTTGCCATGAGTTTGTCAAGAGGGTACAATAGTGATCCAGGAGTAGATCACTGTACAGCGGTCAAAATTATCCTTAGTAACTGGATGACTAAGGAAATGTTTCTCGATTATGGAGGTGATAAAGAGTTCGTCGTAAAGGGTTACGCCGATGCAAGCTTTGACACTAAATCCAGCTGACTCTAAGTATCAATCTGGATGCGTATTGAAAGTGGGAGCAATTAGCTAGAGTAGCTCCATGCAGAGCATTGTAGACACATAGACATTTGCGAAATACATACGGATCTGAATGTGACAGACCCGTTGACTAAACTTCTCTCACGAAGCAAAACATGATCACACCTTAGTACTCTTTGGGTGTTAATCACATAGCGATGTGAACTAGATTATTAACTCTAGTAAACCCTTTGGGTGTTAATCACATGACGATGTGAACTATCGGTGTTAAATCACATGGCGATGTGAACTAGATTATTGACTCTAGTGCAAGTGGGAGACTGAAGGAAATATGCCCTAGAGGCAATAATAAAGTTATTATTTATTTCCTTATATCATGATAAATGTTTATTATTCATGCTAGAATTGTATTAACCGGAAACTTAATACATGTGTGAATACATAGACAAAACAGAGTGTCCCTAGTATGCCTCTACTAGACTAGCTCATTGATCAAAGATGGTTATGTTTCCTAGCCATAGACATGAGTTGTCATTTGATCAACGGGATCACATCATTAGGAGAATGATCTGATGGACAAGACCCATGTGTTAGCTTAGCACTATGATCGTTTAAGTTTTACTGCTATTGCTTTCTTCATGACTTATACATGTTCCTATGACTATGAGATTATGCAACTCCCGAATACCGGAGGAACACTTTGTGTGCTACCAAACGTCACAACGTAACTGGGTGATTATAAAGGTACTCTACAGGTGTCTCCGAAGGTACTTGTTGGGTTGGCATATTTCGAGATTAGGATTTGTCACTCCGATTGTCGGAGAGGTATCTCTGGGCCCACTCGGTAATGCACATCACTATAAGCCTTGCAAGCATTGCAGCTAATGAGTTAGTTGCGGGATGATGTATTACGGAACGAGTAAAGAGACTTGTTGGTAACGAGATTGAACTAGGTATTGAGATACCGACGATCGAATGTCGGGCATGTAACATACCGATGACAAAGGGAACAATGTATGTTGTTATGCGGTTTGACCGATAAAGATCTTCGTAGAATATGTGGGAGCCAATATGAGCATCCAGGTTCAGCTATTGGTTATTGACCGGAGACGTGTCTCGGTCATGTCTACATAGTTCTCGGACCCGTAGGGTCCGCACGCTTAAGGTTTCGATGATAGTTTTATTATGAGTTTTGATGTATCGAAGGAGTTCGGAGTCCCGGATGAGATCGGGGACATGACGAGGAGTCTCAAAATGGCCGAGACGTAAAAATCGATATATTGGACGACTATATTCGGACATCGGAAAGGTTCCGAGTGATTCGGGTATTTTCGGAGTACCGGGGAGTTACGGGAATAGAGGAGAGAAGCCAAAAGGAAGGAGGCGTGCACCCCCCTTCTGGTCCGAATTGGACAAGGGGTGCAGCCCCCTTTTCCTTCTCCCTCTCCCCCTCTTTCCTTCTCTCCTACTCCGGAAAGGAAAGGGGAATCCTACTAGGACTTGGGAGTCCTAGTAGGACTCCCCACACTTGGTGCGCCCCCTCTAGGGCCAGCCTCTCCCTCCCTCCTTTATATACGGGGGCAGGGGGGCACCTCTAGACACAACAATTGATCTCTTGATCTCTTAGCCGTGTGCGGTGCCCCCCTCCACCATAGTTCTCCTCGATAAATATTGTAGCGGTGCTTAGGCGAAGCCCTGCGACGGTAGAACATCAAGATCGTCACCACGCCGTCGTGCTGACGGAACTCTCCCTTGACACTCGGCTGGATCGGAGTTCGAGGGACGTCATCGAGCTGAACGTGTGCTAGAACTCGGAGGTGCCGTAGTTTCGGTGCTTGATCGGTCGGGCCGTGAAGACGTACGACTACATCAACCGCGTTGTTCTAACGCTTCCGCTTTCGGTCTACGAGGGTACGTAGACTCACTCTCCCCTCTCGTTGATATGCATCTGGTAGATAGATCTTGCGTGATCGTAGGAAAATTTTTAAATACTATGTTCCCCAACATTTATTGCAAGGGAACGGGTCACTGGAAGCGGAACTGCCCCAAATACTTAGCAGATAAGAAGGTCGGCAACGTCAAAGGTATATGTGATATACATGTTATTGATGTGTACCTTACCAGCGCTCGTAGTAGCTCCTGGGTATTTGATACCGGTGCAGTTGCTCACATTTGTAACTCAAAGCAGGAGCTGCGGAATAAGCGGAGACTGGCGAAGGACAAGGTGACGATGCGCGTCGGGAATGGTTCCAAGGTCGATGTGATCGCCGTCGGCACGCTACCTCTACATCTACCTTCGGGATTAGTTTTAAACCTCAATAATTGTTATTTAGTACCAGCTTTGAGCATGAACATTGTATCTGGATCTCGTTTAATGCGAGATGGCTACTCATTTAAATCCGAGAATAATGGTTGTTCTATTTATATGAGAGAAATGTTTTATGGTCATGCCCTGCTGGTCAATGGTTTATTCTTAATGAATCTCGAACGTGATGTTACACATATTCATAGTGTGAATGCCAAAAGATGTAAGGTTGATAATGATAGTCCCACATACTTGTGGCATTGCCGCCTTGGTCATATTGGCGTCAAACGTATGAAGAAGCTCCATGCAGATGGACTTTTGGAGTCTCTTGATTATGAATCATTTGACACGTGCGAACCATGCCTCTTGGGCAAGATGACCAAGACTCCGTTCTCCAGAACAATGGAGCGAGCAACCAACTTGTTGGAAATCATACATACCGATGTGTGCGGTCCAATGAGTGTTGAATCTCGCGGAGGCTATCGTTATGTTCTCACCCTCACGGATGACTTAAGTAGATATGGGTATGTCTACTTGATGAAACACAAGTCTAAGACCTTTGAAAAGTTCAAGGAGTTTCAGAATGAGGTAGAGAATCAACGTGACAGAAAAATAAAGTTCTTACGACCGGATCGTGGAGGAGAATATTTAAGTCACGAATTTGGCATGCACCTAGGGAACTATGGAATTGTTTCACAATTGACACCGCCTGGAACACCTCAGCGTAATGGTGTGTCCGAACGTCGTAATCGTACTCTGTTGGACATGGTGCGATCTATGATGTCTCTCACCGACTTACCGCTATCTTTTTGGGGTTATGCTTTAGAGACTGCCGCATTCACTTTAAATAGGGCTTCGTCTAAATCCGTTGAGACGACACCGTATGAACTTTGGTTTGGCAAGAAACCTAAGCTGTCGTTTCTAAAAGTTTGGGGTTGCGATGCTTATGTCAAGAAACTTCAACCTGAAAAGCTTGAACCCAAATCGGAAAAATGTGTCTTCATAGGATACCCTAAGGAAACTATTGGGTGTACCTTCTACCTCAGATCCGAAGGCAAGGTCTTTGTTGCCAAGAATGGATCCATTCTTGAGAAATAGTTTCTCTCGAAAGAAGTGAGTGGGAGGAAAGTAGAACTTGATGAGGTGACAGTCACCCCTTCCGAACCGGAAAGTAGCGCAGCGCAGGAAGATGTTCCTGTGGTGCCTGCACCGACTAGGGAGGAAGTTAATGATGATGATCATGAAGCTTCAGATCAAGTTACTACTGAACTTCGAAGGTCCACAAGGACACGTTCCGCACCAGAGTGGTACGGCAACCCTGTCATGGAAATCATGTTGTTAGACAACGGTGAACCTTCGAACTATGAAGAAGCGATGGCGGGCCCGGATTCCAACAAATGGCTTGAAGCCATGAAATCCGAGATAGGATCCATGTATGAAAACAAAGTATGGACTTTGGTGGACTTGCCCGATGATCGGCATGCCATAGAAAATAAATGGATCTTTAAGAAGAAGACTGACGCGGATGGTAATGTGACCATCTGTAAGGCTCGACTTGTTGCTAAGGGTTACCGACAAGTTTAAGGGATTGACTACGACGAGACTTTCTCTCCCGTAGTGATGCTGAAGTCCGTTCGAATCATGTTAGCAATTGCCGCATTCTATGATTATGAGATATGGCAAATGGACGTCAAAACAACATTCCTTAATGGCTTCCTCAAGGATGAACTGTATATGATGCAGCCGGAAGGTTTTGTCGATCATGAGAATGCTAACAAGGTATGCAAGCTCCAGTGCTCAATCTATGGGCTGGTGCAAGCATCTCGGAGTTGGAACATTCGCTTTGATGAGGTGATCAAAGCGTTTGGGTTTATACAGACTTGGGGAGAAGCCTCTATTTACAAGAAAGTGAGTGGGAGCTCTGTAGCATTTCTCATATTATATGTGGATGATATATTGGTGATGGGAAATGATGTAGAACTCTTGGAGAGCATAAAGGCCTACTTGAATAAGTGTTTTTCAATGAAGGACCTAGGAGAAGCTGCTTACATATTAGGCATCAAGATCTATAGAGATAGATCAAGACGCCTCATTGGTCTTTCACAAAGCACATACCTTGACAAGATATTGAAGAAGTTCAATATGGATCAGTCCAAGAAAGGGTTCTTGCCTGTATTGCAAGGTATGAGATTAAGCACGGCTCAATCCCCGACCACGGCAGAAGATAGAGAAAAGATGAGTGTCACCCCCTATGCCTCAGCCATAGGTTCTATTATGTATGCCATGCTGTGTACTAGACCTGATGTGAACCTTGCCATAAGTTTGGTGGGGAGGTACCAAAGTGATCCCGGTATGGAACACTGGACATCGGACAAGAACATCCTGAAGTACCTGGAAAGGACTAAGGATATGTTTCTCGTTTATGGAGGTGACGAAGAGCTCGTCGTAAAGGGTTACGTCGATGCTAGCTTCGACACAGATCTGGATGACTCCAAGTCACAAACCGGATATGTGTATATTTTGAATGGTGGGGCAGTCAGCCGGTGCAGTTGCAAGCAAAGCGTCGTAGCGCATTCTACATGTGAAGCGGAGTACATAGCTGCTTGCGAAGCAGCACAGGAAGGAGTCTGGATGAAGGAGTTCATCACCGACCTAGGAGTTATTCCAAGCGCGTCGGGCCCGATGACTCTCTTCTGTGACAACACTGGAGCTATTGCCATTGCCAAGGAGCCCAGGTTTCACAAGAAGACCAAGCACATCAAGCGTCGTTTCAACTCCATCTAGAATTATATTCAAGATGGAGACATAGATATTTGTAAAGTGCATACGGATCTGAATGTCGCAGATCCTTTGACTAAACCTCTTCCACGAGCAAAACATGATCAACACCAGAACTCTATGGGTGTTCGATTCATCACAATGTAACTAGATTATTGACTCTAGTGCAAGTGGGAGACTGTTGGAAATATGCCCTAGAGGCAATAATAAAATGGTTATTATTATATTTCCTTGTTCATGATAATTGTCTGTTATTCATGCTTGAATTGTATTATTCGGAAACAGTGATACATGTGTGAATACATAGACCACAACGTGTCCCTGGTAAACCTCTAGTTACTAGCTCGTTGATCAACAGATGGTTACGGTTTCATGATCATGGACATTGGATGTCATTGATAACGAGATCACATCATTAGGAGAATGATGTGATGGACAGGACCCAATCCTAAGCCTAGCACAAGATCGTGTAGTTCGTAATGCTAAAGCTTTTCCAATGTCAAGTATCCTTTCCTTAGACCATGAGGTTGTGCAACTCCCGAATACCGTAGGAATACTTTGGGTGTGCCAAACGTCACAACGTAACTAGGTGGCTATAAAGGTACACAACGGGTATCTCTGAAAGTATCTGTTGGGTTGCCGCGAACCGAGACTGGGATTTGTCACTACGTATGACGGAGAGGTATCTCTGGGCCCACTCGGTAAGACATCATCATAATGAGCTCAATGTGACTAAGGTGTTGGTCACGGGATGATGTATTACGGAACGAGTAAAGAGACTTGCCATGACGAGATTGAACAAGGTATCGGTATACCGACGATCGAATCTCGGGCAAGTACTATACTGATAGACAAAAGGAATTGTATACGGGATTGATTGAATCCTTGACATTGTGGTTCATCCGATGAGATCATCGAGGAGCATGTGGGAGACAACATGGGTATCCAGATCCCGTTGTTGGTTATTGACCGAAGAGTCGTCTCGGTCATGTCTACGTGTCTCCCAAACCCGTAGGGTCTACACACTTAAGGTTCGGTGACGCTAGGGTTGTAGAGATATATGCATGCGGTAACCCGAATGTTGTTCGGAGTCTCGGATGAGATCCCGGATGTCACGAGGAGTTCCGGAATGGTCCGGAGGTAAAGATTTATATATAGGAAGTCTAGTTTCGGCCATCGGGAGAGTTTCGGGGGTCACCGGTATTGTACCGGGACCATCGGAAGGGTCCCGGGGGTCCACCGGGTGGGGTCACCTATCCCGGAGGGCCCCATGGGCTGAAAGGGGAAGGGAACCAGCCCATAGTGGGCTAGTGCGCCCCCATGGACCTCCCCCTGCGCCTAGGGTTGGAAACCCTAGGGGTGGGGGCGCCCCACATGACTTGGGGGGCAAGTCCCCCCCTAGGCCGCCGCCCCCCTAGAGATGGGATCTCTAGGGCCGGCGCACCCCCCTAGGCCCCCTATATATAGTGGGGGGAAGGGAGGGCAGCCGCACCCTATGCCCTGGCGCCTCCCTCTACCTCCCGTGACACCCCTTCCTCCTCCAGTGCTGTTTGGCAAAGCCCTGCTGGAATACCGCTGCATCCACCACCACGCCGTCGTGCTGCTGGATCTCCATCAACCTCTCCTCCCCCCTTGCTGGATCAAGAAGGAGGAGACGTCGCTGCTCCGTACGTGTGTTGAACGCGGAGGTGCCGTCCGTTCGGCGCTATGATCATCGGTGAATTGGATCACGACGAGTACGACTCCACCATCCACGTTCTCTTGAATGCTTCCGCTTGCGATCTACAAGGGTATGTAGATGCACTCTCCTCTCCCTCGTTGCTAGATGACTCCATAGATTGATCTTGGTGAAGCGTAGAATTTTTTTGATTTCTGCTATGTTCCCCAACATCGCCCACGAAGGACTTGCCCCAGTAGGGGTAGATCTTCACGAAGTAGGCGATCTCCTTGCCCTTACAAACTCCTTGGTTCAACTCCACAATCTTGTCGGAGGCTCCCAAGTGACACCTAACCAATCTAGGAGACACCACTCTCCAAAAGGTAATAGACGGTGTGTTGATGATGAACTCCTTGCTCAAATGCTTCAAACGATAGTCTCCCCAACCCTCAAACAGCTCCTCACAGATTTGGATATGGTGGAAGAAAGATTTGAGTGGAAAACAACTTGGGGAAGGCTAGAGAACAAGATTCATATGGTAGGAATGGAATATCTTGATCTCAACACTTGAGTAGGTGGTTCTCTCTCAAAACATGAATGATGGAAGTGTAGGTATGTTCTGATGGCTCTCTCTACGAGTGAAGAGTGGGTGAAGGGGTATATATGGCCTCCACACAAAATCTAACCGTTACACACAATTTACCAAACTCGGTGGGACCGATTCAGAGAACTCGGTCAGACCAATTTAGTTCATAATGTGACCGTTAGGCATTTCGGTGGGACCGATATGATCAACTCGGTGGGACCGATTTTATTAGGGTTAGGGCATAATGTAATCTCTGTGAGACCGATTACACAAACTCGGTGGGACCGATTTTGGTAATGAGCACACAGAGGGTTGGTCAGGCAAACTCGGTGGGACCGATTCGCTCCTTTCGGTGAGACCGAAACGTTACGAAGAGGCAACAGAGAGTTTGCATTGCGAACTCGGTGGGACCGATTGCACATCTCGGTTAGACTAACAATATTGCAACAGGCACCAGAGAGCTTGCAATCCCATCTCGGTGAGACCGGGATCCCTTTCGATGAGACCGAAATGATTAGGGTTTCTGGCTGTGGCTATGTCAAATGAACTTGGTGGCACCGGATAGATCTTTTCAGCGGGGCCGAGTTTAACTTTTTGGTTTGGGACAAATGTGGATGTGGAAAAGTGTTTGAGGGTTTTGGAACATATCACTAAGAATTTTGAGCAAGCAACCCATTAAGCAACACCTCATCCCCTTTTAATAGTATTGGCTTTCCTATTGACTCAATGTGATCTTGGATCACTAATATATAAAAGCTAGAGTCTTGAGCTTGAGCCAATACATGTCCTTAGCATTTTGAAGGGTTTCCACATCCTCTAGTCCATGTCACTCCATCTGTTGAACTTGTCTGAAATATACTAGATGAAAACATTAGTCCAACAAGAGATATGTTGACATTAATTACCAAAATCACCCAGGGAGCACTTGTGCTTTCAGTGTATGACTAATGACACGTATTTTGATAATATCACAATTATATGTCTTTTTTTAACTCTATGGTTTTATGCTTCATACTAACACGTTGCAACGAAAATAAATAATCAAAGCAAAATGTCCAAGCGCGATTAAAAATGGCATATATCTACGAACAAATACTACCATTTACATGACCATATTGTCCTATGAACCATCAAATAGAGTGTGAATAGTTGTGGAGGCGATGGAGCCAGCAGCCGCGCAGGCAGTCGGGCGGATACATCCAGAGTGCGAGAGCATAACGTGCCCGAATGTTGTGGCAAGGTAGGGGAAAACACGGCCCTGATTTGCATGCATGTGTCCATCTAGTGTGGCCAAATAGTCAACATAGGATGAAAATGTTGAGCTCGGTGACCATGTTGCCACACACGGAAGTATTCACTTACCATAAGTTCAATTCCAGAATGCGCTTGACGAATGTGTACATAAGATACAAGTATAGTGACTGTAGACACAAGTTATTCAATCCAGTGTGGATGTAAATGGCAAATTGTAGAGTTCACAAATGTATTGATGTGATTATGAATAAAAAATGGGTTGTGATTGTTCTTTAAGAAAAACATATGCATCTAATCAATATACACAAAAGTACCAAAAATAATAGTTAATGGACATAACCATCGACCGCGACATATGTGCTTGCCAAGGTCAAAGACTATATATGTGCTTGCCAAGGTCAACGACCATTCAAGCACCATGGCCATCATTGTTCGGTCAGGAGAAACAGGGAGACCTCTAGATGGGGTGTGTTTCCTAACAATAATACCACATGATCCCTTGGTCAAGACTCATAACGTTTTGGTTGGGTAACTAGAGTTAGGGAATGGGAAATTGAAGGGGCACGGAACTTTAAATCTATTGTATGGTTATTAGGAGGACTGGAACATTGATGGCGCGTGTTGTTGCACACATCCAGTTTGATTGGCGTATGATAGTGTGTAAAATTATGTTAAAACATGGAGTAGTAGTATTATATTATATTATATTGAGTGTACTTGTAGTGCAAGTTGTTACTACCTCCATCTAGGTGAATAAGTCATTCGCGTAGTTCTAGGTCATCGATTTGAGGAATTAAATATGTGTTATATGTCATGAAAAGTATATCACTAGATTTCTACACGGATGTAGTTTCCAAATATATATTTTTTGTCACATATAATACATATTTAGATAGTTAAATCGTCGATCTAGAACTACGTGAATGACTTATTCACCTAGACGGAGGTAGTACTTATGATTGATCATATTTTTATGTGCATTTATAGTGTAAGATGGTAATTATAATAGACCGTAATGTGTGTATTTTGGTGTCCATCGACTTGTCCAATAAACCGAGACATATTTTTGCAATATATAACATCATGAAGCATAAAAATTAAATTTACATGACTAAACCAAATGTTGATCTTAATTGAACAAGTGTTTTTTAATCAACTTATATGGTGGTCGTTTCTTGAATCTAATAGGCTCGAAGTTGCTTCAAGTTGTAAATGCCGGTGTTGCAACATCTACCAATTTTGATGGAAGAATTAAAGATATGGAGGAAAAATTAGGACATCAATACAATTGAAGGTCCAAAGCGTGCTACCTCAATCTGCAAATGATCTGCCAAATAGCCTAATGTCATAAATCCACACATCCCTACTAGCCAAGTAAAAGATGGTATTTTCTAACCTGCTATCAATGCATAGTAGCTGAATGTCTAACTGATGATGGGATCATATCTTGCTTTAGTATTTATCATCTGGTTTCTTCACCAGAGACGATAAATTGCAATTATTTTTTAAACCAAACCCCTTAGCTTTGAGTGTTTCAAATTAATCATTTAGCTCGCTCAAATTTATAAGGATCGGGGTTTTGAGGCTTTGTTGAGCTAGGAGGATTCATGAAGCAACTCGGCAGGCAGGACCCAACGGGCAGTTGAAAAAGGAACCGTAGTTTCAATCTACTTAACATTTTTTTCGAAACGGAGGCAAAATATTTGCCTCATCCATTAACTAAGCAGAAGAGAATTGCCCAGTTAATCATACACATTCTTTTATCACATACGTTTTTTTATCTGGTACTTTTCCATTCTCAGACCCACACAACTACAGATAGAATGTTAACATGGTCAACAATTTATGTTTTTCTTGGTATGAAGTGAGGGTCGAATATAATCCATAAAAAGTAGGTATGTAACTATGCGCAGTAAAAGAACTTACACAAGTAGCAGGTTGAGAGGCTAGTTTTATGGAAACAACAATGATCGATGCATCTTCCATGCATGCTTGTTTGGCACAGTGATGATCCAAAATACGCAAAATAACATTTACTGGCATATTGTTTATATATATGTATATCTAAGTATGAATAGTCAACCAACATATTTACAAAAGTCAAAACTTGTAAGTGTGAGGAACAAATCCAAAAAAGGGCTAACTAATTCCTGCCCCGCTGCTAAGATGTTTCTAACACCACCATGTTATAAAAGGATAATGTATTTTTTTAACACACTACAACTCAGTGTCCATGTAATCTTTGTGGCAGCGACAATACAGAACGTCAACAAAAGATAAAATAAAAAGGTTGTTCCACCATTGATTTTTGTCATGGTGCCGAGGAACGTTTCCATTCTGAGGAAGGCATAACAAATGAATGTTAATTAGCAATGGAACACAAATGTACCGAATGCAAGATGAGGGTTAGGCCGATCATTTAACCGGACAACTCCATGGTATTAATTTGTCATTCATACATGGAGGAAACAATATTCGTTTATTTTCAAATATGCGCTGACAATAAATAGAGAATGGCTCAAGAAGTCTAAACCGTTTCCCAAAGTGTCGTGTCAAGAAAATAGATAAACCATACTGCATTTGTTGAAAGCAAGAGCCAAAAGACGGTGGTGACGAACGTAATTAGATTAGGATCAAATAAATGCCACATGTTCCACATGGCAAATAGGTCCAATCATTAAACTTTGTAACAAAGCATACATAAAAGTGGCAAAGCACCTGAAACAATTACAATTTTAAACTTTTGTACATGATTCGAGGTGCTTAAGTGAACCTGGCTGAAGTTTTTTGTGTTGAGGAAACCCTTCAAATTGTTTAAGATCAACTTGAACACACTCCCCACATTCACAACAAAAATATGATGCAAGGTTGTTTGTAGTTTTAAAATTTAAAATTATTACTGTAACACACCATAATACTTCTTTTAAAATATCATACTTATACATCATTACTCTACACTCTAGCGATGCTCGAGGCAAAGCACATCACAGTTAGGAGAAATAGGTAGAAAGTTATAGTGAATAAAGAAAGGTTTACCTGCCCTGGAGCCATGTCTTAACTTCGGTGAGAGCAGGATGAAAGATGATCATACCATGAAACTTGACATAATCCCAGTTGCCACTGAATATACATGGGTTCCTTATTTAGGGCATGAAGCATGACCAACGACGACAAATCAATCACCCATGTAAACACCACCAGAACATAGTTTGTGATACGATGCAAGATCAGCTCTATCTATCATCAAAACATCGATTCCAGTCAAATGGTTCAAGAGTTTAGGTGGAAATGATACAAACCCGACACAATGAACATGGCTGTCGAAGGTACATAGAAGGGAGCAAAATATATGGAGGTAAAAAAGGAAGGAAATAGGGTAGTAACATACCTCCTCCACCGCCGCGGCGGTTGCACATCGTGGACAGATGAGCTTTATCACCATTGCTTGCCCGCCTCCACGCCTGGTCCGCAACCTTGCGACCACATTGACTGGCAGCCGTTTTCGTTTGTTTAGCCGTCTCTGTATCCTCGGGCGCTACACGGGCACACCTTTCGGCAGCGGGCGCCGCCGGCGCCATCAATCACCTCTCTTTCTCTCTGACCTAGGGCGGTACTGGGAGGGGTCTGGGTTCGCAGAGCGGGGACAAGGTTCGTGGAGGGGCGTTCGATTTGACCCCTGGAATAGCGGCCCAAGGACAGTCGGCCCAAAGAGCAGCCCATACGGGAGGAAATGATGCATCGGACGGTCAGACATGGCCAAGACGCAGGATCCAACGGCCAAATGTAGTGGATGCGTGAGAGGACTAGTGTTTAGGTTTAGTTTTACTGTCCTAAATAAAATTCTTCTAGAAGAAAAAAAACTTTATCACTGATAAGTTTCCTTTTTTTTTAACACTGATAAGTTTCCTGCTAGCAGCAGTAGTATCGGGGAGGAGGCCGTACCCCTAGTACTAGTATCCACGCGTATATGTACTCCCAAAGTCCAGAGCTGTAGCAGCTAGGTATTCATTTTCATCTCCTGCCGCCGCCTCCCCTACCCAGAAATGTCTGCCAGCACCGCGCCCTTCTCGCCATGACGCTGTTGGAGGTCGGGAGCGTGCCTCGCCGGAGGAGGACGGCGCCTAAGCCTCCACCCGCCGCCACGGGCATTGGCCGCCATGGGTCGACGGACACCAAGGGCGGCGGCGGATCTTGCGGCTGCTCCATGGCGCCCGTCGCCGCCGCCGCGGCGCAACAGAAAGCCGGGGAAGAAGGAGGAGAGCGCGAGGGCGAGGGGAGGATCTTGGCCGCGGACCAGAGCCTGCCGCCCTGCGCCGCCACCGCCGCCGCCGCCATCGCGCTCCGGCCTCACGTCGCCTTCCGCCGCCGGGCCCAATCTTCCCCAAGCAAGAAGCGCAAGAAGCGTCGCGTGCTCGACGGCGTGTTCTGGGCCGGCGTCGGCATGGAGTCGGCGTCGGCCACGGCGGCCGACCCGTCGCTCGACGAGATCGGCGTGGTGGACGCCGCGCTGCGGGACGTCCTGAGGGGCCTGGGCGCGTCCCGGCCGGTGCGCGTCTACGCCAAGCGGATGTGCAAGACGGACCGGCTGCTGCAGCAGCACCGGCTGCTCATGTCGTGCAAGAGCTGGCGGCGCGGCGAGCCGTTCCCGCTGGACGAGGCCCTGACGGCGGAGGAGAAGCCGTACGTGAAGGTGCAGGCCTACGACCGGCGCGGCAGGCCCTACGTGCTCGGCCTCAAGAAGCTGGGCTGCAACGACGCCTACCGCCTCATCGCCGGCTGGGGCAGGTTCCTGACCCAGAACGGCCTGCACGTGGCGAGGGACGCCAGGGCCGAGGACCTGGAGCCGACCATGGTGGAGGTGTGGGCGTTCCGGTCGCCGGCGCTGCAGGTGGGCGTCGCCGGCCAGCCGGGCGGCCCGCTCGGGCTTGTCATCGTGCACTACCGCCAGGGAGATGCCCCGCACGCCGACGCCGCCATCGCAGAGATCCTGGCCGCCGACGCCGCCGCCACCGGGAGCAGAGCGACGCCGCCATTGCCAATTGCCAGTGACAGCGAGCCGGACGAGAGGACGCTGGAGGCTGCCGAAGGGTTGCTGATGCTGAGCGAGAGCCCGGTGGATTTCGCTGGTCGAGAGAACACCCGGCGCTTGGCATCTTTGATCCTTTGAATAGTGTTATTATTACTGTCCTGTGAAATGCTACAGATTAGCATTCCGAGAGAACCATATACTGTTACTGTCCTATGAATTCTGCACCATCAAAGTCTGCAATTTTGCATGTCATATACCTCCTATCTTATCTCTTCTGTGCAAATTCCATTACAGGCACAAAACAGCGGAGAAAGGATAGCCAAAGTGTTAAGATTTTGGAAATTGAGAAAAACACCTGCTCCCTCCGTCCGATAATGTAAGACAGTGTCACAAAAGTCCTACATTGTGGGACGGAGGGAGTAGGATTTTTTAAATCAGCAGCTGAATAAGATCAGAACATGAACCATTTTGCATCCCATAGCTTTTTCCCGATGATTGCCTGACAAGAGCGCGCCTTTCTTAGGTTTCACCTCGGAGTCGGATGATCAGTCATCCCGTCTCAGAGCCGGTATAAGCTTCTTGATGTGGTCTTACTGATCATCCCGTCTCAGAGCCGGTATAAGCTTCTTGATGTGGTCTTTGGCAGTAACTTCGTCTCTGATAATGGCATACCGTGAGGCCTCATGATGCGGTCCATCTGGACCAGCAGAATGACTTGCTCGTTCAGTATAGCATAGCAAAGAACCATATAAGTAAATAAATCAAGCAATGGTCAGTTGTACTATGTAGCAGTAGTAGGAAGCATCCAGTATGGAAGTACACAGGCAGACAAATGCAGAAGTTTCGGTGATTGCCACGAACCCGAGACGGCAAACATTATCGTAATACTCAAAGAAGAGGTTCTTGCATAAATGTGAATCAAGAATGGAAACTGTTGGCTTTGTTAATTCAAAGCCGGGTGAGGTTCGAGCCTTTTCTCGGGCTCGGCCTGTGCCTTTCTTCTAAAAAGAATGGAAACTGTTGGACAAGACAGGAGCGCCGATGCGGATACAGGCATCTGGTTTTTTCATCTTTGTGGAAATGTATACTCATGTACCCATCAGTTAAACCCCTTTGGGCAGCACCAAAATGTGGTTCTCAGATCGTTTTCATCAAGACTTGCCAAACTGTTGACCTATTTCTGCAACTAAAACCTCTGATATAGTTATAAAAATTATACCTTGTGTGTCACAGAACAACAAAAATTCTAAGAATATAATTATACAGTCAAGAGTCAGTAACTCAGTACTGATACAATCGGATGAATACATGGGTAGTAGGACAAAAGGTACGAATTGCACAGAAATCTTACCAGTTATGGATTGTCACAATTAAGCCATGGTCATATATGATCTTCAGCATTCCAGATTCCATGAAAGGACTACATACATTACCCAGACGTCCTTTTTCCACAGTGATGACGCTGCAAATCATCCAGGTATACTGTCTAAAACCTGACCTACCACAACTAGTAAACCAGGAATTACATCACAATCGACCAAGTGACCTTCACTTGCATCTTATAGTTACCATTACCACACACCATGTTCTCGGCGGCACAACCGTTGAGCTTTGAAGCAAACCTAACAGTGTGATGAGAGAGCTCATCGCCACCATCAAGAGCAACAGTTACCAAGAGCATCTCACCTACAGATAGACATACGACGTGCCGTGCTGTTCGCATGACTTGATCATCGCCAGCAGTAAGCAAGCCATTCACTTTGCTATCATGTAGCAAAATTTCACATGGAACTCTGGTGGTTGTAGCAATGATCTTGCCATGGAAATCAACAGGCCCCTCAAGGATCCTGATCTCGACAGTGCCCTCCACCGCGTCCCTAACAAATGCAAAGTCTACATCCAATGTGCTGTGCATGCTGACAAGCGTGCCTGTTTCGACCCCATATTCGAAGTTTGATGTCTGCCTTGTGATGCCATTAATATCCAACATGCCTTTGCTGAGTCTTTCATCCTTGACCTCCCTCCCATGCACATCCTTAACTTTCAGATTGATTTCAAAGAATAGCGAACCGCATAACGCAAGTCCTCTCTTTGGGCCAGTCAAAATCAACGAATTGTCCTTCAAAACAAGTACAGATAGATAAGTTGCTGGTGTATTTTTTGGAATGTCTATGTTTGAAATTGAAGCTTTGAAATTTCTTTGCTTGAGTTTGAACGAGGAAACAATATTACCAGAATAGATATATACTACTTTTCAGGCGCGTTTCACGTTTGCATGCAATTTGTCTACTCTTCTTAATCACACAAGGGCTGTGAAAACTGAAATGCTGGAGTATTGGCAAATCATAGGCCAGCTAACATTATTCGCTAAAAGGGAAGCCTTTATAGTATTTGGTGGATGTTAAAAACAACATATATTAAACTGATAATATCAGCACAGCAAACATGACATACCCATCTATGAGGTCCATCGTTTTAAATATATACTCCCTCCGTCCCAAAATAAGTGTCTTGAGCTTAGTACAAATTTGTACTAGAGCTAGTACAAAGTTGAGACACTTATTTTGAGACGGAGGGAGTAATATACAGAGCCTAAATAAGGATTATTCATGTGGAACACATTAAAAAAATTGTTGAATAGTGTAAAAATCGTTGAATAGTGTTTCCCGTATATAAATACGAGAACTGTATGATGGTCCAAGTATAAAAGCGATTTTACTCTACTCTAGACCATGTCTGCACCCATATAGTACCTGATAGAATATATTCTTTGTTGGATAATCTTATTGGAGTTTTCAATCACACAAAGTTGCAAATATGTTTCATGTGCCAACAATCGATTGACGATTAGCACGCATATAAACTCTCCATTATGAATTCACTGTTCTTATTTCAAATAACTGCAATCAGATGACAGATATCAAGAACAAAACAAGGAATACACCACTGGGAAATTATACGTGTATAGAAGTGCATTGGAGTAGAAAAATCTTGTGAGGTATTTAAATCAAATAAATATTATTAGCAAAAAAATCAAATAAATCTTGTAATTTTAACAATTTTTGGTATCCCAAATATTCTTGTGATTTTGGAGGATTACTAAAAAAATGACTTCAGACCTCTTCTCTTGAAAAGGGAGGAGAAACTCCATTCATGTCCTTTGCTGGTTCACCTCGGCATCTCTTAGTTTCTCCTTTGCAGCTCAGCCATGGCAGCGGCGGTGGTCTCCTAGTTTTCCTTTGCAGCTCAGTCATGGCAGCGTTGGTGCAAGGAGAGAGTGTCATGGTTGCGGCTAGCAGGAGCTCTTGTGATGTTCTAAGTGATGGCGTGCCTGTTGCACGAGACCAGATCAGATTGTTTTCAGGTCTGGGTCAACGACAAAGTACTCATTTTCAGAGGAAAATTCATCAAAAATCCAAGAAAAAGGAGAATATTTACATTTCAGATAAAACGAGACATGAACTGTCATGACAAAAAAATCATTATAGCATAGTTTTACGCTTTTTACGAACACACTGACATGAAAGTAATGGCAAATGGCAAATCTCCAAGTGTCAATTCTAAAATGGCATCAATTTACGGAAGTGAGTTTAGCATTTTTCGACGATCATATTGTCCTACGAATTCTGAACCATTGAAGTCTGCAACTCTGCATGTCATACTCATACTCCTATCTCTTCTGTGAACATTCCATCACAGACACAAAAGTGCGGAGAAAGGATAGTGCTAATGGAGAAGGTAGAGAACTACTGTATGATACAGCTACAGCTAGGATTTCGGAAACGACGGTTAGCAATGGCTACTTAAGACCAGAACAAGCATTTTGCGCTTGCTTGCTACGACGATGCATGTGGTGCCTGATCCCATAGCCTTTTCCTCACGATCAAGACTCTTTCATCAACTGACGAAAGCGTGTCTCTCTTTGGTTTCACCTCAGATGACCAGTCATCCCATCTCAGCGCGGGTAGAAGCTTCTTGATGTAGTCTATGACAGCAGCTTTGTCCCTGATGATGGCGTACCCATGAGGCCTCATGATGCGGTCCATCTCGATCAGCAGATCTTCCAGGCCACAGCCTTGATTCTCCATCTCAGAGAACAGGAGCCAGGCGTGAAGGAGGTCGTAGGTACGAGGGTATGTCGAGAATGACTCGCACCTTCAGTAACAAAGAACCATAAATAAATAGAATCAAGCAGTAGCCACTCGTATGGAGCAGTCGTAGGAACTAGGAAGCATCAAGTATGGTATGGAAGTACACAGAACAATGCACAAGAAATTTATTTCATCGATAACCACGAGCCCGAGAAGGCAAGCATCATGTTGCTAGTTAAGGAACAAGTTCTGGCATACAAGTAAATACTCCCTCCATAAACTAATATAAGAATGTTTAGATCACTACTTTAATGATCTAAACGCTCTTATATTAGTTTACAGAGGGAGTATGAATCAAGAATAGAAACTGTTAGGCAAATAGAGGAGCCGCTGGTATAGAGGCAGGCATCTGGTTTTTCATCTTTGTGCAATTCTACTATACAGTTTTTCCTGTGGCCATCAGTTAACGGCAGGGTACTTTAATAGCAGCTAGGAAGGAAATATTTCGATGAGAGAACTCTGGTTCCATTCATGACAGCGTGTCTGGAATGTGACGAGTGGATTATATATTAAAAGTGTGCATTCGGTACAATGACATCAAATTGAAACAACGTAATACTATTGCTACACCTGACATAGGGAAATATACAGTTATACACCGCTTTGTGAAGCACCAAAATGTGGTACTCATATAGATAACCACTAAAAAACAAGTTCCACGTATGAGCACTTGTCAAAATATTGACCTCTTCTTTATGCAATTAAAACCTCTGATATTGTTATAAAATTATACCGTGTGTGTCACCGGACAAAAAAAATATTCTAATCTAAGAATTTAGGTATGCATAGTCACTTAGGCAGCACTGAAACAATTGAATCTGAAATGAATAGATGAGAAATATAGGACAGAAGGTATTGCACAAACATCTTACCAGTTATGGATTGTCCCTATCAAACCACGGTCATATATGATCTTCAGTTTTCCAGATTCCATGAAAGGGACTACATTCATTACCCAGACATCCTTTTTACTCAGTGATGCTGCAAATCCGCCAAGGTTAGCATTCATATCCATAACATTTCTGAAGGAATACTTCTGTATCTCAGATTTCATAAGTTTCCAGTACTGAGCAACTCTAGAATGCCAAATTTCCTGCAGACAGTATTCCAAGGTTAGACACTCAAGATCATCATCTGGGAAGGGTGTGGCTTCATATAACAAAATCAGTCATGAAAGTACTCACATTGTCTTCAGAAAAATTCTTTGAACTGATTCCAATCTCTTCCAGACGAGGGGGTGGTGCTGTGAGCCTTTGTGGCCAGGGAAGCAGTCCGCTTCCTTTAACCTTGTTAACTCCTGGTTAAATAAAAGAACATTACACCATCAGGGTACAGGTATGCTAGCCAACACTTGATGTTCCATATTAGAGTAATTTATGGAAGAACTACAAGTGAATTTGGAATTTTCTTTACAGAAACTTGTAATGAATTTTTTCTTTAATAACAGTTACAGCACCAGACAATATACATATATGAACAGATTAACTGAACCAAATATGGCAATATACTACTACAGTTTCAAACCAGAGATGTTAATTGCAGGAAACTCTGCTACAGAAATTGGAAACTATCAAACCATATCCGCCAATATTCTACTACAGTTCAAACCAGATATAGTGCAAACAAAGCAAAGGTAACCAATGGTGGTGGCATGCAGGCATATTGTCATGGCCAGTAAATCGGCAGCAAAGAGTGATCTGTGGAGGCCAAAAATTGCAGAATAAGGGGGCACATGATGTTTTAATGGCAAGTGATAGAGCGGGAAACAAGTGGTTTGATCCTGTTAGTACGCGATAAGGCAGATCAAATAGGGTTGGAAAGGGGTATTCCCTTCAGGTAAAAGATTGGCCAAAGTACCCTTCTAATATTATGGCTAGCCAATGCTCAACAAAGGGTTATGGCTAATGGTTATAATATTGACCCTTTGTGTACTCTAACATGTGCGAACTTTTGCCAGGGTGAAATATATTTCAACTTTTCAAGCAGAAGAAAGCAAGAGACAGTACAATAGAGAATAGACTATGGTAATTCAATAATACTCTTGAGGCAAATCAGGAAAGTGAGCTGAGCTTACTCTTGGAGTAGGGAGTTATGCATGCTTTCATGAGGACATTCCAAGCAGCATCTGGGTCATCATCATGGCCACACATGGGAGGAAGTGCTCTGGGCTCTCTCCTCATATAGCACCCATTTGTCAATGGTTTGACCCATATCACCGTCTGACCCTCCTTTGAAGCAATCTTCCAGCACATCCTCTGAGCAAGGTTGCTCATCTGCTTCCATATCTTCCGGTTAACTGGATCACGATGAGCATAAGCCTCTGGTGACGAATAAACGAAATACCCTCCAGGCCTCAAAACCCTATCCACTTCCAGCAACAAGATCCCATCCCTCTGCAACCAGTCAATTCGACAGCGTGAGCAATGCGCCAGCTCGAATGAGCGGCTTGGATATGGCAGCCTCCTTGTACCCAGCACACCAAGGGTCGACGGTATCCCCCTCTCAAGGGCAAACTGAATCTGGTTCTCGTGCACATCGTTGGGAGCAAGCGACATTGCAATTATATCTAGCGGTAGGAGGTAAGCCCCGAAGCTAGCAACCCCGCAGCCGACGTCGAGCACGTTCCTGATGGTGCCTCCGTTGTTCAGCTTGTCATTAGGAAACCCCAGCATCTAGCATCACACCAATCAAGATTGGCATCATACGTTAGCTTCCAAAGGTAACCAAAAGGTGGTGGCTTAACTGCTAGGAACCTATGAACATTTCCAACCTGCGCAAGGTTCACAATGTACTTGTCGGCGCCGTAGTGGAAGTGCGTGCCTCCGCCGGGGAAGTTGATCTTGTCACCGTTCACCACCATCCACCTCTGGTCTGACTTCTCGGAGGCCAGGTGCGTGTGGGGTATGTTGGCCGTCCACACCTCGTCCCGGCTCCTCGGCCACCTGATCGGCACCTAGGCATCGCCACCCACATCACGTCGGCGTGAGCGAAAACAAACAAGACGTGATACAGCAACAATCTGCAAAGAGTTCGTCGTGGACCATGCATATGCTCGTGGATGGACTCACCAGGTAGCCATCGGGTGGGGGGATGAGGCAGTTGAGGCGGCGGGGCGCGGGCGGGCAGTGGCGCTCATAGTGCTCCATGAGGGAGAGGTTGAGCCTGAGGCGGAGCTGGTGGTGGAGGCCCCGGTCCAGGCACGGGATCAGCTCCGAGTGCCTCGCGTCGCACACCTGCGCATACAGCACAGCGACCCGGGGCCGATCGAGTCAGCGAATCGAACCAGCCGCCGTTAGCACGTACGGAAGCCGCGACGTCGAGGCGTGCGTACGTACCGGGAGGGAGGAGAGCGCGAGGCCGGCGGGGAGCGGGGCCTGGGCCTGGACCTGCGAGGCTCGGTGGCGGAGGCGAGGGTGGCGGCCGCGGCGGAGGGTGGGGCCGAAGGCGGCGCCGTGGAAGAGGCAGAGGAGCGCGAGCGCGAGCGCGGCCCCGGCGAGGGCGCACGCGAAGGCCCGGCGGCGGCCCGTCGCGCCACCGCCCCACCCCCGGCTACCCGGCGGCGGCGGCGGGGGGTGCGGCTTCATCGCGGCGGCGTTCCGCTCCCCGTCGCGCCGGAGGGAGGGGGCGCGGGGCGCGTGATGGCGGCGGGCGGGCGGGCGGGCGGCTGCTCGTTGATTTGATCGGTCGATTGATTACGCGGCGTG